>CM076577.1:1387965368-1388236151 GCA_034641835.2 Pinus albicaulis
TAGGGAATAATCACCCACATAGACCAAACTGGCGATTCTTGCAGTTGACCTTGGCATTCAAAGTGCAATAACTTCTTCATACAGTGTCCGTTTTTCCAATTGTTCACGGTGCCGGAATTAGGAAGATGAGATCTATGCAACCATCCTAGTTTCAACCCAATCCTGTAACTTTGAATTTTGAGCTATCACTTAGGTCCTTGATCCAAATCTGATCATAAACTATGGAAATTACTTAAGTAAAACAAATGTTCACCTTCAACATCAAATAAACACTTTTTTCAGTCCAAATCATCACCAACAATCCTCAAAATCAATGCCAGAGGATTACATCAGTTTCATTTTCTTATATTTTTGTACTATTTTTGTAATGAATTTTTTAGGATGTTTTGTAAAAATCTTGATATTTCAAAACAATATATTTTGATAAGTTTTGTATAAATACTTCATAAATTGAAGTACAAATGGTTGGAACTTGTATGAAAAAAAAGTCTACATTTTGATGTAAGCTGTTCATATACTGAAGTGATCAATTCAATTAATACGAAAATTTTGTTCCAAGATTCCTATGTCATGCAATTGGTGATGTTTCGTCTAATGTGATATTTTTAT
The DNA here is from genome assembly GCA_034641835.2 of Pinus albicaulis. Taxonomy (NCBI): domain Eukaryota; kingdom Viridiplantae; phylum Streptophyta; class Pinopsida; order Pinales; family Pinaceae; genus Pinus; species Pinus albicaulis. Next base: position 1,387,965,978 of record CM076577.1, read on the forward strand.
TTTCACATTTTTCCATATGTTTTCTATCTCTATTTTTTAAAGAAGATAAAGGGCTGAATTTGTTTAAATACACTTTGATTTGGCTTATAAACAATATTCATGTTTTCACTCTAATGTTAAGTATATAATTCATCATAGCATGATCTATATTTAATTGATTCCTAATCATTTTAATCTTATTCACTTCAAAAATTCTCTAAAAGATCCAAAAACTTGCCTACCTTGAATTATTACACATGTTCTATCATTCTTGTGTTTGATCACCCTAAGATTTATGACTCCATTCCCCAATGGAATTTCCTTGCAGTTTCAACCAAATATTTGAAAAACCAACCTCTGAACTCTATAACTAGCCTAATACCTTAAGACAGGAATTTAAATAAAAAAGAGAGATTCGACTTTGAAGCTGGAAGGGCTAGATCCTAGCTTTGCAAGTGGTTTTGTGGTTACCTTTGCAATTTCCTCCTCAGCCTAGGAAAATTATAGAGTGGTAAGTTTCTGGTGACCATACTAATGAAATCGAAGAAATCTATTTTGAATTCAATTTTTCCCTCGTAAAATTTAATTTTATGCTTAAAGATATTTCAAAGTGTGTGGCTAAGAAATAGATTTGATTAAGGCTATTTCCCACTTAAAATGTACATACTCTATATTTTTAAATATAATATTGTAGATATGGCTCCTAAGAAGACATCCACCGAAGCTAATCAAGATCCTAAACCACCAAAAAATGTAGATAATCCTAAAAAAATTCTCAGAAAAAGGATTTTAACTAAGAGCCAAGCAAGTAATAATCCTCTGCCCAGAGTCAATTCTCTCCCTGAAATCTTTGAAACTGTAGAGGATATTGAATTTGATCTTCCTTTTAAACATAACTTTTTTCGTACCAAGTCAGAAAATTTTGTATCTGAGACAATATTTTTTGAGGACATCTTGAAACCCTATATCTCACAGCATCAACTTGTTAATACTGTCTCTGATGAAGATGTCATTAAACAATTTAATAAGCTTGATGTTTTGGTATCTAAATTAGATCAGGCTATGTAGAAAATTCCAAGCAATCAATCATCTAAATCTTCACCTTATTCTTCTACTACCTCATCACCAAACCCACTAGTAATTATTCATATTAATAATATCCCATCAACCCCACCAATATTTCCCTCTATTACTACGGTTCCACCAGTAATTACCTCTATTACTACTGTTCTACTAGTAATACCCCCCATTACTAGTGTACCCATTTCATCTACTATCCCTACCACCTCTACACCAACACAACAAAGTATAATCCCACACCCTTTAATACCCTCCATATCCTCAACTGTTGTAGTTTCATCCCCCTCCCATTTTCCCATAATGGAACCTCGTTATGCACCACTTGTTCTACCAGGGAAACTCAATGCCATGCCACAAGACTATCAGAGCTGAATACCCCAATTTGATGGCACAAGACCAATCACTACTCAACAAAATATAGATAGGATGAATGATTATTTAGATCTGAAAGAAATTGATGAAAATGATTTAAAAATGAGACTATATGCACAAATCCTAATAGGGGAGGTTAAGAAATGGTTTAAGGCATTGCCAGCTGCCTCAATCCCAGATCTCACCCAATTTCACCAAGATTTCGTCAAATAAGATAAAATAAAAAATATCCATGATAGAAGGACCAAAGAAGATGACTTCAAAATAGATGACCTTGTGTTAAAATGTGACTCAATAAATGAAGACAAAGGTAAGCATGGTATATTCGATAGTATGTGGAAAGGGCCCTACAAAATTGAAACTTTAAGAGGCAATAATGAATTCTTTTTGAAATACTTGACTGGAGAAGGAATACCAGGTGGACTTGTCAATGATAGACTACTCAAGCACTATTTTCCTCAAGAATAGATAAGTTTTCATTTATATAATTGTAATATCATTTTATCATTCTACTGCAAGAGTGAGGGTGGCTGACATTAGGAATTGAAGCCAAAAGAGAAGGGCCTAAGATTCTGTTGATTTGTTTCCCATATTTAAGAATAACAACATTTAAATATGTTCAAGTACAAAATAAGGAAAACACACCCAACGGATAAAGGTTACTGATCTAAAGCTTTCTTGACACCTCACAAGGAGGATGCCATCCCCATTGGAGCCACTGTTATATTCCTATATTTAATAGGATAATTTGATGATTATCTGTTGATTTTTATATGATATATTGTAAACAATGTTTCATTCTGCAAATTATTTCCAAGAAAAGAAAAATAGAAAAATAGAAAAAAGAAAAAAGAAAAAGAAAAGAAAAAAAAGGGGACATAAAAAAGACATATATTTGTGAAAAAACAAAAGAAATAAAAATATGAGAAAAAATGAAAAAATCCACAATAAGTGAGCCAGTTCAAATGCCACTTCAAAAATAATGAAATATATTAAAAAAAATAAAAAAATATATGATGAAACACCTTTAGAAAAATAAAAAATAATGTGCAGCTAGTCTAATTGCCACATTAGAGTTAAATAAATATGTTTAAATATTTAATTGCACCATTTTAGCATGATTATATTAATTTAATAAAGTGATTTTAGTTAGTTTAATTATTTGATCGCACAATGTAATCGCAGTTATATTAGTTTTGATAAAGTTATTTAAAGAAAGGTTAATCATACTGTATAATTGTGATTAGTAGTTTTAATAAAGTTTTGTGATACAACACATTTGTCATGTTGTAATAAACACCAAGCAGGGTTCAAAGGCAGTGATTTCACCTGCCCAAATCAATGACGGGTGATGACCACCCCACCCCTCTGACAGTTAATCAAAGGGGGGGGGGGTGTCTGAAAAGAAGAATACCTATTTACCATTTTTGTTACGTGTCGTCCCTAGGCTGACTTTGGACCTCCCCTGCCTAAAATAGCTTACCACCCACCCCTCCTTTGAAATCCACTTTTCCCTCTTCCCGCTTATTTATAACCGTCGAATCCGTGCACCCACACTCCACTCCTCTTCCGCCAAGTGTCACATCCCGTCGCACTCCACTTGAATACGCTTCTACCACATGGAACTCCCTGTTGTGCAATCTTTAGCTTTAGTCATGGGTGTATTGAAGGATGGACAAGCCACACATTAATGTTTTATATCAAAGGGGAAATATTCCAATAAAATGGGTCGAAAAGAGACAAGGTAGTGAAATGCGCATGTATTAAAGCCAATGGGCAAACAACGCAAAGGGTGAAGTGCAAAACCATAAGTAAACAGAAAGTATAAAGGTAAAAGGGGACACAGCGCTGATCACATGACTGATATATTAAAAAGAGCCGCTGTCACGTAAGAAAGCACATGGGGAAAGTCCGAGGGGGTCGAGCAGCGGGGAAAGGACGAGACCCATACCCCCGCGGAATGGCGACACGTAACATGGTAGAGACTCAACGTTGGAAGGGGATAGTAAGAACAGGCCGCGGGGTGTGATTACGTGGCGGAGCAAAGGTGGACCCACACAGCAGGGAAAGCCATGTGTTAGTTCGGCATAGGAAATCACGCGCAGCAAGAATTGGATAGCACATGTGGATAAAAGGTAAGGTAAAGTTTATTAGATCAGCTGGTACTGATACCCGTACCAGCCTTAAACCCGACACGAGGTGCACACCTACACCTTGATACCCACAATCCCCATGCGCCACGCGTCTCATTGTCAGTGTCCTTACGACACTTTCCTTCTGTCATCCCACTCATCCGCCTTTTTAACTCGAACAACCTGCTCTAGTAGTAACAAACTCCCATATTTCTCTCCAGTAAAAAGACACAGGTTACTTTCTACGGCAAATACCAAGTAGGGAAGAGCGCCTGGTCTACCCCAATCATTGTCAGAGTTCCCCGCGTTGCTTTCTCGAGCATTGTCACCCTCTGTTCAGGTATTCCATTCTCCATTTTCCCTCTATTTCCTTTCTCTTTTTCGAAATTCTTAAAATGTCAGCCATGGGGAGAGGAACGCCCAAGAAGAAAGAGCCTGAAACCCCCCAAGTCTGTGAGTCTAGGAACCCCCCAGGTTTTGAACCCCTCTATGACTTGCAGTCTGGTATTTGCGACCCGAAATACCCTTTCGACATACGCAGTATCAAACCTCTGCTTTTCGGCCGCCATTGCAAGAATGCAGACCGTTTCCGAGTTATTGTGTCGGGATTCTACCACCAAATCACCCCCCAGGTCCATTCTTGTATCGATTTCATCATTTGGCTCAGAGATGCCTTCGATGTACATCAGGGAGCTTTCGTTTCCCCTTAGGGGAATAAGGTTTTCTCCCTTTCTCCCGATGTCATTAGACAGGCCCTCTGTTTCCCTGTCAGCAACACCTATATCAGCTTCAAAGATGAAACCTTATTAACCCAGTTCAATAAACAGTCAAGGGAAGCCCGTCGTGCCTTCATATCCTCCATAACCGTCGACCAGGCAACTTCCCTGCCTACATTAGAGCCGTTTTCTCTAAGTTTGTTCGTCGAAGAGGTTCGACCCGTTCTGTCTCTCATCGCCGGCCTTTTGGGGATAGGGAGCCCGGAAGACGTTTTTATGGTATGCGTTCGATTTTTATGGCTCATGTCACAGAATGGGGTTGTATTGGACATTCCTGGTTTCCTCTCCTCAACCATCCTAACCCAATTCCAAGAGCTCGCACAAGCCCGCCAGTTTCGCTTCTGCTCAATGATGTTCTACCTCTTCTTGTTCCAGCATGCAGATAAGTTCGACCATTTGGAGTTAGATAGGTTCTACTCTGAGAATTCCCAACCCAGACCAGTCTTCGACTGGAATTTCTCCGTCCATCAGTTACCTAAGGGAGAGGGCTATGCGAACTTTGTGAACACTTTCATGTCCATAGCCTATACCATCATTCACGATTCGCCTTCCCCTAGGGTTTTCCTAGAGATGAAACACTGGCTGCAAGCTGGGAAATACCAGTGTACCGGAGATTGGTTCCTTTCTGAAGATTGCACTAAAATTCAGGTCTATGGAGCCGAAGTTGCTCCATATTGGTTGCCAGTTTTCCCCGTCCGACGAGTTTACGCCCTCGAGTACATCCGGCAAGCCCTCAAAGCCGACCAGCTCCATTTTGTCCCCGATAAGAAAGGCTACATCCTAAGGCTCCCTACCCAAATCGGCCCCTTCGTGGTAAACTCTATACATGCCCTCTCAATTGCTGAAAAAATGCTGCAAAATATGGACCTGACGTTGGGGAAAAGCTAGGCTTATGACCCGCGAAAAATAATTTCGAATAAAAGGAAAAGAAACAGGTCTACGCCCTACATACATGAGCCGAGGCCATTTATGGAATGGAGGGCTAACCTCAAAATTTGGCCCATGTTTTCGCAGATGGAGACAGACTCATCTGCTACAGGGGAAGAGGAGGAAGTGAACAGGGGCGCCAGTGAAGAAGAGGTAGGTACCTCCGGAGCAGCACCACTGCCCAAGAGGCAGAGGGTGGCCACTAGTGAAGCGGAAGTCATAGGAGAAGGGAAATTACTGGAACCCTTCACGAAATTTGGCGAATTCGATAAAGGCAAGGCAGGGATAACAGTGTTGAGAGACAGCGCCGCCTCCTCCGATTACACAGAGGTTACGCAGGCCATCATTGAGTCCACTTCGTCCAAGGCAAGCGAAAGGGAGCAGACGAATAAAGTAATCCGAGACAGGTACAAGGCCGAATTGGGGGGATATGTGGAAAAGTATTCTACCAGGCTCTCCGCCTCTATCAACACAGACACTGAAAGCCTGGTATTATCTATGGCCGAGGCCATCCTAGACCCTAATTCTGATGTTCCCAGCTATAAAGTGCTCGAATTGGCCATCGACATGCAGAAGGTACCAACAAATGACATGTGTGACCTGTTTCAAACAGTTTGTGACATGATGAAGGATAAACTAATGCAGCTCACCCTCGCGTTAAGGAAGATAGAACAGAAATATGACCAGCTGAGGGCATCCTTTGTAGCGGAACAAGTTTCTTGCCGTGCCAACGCACACCAGGTGCGTGATCTCCAGGACCAAATAAAAAACTCAGATGAAGGAGGGAAAGGTGCACAAGCAGCACTTATAAGTAAGTTGCAGAAGGATATCGCATCCGCAAAGAGACAGGCTCGCATACCTGCTTCGCATCATGTGAAAACAGCTGAATTGGTACAGGCGGAGGAAGAGAAAAAGGAGCTATCTGCTAGGCTCTTCAAGGAGAGGGAAGAGAAAGGAAGATGGCCGAAAGGATCAGCGAGTTACAGAACATAGCAACAGAATTGCAAGCCAGGTGGGATTCGCACAGCTGTCAGATGGCTGAAGCGTCAAGCGGAGCCAGCTCGTTGTCAGCACAACTGTCCATAGCCAGAGCTGAGATTGAAGTGCTGGAGAAACAAGCATCCACGGCCAGACAAAAGATCGCAGAATTGGAGAGCTCCCTGGTCGAAAATGCCAGAACAGTTGAGGGGCTACAGAGGGAAGTCGAGGAAGAGAAAAAGGTCACGGCGGAGCAGCAGAAAACCATTGCTGACATGAAAAGTCGAGCAAAGGGGAACCTCACCCTTCTCGAGGCCAAAAGCATAATCTGGTCAGACATAATCACGGCGGTAGCCGAGAAATGGGAGTTCTTGACAATGATAGGGGAGCTCAAGTCTACTATTCCTTATCTCAGTAGAAAGTTGCAGGAGGCAGGGGCTGATCTGCCTAACAGAGCTCAACACACTGGGGATTACATCTCATTCCTTTACGCATTAAGGGCAAACGACTTGGGGAAACACGGTATCTCCAGCCGATTTACAGAGGTCATCGAATGTTAGAAGATCATCGATAAAGAGGAAGCCCGAGCAGGGGCTTCAAGGGCCCTTCAACGGGTGATCGACAATGTCGAACAGTTTGAAGAGGTATGGGATGAGATCACCACAGCCGGACTCCCTTCCTGCTGGGAACCAACCGCCCCTGCCGTGCTTGTACTTCTAGACCAATACACAACGCGCTTGCAAATGGAAAGAGATCGGACTGACCTCCAGATTGGAAAGGCGACCCAGCTCAAAGCCAGTACAATTGTTACGGTCCTCAAAATGGAGTTTAATATCCTTTACATGATCAGACACCGGCTCCCTACTGAGGTAGGTATTCATGCTCTCGGCGAAGCCTTCATCAAGGTGGAGAAGCTCTCAGCAATGCCCGAGCCAACTTTGGAGAGTCAGCAGAGACTGACATAGTTTATGAGTCAGCATACTAGTTCCTCCGCAAACGTGCCTCCACCCGAATCTGCAACGGCTTCCACTCAGCCTCGCCTGTGACTTTTCTGTTAACTCATGATATGGTCTTAACGGCCTATTTCACTTTCATTTGGTTTATTTCTTTCAAAGTTCCGAGTGGGTTGTTTTCCCCCACTCTTGCATTTTACTTTTTACATCAAACATTTGTTTAAATTTCTGTTTTGAAAATGGCCTGGGGCCTGTTTACACATGATCGGAGGTTTGATTCCCCATCATTTTGTTGTTATGAAAATGACATCTAACAAATTTTGCCCATGCGAAGAAGATATTTTCCCGAAATGTCTTCTCGCTGAAATGGGTGGAATCCTATATAAGGTAGATCAAAGAAGAAAGAAAGGTTCCAAAATTTTGGAGGAAATACTGTGTAGTGTCTTCTTGTTTAACTTTTTGTGAAAGTCTCAATATGAATGCAAAGAGCCCGTAGGGCCTCAAGGAAAAGGAGTTTTGTTTCGGATAAGGATTCTGGTCTTGTTTCTTCATAGTGTGTTATTCTCTCTGGTGTGCTGTAGTGTTGTTATTTGTTTTTCTTATATCCATATATCTGATGTTACATTCTGGAATGCGAGTAGCTGGCTGCTTTCTGTTATGAATTTATCCCTGTGGATACTTATTTTATTAGCTTCTCGGCACTTTAAATATGGCTCAGATGTAATATGTCGTTTCATTTTCACCTCATTCGCATTTCTGCTATGTTGAATGTTATGAAGTATTATTTACGAACGTGGTTGCCATGTATGGATTCTTAATGTTTAAGCCCATCACATGCTAACGTATGTTTCTGAATACTGTCTTTATATCAATTAATATCTCCTCTTTTCTACATTCTCAGTAGATACTTTTATACCATCTTTCTCTGTGAACTAATCGAGAATCCAGCCCTTGCTACAAACAGACTGTCTTGGAATTGTCTTGTGCAGTTATATTGGGACTTAATATCTTGCTTATTCAGGATTGTCTCTTCAGCTTTAAGCTTCTGAAATATTGGATACCACTGAAATTTTAGTTTTCTCATTTGACAAGAAGTAGTCCGAGAGCTTGGTCTTGATGAGATCCTTCTCACTACATAATCATGTCTCTCTGCTATATAAGATGTCCTAGGCACTGGTCTATGGAAACTCTAGGCTGTCTCTAGGAGTTACAACATATTTTTGGCGCCATTGCCAGGGAGCGAAGTTGAAGAAATTTAAATCCCTGGGCCTCGACAAAACCCATCCACTCTTCAGTTAGGTGAGCACGAAGAGTTGAGAGTTGTGCACCCCTCACCTTGGCGACTCCACATTCATATTACAGTTAAACCTGTTTGTAGTCCTGGCTCCCCGTAAGCCACACCTAAGGTCAGATACATCTCAGTCAAGGACACCCTCTGTGTCTGACCCAGAGAGAATTCTACATAGAAGAGGCTGGAGGGAAAGGAAGTCAGTTCATACCGAGATTCCTGAATTCTCCCTTGAAAACTTTCCCTATATTCAGTCCTCTTCTTCTCAAGTCGCCCAAATACAAGGCTCTAACCCTATTATAAGAGATACTGGTTACTATTCAGAGAGCCCACCTCGGGGAGGTGTCCATATTAAAGACAAAGCCGAGTCTAGTTACACTCCGCATTACTCTTTTCACCCTACCCCTGAAGTTGAAGAGGTTAAGGAAGTTACTGAAATATCAGCTGTTCACAGCCCAACATTCTCATCAACCCCTCGAGCCACTGTTCACTACATCCCCATCATTATTCATACTTCACTTTCATCCTCTCCTCCACCACTCACAGCTCAGAATCTCACTCTACCTCCGCCTCCCCCAATGGCGAATGTCCCTGGTTTCTTACAAAACAGGTACGCTCCTTTACAGCTACCTGCAGTTCTAAATGACATGCCACAGGATTATTTAAAGATTCTACCCAGATTTAATGGTGAGAATGGCATTGAAGCACAAAAGCATGTCGAAATTTTCTGCTCCTTCGCAGAGAATTTCAATGTTGAGCATTTGGACGTAGTTCTAAGGTTGTTCGTGCAGTCCTTAGATGGGGAAGCCAGAAAATGGTTTAAAACCCTTGGAGTTAACTCCATCAACAGCTGGGAGGCTATGGAGGATGTTTTCATCAAAAAGTGGGGAGAAAGGAAGGATCACGGGGATGTCCTTACCGAGTTTAACACTGAAGAAAAAGAAAAATGAAGGGGTACCTGAGTTCATCAGAAGATTTAACAAATTGTACCTGAGCCTCCCAACTGAGATGAAGCCCCATCAAACCACTGCCAAGGTCGTTTTTGTGGCAGCATTTGATTCTGAATTTGGTTTCTCACTAAGAGAGAGAAAACCATCCACTCTGGACGATGCACAGACAGATGCATTGGAATTAGAAGCAAACTTTGTCTCAACTGGCAAGTCCAAAGGGAAGCAAGAACATGATACTAAAAGAAGAGGCAAAGAAGAAGTATCTACTTCAAGCCAAGATAGAGATTCGGCAAATGACAAGATTGAAGAGATGAATAGAATGATCAAGAACCTCTCAAATAAATTGGTCAAGTTGGAGGCCAAGAATTCACCCCCAAAGAACTTCCAGAATGCTCCAAACAGGGGATTCAATCCTCAGTATAGGAAACCACCCTTGCAGATACTGCAGAGGGGACAGAAGGAGCAAAAATATCAGGTACCACGTCCTTTATACTTGGAAGGACAAGTGGAGGCTTCTCCTGAAGATTCTGCCTATGAGCAAGATGAGGCATGCCCCGTCTTCTCAGACAGTGATGACATAGAATGCCCTGTACAAGAAAGTGAAGAAGGGGAGCTACAAGCTCACTCTGAAATAAGGAAAAATGAGCATACCGAAGAGCCTGAGATCGACGACTACTGCAAACAGTTCGTTGACTTCATGCAAGCCCAGTTTAATAGAAAATATGACCTCAGGTCATCCAGAAAAAGAACCCGCACTCAAGATGAAGAGGAGGACACACCCCAAAAGTCAGCATCTGCACAGAAAGAGGCCAATACTCAAGAACCCCCAGAAAAAGGTAAGAGACCCCTTAACCAGCCTTTGCAATCTGATATTCAAATGCCTTCGTCTTCACAAGTAGCTGTATCCCTTGATAATAAACCTCCAGTAAAAGAAGTTAAGCCTCCTCTCCAAAGTAAGGAGTCAAAAGAAAAAGAAGTGTCAATAGACAAGCCTTCATATGTCTTCTGTTTACAAAAAGAGCTTGAAAAAGTAAAAATACCAGTCCCTCTGTCTGAGTTATTGAAACAGCCTGCCTATCAGTCACAGGTCTCTTCCTTCATCTCCCCTCCTGATGTACCACACATTCCAGACAGTCTTAACCTGCAAGAAGAAAGGCCTATGGTAGTGTTCGGTCCACACGTTGAAGAGTTAGATCCCTCCACCCCTCCCTTTTATGTGTCTTTAGTGATCCATGATCTATTGTTGCATAATTGTATGTTAGACTCAGGAGCGTCTCACAACCTCATGCCCTTATCTGTCATGGAGCAATTGGGACTCCAAATCACTCGCCCATATAAAGACCTTTATTCTTTTGATTCCAAAAGAGTGAAATGTTTGGGCATGATTAAAGATCTAGTAGTTACTCTGGCTCAGATCCCTGCCAAAAGTGTGGTAATGGATATCGTAGTGGCTGACATCCCAGCCTGCTTCGGTATGCTACTGTCAAGGTCTTGGGGACAATAATTGGAGGATCAATTAAGCTGGACCTGTCCTATGCCACTATCCCTGTCTTTGGTGGCCAAGAGAGGAGATTGTACCGAGAGACCAGATTTGTTAAAACAATCACCAAGGTAGGTGATTCAGTTAATTCCCCAGTCTACAGCCGAGATGGGGATTTCTCCTGTCTGATGCTAGAAGAAGATCAGGAATATTCCCATGAGCCCTCATTCTATCAGATAAAGACTGAATCATCAGTGCAGGACTATGGATCTGAAATCTGGACACTCCACTTTGATGGAGCAAATTCTAGGGAAGGAAATGGGGCTGGAGTGTTGCTTATTTCACCTATGGGTCAATGGGTCCCCTTGTCTTTCAAATTGGAATATGAGGCCACAAAAAATGTAGCTGAATATGAAGCACTCATATTGGGGTTGCAGACAGCAAGAAGTATGAAAATACAGAATCTAAAGGTGATGGGAGACTCTGAATTGGTGGTTAGACAAGTGAAAAACCAGTGTCAAGCCAAACATCCCAGGCTTAAGGCCTATAGAAATGAAGTTTGGGATCTCGTAGAGAACTCTTTATTGGCATTTAACATTCAATTCATGCCCCGAGAACAGAACAGAATGGCAGACTCTTTGGCCGTAGCTGCTAGTACCTTCCGCCCACCCCAGAACCCTCTTTTGAGATATGAAATCGAAGTAAGGTACCGACCTTCAATCCCTGATAATGTCAAGCACTGGCAGGTCTTTGAAGATGAGGAGCAGGTGAAGAGGTTCCTAGAGACTGTTGGAGAGTTTTCTAACCTAGATATTGACAGTTGTGAGGAGGAGATTGGGGACATTCCAGAAGATAAGCTGGAAGAGAGGATAGCAGGTCACAGATTTCTGCAGTTGAAAGGGAATGTCATTCCCCGAGGGCTGATACCTTTAGAGAGGCTGTTCAATAAAAACGATGTTCCTTTACAGCCAAATAAAGTGGTGGCGGAGGACCAGGTCGAAGACCTCATTCTGGGCACTAAGGAGGATCCAAAGATTGTGAAACTGTCCAAGAAGGTCCCGAATGAATACAAACAACTGTACCAGAAGTTATTCCAAGCCTACAGAGATGTGTTTTCCTGGTCATATCAAGACCTGAAAACCTTTGATGTCAGTGTTATGCAGCATAAGATCCCACTGAAGGGAGATGCAAAACCCCATAAGCAAAAACTCAGACAGATTAATCCCCTGTTGCTGCCCTCGATTGAGCAAGAAATAAAGAAACTGTTGAAGGCTAAAATTATAGTGCCACTAAGATATTCTGAGTGGGTGGCCAATTTAGTCCCAGTGCGAAAGAAGAATGGCAAAATCAGGTTGTGTGTGGATTTCAGAAACCTGAACAGGGCGTCTCTAAAATATAACTACCCATTACCGAAGATGGACCACATTCTGCAGAAGGTGGTAGGGGCCTCTAGAATGTCCACGATGGATGGGTTCTCGGGCTATAATCAGGTGGCTGTACTCCCGGAGGACCAGAAAAAGACTGCTTTCACCATGCCTTGGGGAACATTTATGTATGCTAGGATGCCATTCGGGCTGATTAATGCAGGAGCCACGTTTCAGAGAGCTATGGACATAACCTTTGTTGGAGAACAGGACAAGTTTCTGGTGGTGTACCTAGATGATATAACAATCTTTTCTAAGGATGATGCCAAGCACATTGAGCATTTGCAGAGGACTTTTGAGAAATGCAGGAGGTATGGACTTTCCCTAAATCCTCAAAAATCTTTCTTTGCATTAGAAGAGGGTAAGCTCCTAGGACACATAGTAACTAAATATGGGGTCAAAATCGATCCCAAAAGGGTGGAAGCTATAAATGGTATCTCCCTCCCCAGGAATAAGAAAGAGGTCCAGGTATTCTTAGGGCATATAAATTTTCTCAGAAGATTTATTCCTAACTATGCTGAAATAGTTAGACATATAACAGATATGTTAAAGAAGGATAATGAGGTGAAATGGGCACTAGAATCAAGGCAGGCCTTTGCCAGGATCAAGAATACATTTGCTGAGGCTCCCGTGCTGGAAAAGCCTGATTTCACTGAACCTTTTATGATTTTCTCTTTTGCATCACCTCACATGGTAGCAGGGGTTCTCTTACAGAAGAACGGAGGTGGGTATGAGCAACCCATTGCTTTCTTTAGTCAAGTACTTCATGATGCAGAGCTAAAATACAACATACTGGAGAAGCAGGCTTACGCCCTGGTAAAGTCCCTCAAGGCATTTCGCATGTACATTCTGCAGTCCCACGTTACTGCTTTCGTACCCACAGCAGCAGTTAAGGATATCCTCATTCAGGGCGACAGTGAAGGCAGAAGGGGCAGATGGATTGCAAAGATACAGGAATACGATCTGGACATCAGACCCACCAAGTTAATTAAAGGACAGGGGCTAGCAAAGATTTTGTCAGAATCAAATCACCAAGCTTTGGGCATCCACTTATCCATGATTGCAAATGAAGAGTCTGAGGAGCTGACAGGGAGACAAGATGTGGAAATGGCTACTCAGAAAATACAGATGAAGTATCTTACTAGCCCTTGGTACAAAGAAATAGTTGAGTACCTCCTGACACTCAGCTGCCCACCCAGCTGTGATAACTCCAAATACAGAGCCTTGAGGCTAAAATCGTAGAAGTATGTAGTTGCCAATGGTCAGTTATATTGGAGAGATCCTTCAGGCATACTGCTCTTATGCCTCATAGAAGGTGAGGTGAATAACATAATAACCGAATTCCATGAGGGAATCTGTGGAGGGCATTATAGCTGGAGGAGCACAGCTCAGAAAATCCTGAAGGATGGTTTTTACTGGCCTAAATTGTTTGGAGATGTCTTCACTTGGGTCAGAGCATGTGACAAATGCCAGAATTTTGCTGAAAAACAGAAGTTAGCAGCTCTACCCCTGATTCCGGTGCATGTTGATGAACCTTTCAAACAATGGGGAATTGACTTCATAGGTGAGATTCACCCACCCTCAATTGGGCAGCACAAATGGATCTTGACTGCTACAGATTACTTCACGAAGTGGGTGGAGGCCATACCTGCACGAAACGCTACATACACGGTGATCATTAAATTCATGGAAGAGAACATTATCTCCAGGTTTGGATGTCCTGCTAGAATAGTAACTGACAATGCCCAAGCTTTCAAATCTACTAAATTTGTGAATTTTTGTCAGCAATATAACATCACTTTAGGCCATTCTATATCTTACTACCCACAGGGAAATGGTTTGGTGGAATCATCAAACAAAACGCTGGTCAAAGCTCTAAAGAAGACAATAAATGAAAACCAGAGGAACTGGGATTCCCAACTGAAGTTTGCTCTGTGGGTAAACAGGATAACCAGTAAAAGGGCAACTGAAAAATCTCCCTATGAACTAGTATACAGGCGGGCAGCTGTATTCCCTATACAGTTAGCTTTACATGTTTCTCGTTTCATGCAGGAGACTCAGGAAGAACCGGATGGTATGACCAGAAGAATCAATCAGCTGGTAGAACTCGAAGAAACGCGTATTCAGGTGAACCAGAAACTTGTGGATTACCAGGTGAAGATGAAAGAGTTGTTTGATCAGCATACCAAGGATAGAAAGCTACAGGTGGGAGACTTAGTTCTCAGGTGGGATGTACGAAGGGCCGATAAAGGTAAGCATGGTAAATTTTACCCCCTTTGGTTTGGCCCCTTCAAAATTACAGAACAGGGAGGAAATAATACCTTTAAGCTGGAGAATTTGCAAGGAGATCTGTTGGACGCCCCTGTAAATGGGCAGTTCCTCAAACCGTATTTTCAATTATGAAGCAGGCCGTCAAAGCCTGATTGTATTATATTGTACATTAGCTACTGTTTTTCATTTTTCTTACCAAGTTATGCATGAGTCATGATGATCTGTCCAGGGAGAAGCCTCAAGAACCGGAAAAGTGGTGTTCAAGAAGATACACAGGCGGTCTGCGTAGTTCTCGACACGTTCAGGGACAAACGTGCTGTCCCCTGGTGGAGCCAATGTTGTGCAATCTTTAGCTTTAGTCATGGGTGTGTTGAAGGATGGACAAGCCACACATTAATGTTTTATATCAAAGGGGAAATATTCCAATAAAATGGGTCGAAAAGAGACAAGGTAGTGAAATGTGCATGTATTAAAGCCAATGGGCAAACAACGTAAAGGGTGAAGTGAAAAACCATAAGTAAACAGGAAGTATAAAGGTAAAAGGGGACGCAGCGCTGATCACATGACTGATATATTAAAAAGAGCCGCTGTCACGTAAGAAAGCACGTGGGGAAAGTCCGAGGGGGTCGAGCAGCGGGGAAAGGACGAGACCCATACCCCCGCGGAATGGCGACACGTGGCATGGTAGAGACTCAACGTTGGAAGGGGATAGTAAGAACAGGCCGCGGGGTGTGATTACGTGGTGGAGAAAAGGTGGACCCGCACGGCGGGGAAAGCCATGTGTTAGTTCGGCGTAGGAAATCACGCGCAGCAAGAATTGGACAGCACATGTGGATAAAAGGTAAGGTAAAGTTTATTAGATCAGCTGGTACTGAGACCTGTACCAGCCTTAAACCCGACATGAGGCGCACACCTACACCTTGATACCCCCAATCCCCATGTGCCACGCGTCTCATTGTCAGTGTCCTTACGACACTTGCCTTCTGTCATCCCACTCATCCACCTTTTTAACTCGAACAGCCTGCTCTAGTAGTAACAAACTCTAGTATTTCTCTCCAGTAAAAAGACACAGGTTACTTTCTACGGAAAATACCAAGTAGGGAAGAGCGCCTGGTCTACCCCAATCACTGTCAGAGTTCCCCGCGTCGCTTTCTCGAGCATTGTCACCCTTTGTTCAGGTATTCCATTCTCTATTTTCCCTCTGTTTCCTTTCTCTTTTTCGAAATTCTTAAAATGTCAGCCATGGGGAGAGGAACGCCCAAGAAGAACGAGCCTGCAACCCCCCAAGTCCGTGAGTCTAGGAACCCCCCAGGTTTTGAACCCCTCTATGACTTGCAGTCTGGTATTTGCGACCCGAAATACCCTTTCGACATATGCAGTATCAAACCTCTGCTTTTCGGCTGCCATTGCAAGAATGCAGACCGTTTCCGAGTTATTGTGTCAGGATTCTACCACAAAATCACCCCCCAGGTCCATTCTTGTATCGATTTCATCATCTGGCTTAGAGATGCCTTCGATGTACATCAGGGCGCTTTCGTTTCCCCTCAGGGGAATAAGGTTTTCTCCCTTTCTCCCGATGTCATCAGACAGACCCTCCGTTTCCCTGTCAGCAACACCTATATCAGCTTCAAAGATGAAACCTTGTTAACCCAGTTCAATAAACAGTCAAGGGAAGCCTGTCGTGCCTTCATATCCTCTATAACCGTCGACCAGGCAACTTCCCTGCCTACATTAGAGCCATTTTCTCTAAGTTTGTTCGTCGAAGAGGTTCGACCCGTTCTGTCTCTCATCGCCGGCCTTTTGGGGATAGGGAGCCCGGAAGACATTTCTATGGTATGCGTTCGCTTTTTATGGCTCATGTCACATAATGGGGTTGTATTGGACATTCCTGGTTTCCTCTCCTCAACCATCCTAACCCAATTCCAAGAGCTCGCACAAGCCCGCCAGTTTCGCTTCTGCTCAATGGTGTTCTACCTCTTCTTGTTCCAGCATGCAGATAAGTTCGACCATTTGGGGTTAGATAGGGTCTACTCTGAGAATTCCCAACCCAGACCAGTCTTCGACTGGAATTTCTCCGTCCATCAGTTACCTAAGGGAGAGGGCTATGCGAACTTTGTGAACACTTTCATGTCCATAGCCTATACCATCATTCATGATTCGCCTTCCCCTAGGGTTTTCCCAGAGATGAAACGCTGGCTGCAAGCTGGGAAATACCAGTGTACCGGAGATTGGTTCCTTTCTGAAGATTGCACTAAAATTCGGGTCTATGGAGCCGAAGTTGCTCCATACCGGTTGCCAGTTTTCCCCGTCCGACGAGTTTACGCCCTCGAGTACATCCGGCAAGCCCTCAAAGCCGACCAGCTCCATTTTGTCCCCACTAAGAAAAGCTACATCCTAAGGCTCCCTACCCAAATCGGCCCCTTCGTGGTAAACTCTAGACATGCCCTCTCAATTGCTGAAAAAATTCTGCAAAATATGGACCTGACGTTGGGGAAAAGCTGGGCTTATGACCCGCAAGAAATCATTTCAAATAAAAGGAAAAGAAACAGGTCTACACCCCACATACATGAGCCGAGGCCATTTATGGAATGGAGGGCTAACCTCGAAATTTGGCTCATGTTTTCGCAAATGGAGACAGACTCATTTGTTACAGGGGAAGAGGAGGAAGTGAACAGGGGCGCCGGTGAAGAAGAGGCAGGTACCTCCGGAGCAGCACCACCGCCCAAGAGGCAGAGGGTGGCCACTAGTGAAGCGGAAGTCATAGGAGAAGGGAAATTACTGGAACCCTTCACGAAATTTGGCAAATTCGATAAAGGCAAGGCAGGGATAACAGTGTTGAGAGATAGCGCCACCTCCTCCGATTACACAGAGGTTACGCAGGCCATCATTGAGCCCACTTCGTCCAAGGCAAGTGAAAGGGAGCAGACGAATAAAGTAATTCGAGACAGGTACAAGGCCGAATTGGGGGGATATGTGGAAAAGTATTCTACCAGGCTCTCCGCCTCTATCAACACGGACACTGAAAGCCTGGTATTATCTATGGCCGAGGCCATCCTAGACCCTAATTCTGATGTTCCCAGCTATAAAGTGCTCGAATTGGCCATCGACATGCAGAAGGTACCAACAAATGACATGTGTGACCTGTTTCAAACAGTTTGTGACATGATGAAGGATAAACT
Organism: Pinus albicaulis; assembly: GCA_034641835.2. Lineage (NCBI taxonomy): Eukaryota > Viridiplantae > Streptophyta > Pinopsida > Pinales > Pinaceae > Pinus > Pinus albicaulis. The sequence continues at coordinate 1,387,983,767 of CM076577.1, forward strand.
AATGCAGCTCACCCTCGCGTTAAGGAAGATAGAACAGAAATATGACCAGCTGAGGGCATCCTTTGTAGCGGAACAAGTTTCTTGCCGTGCCAACGCACACCAGGTGCGTGATCTCCAGGACCAAATCAAAAACTCATATGAAGGAGGGAAAGGTGCACAAGCAACACTTATAAGTAAGTTGCAGAAGGATATCGCATCCGCAAAGAGACAGGCTCGCATACCTGCTTCGCATCATGTGCAAACAGCTGAATTGGTACAGGCGGAGGAAGAGAAAAAGGAGCTGTCTGCCAGGCTCTTCAAGGAGAGGGAAGAGAAAGGAAAGATGACCGAAAGGATCAGCGAGTTACAGAACAGAGCAACAGAATTGCAAGCCAGGTGGGATTCGCACAGCTGTCAGACGGCTGAAGCGTCAAGCGGAGCCAGCTCGTTGTCAGCACAATTGTCCATAGCCAGAGCTGAGATTGAAGTGCTGGAGAAACAAGCATCCATGGCCAGACAAAATATCGCAGAATTGGAGAGCTCCCTGGCCGAAAATGCCAGAACAGTTGAGGGGCTACAGAGGGAAGTCAAGGAAGAGAAAAAGGTCACGGCGGAGCAGCACAAAACCATTGCTGACATGAAAAGTCGAGAAAAGGGGAACCTCACCCTTCTCGAGGCCAGAAGCATAATCTGGTCAAACATAATCACGGCAGTAACCGAGCAATGGGATTTCTTGACAATGATAGGGGAGCTCAAGTCTACTATTCCTTATCTCAGTAGAAAGTTGCAGGAGGCAGGGGCTGATCTGCCTAACAGAGCTCAACATGCTGGGGATTACATCTCATTCCTTTACGAATTAAGGGCAAACGACTTGGGGAAACACGGTATCTCCAGCCGATTTACAGAGGTCATCGAATGTCAGAAGATCATCGATAAAGAGGAAGCCCGAGCAGGGGCTTCAAGGGCCCTTCAACGGGTGATCGACAATGTCGAACAGTTTGACGAGGTATGGGATGAGATCACCATAGCCAGACTCCCTTCCTGCTAGGAACCAACCGCCCCTGCCGTGCTTGTACTTCTAGACCAATACACAGCGCGCTTGCAAATCGAAAGAGATCGGACTGACCTCCAGATGGGAAAGGCGACCTAGCTCAAAGCCAGTACAATTGTTACGGTCCTCAAAAAGGATTTTAATCTCCTTTACATGATCAGACAGCGGCTCCCTACTGAGGCAGGTATTCACGCTCTCGGCGAAGCCTTCATCAAGGTGGAGAAGCTCTCAGCAATGCCTGAGCCAACTTTGTAGAGTCAGCAGAGACTGACATAGTTTATGAGTCAGCATACTAGTTCCTCCGCAAACGTGACTCTGCCCGAATTTGCAACGGCTTCCACTCAGCCTCGCCTGTGACTTTTCTGTTAACTCATGATATGGTCTTAACGGCCTATTTCACTTTCATTTGGTTTATTTCTTTCAAAGTTCCAAGTGGGTTGTTTTCCCCCACTCTTGCATTTTACTTTTTACATCAAACATTTGTTTAAATTTCTGTTTTGAAAATGGCCTGGGGCCTATTTACACATGATGGGAGGTTTGATTCCCCATCATTTTGTTTTTATGAAAATGACATCTAATAAATTTTGCCCATGCGAAGAAGATATTTTCCCGAAATGTCTTCTTGCTGAAATGGGAGGAATCCTATATAAGGTAGATCAAAGAAGAAAGAAAGGTTCCAAAACTTTGGAGGAAATACTGTGTAGTGTCTTCTTGTTTAACTTTTTGTGAAAGTCTCAATATGAATGCAAAGAGCCCGTAGGGCCTCAAGGAAAAGGAGTTTTGTTTCGGATAAGGATTCTGGTCTTGTTTCTTCATAGTGTGTTATTCTCTCTGGTGTGCTGTAGTGTTGTTGTTTGTTTTTCTTATATCCATATATCTGATATTACATTCTGGAATGCGAGTAGCTGGCTACTTTTTGTTATGAATTTATCCCTGTGGATACTTATTCCATTAGCTTCTCGGCACTTTAAATATGGCTCAGATGTAATATGTCGTTCCATTTTCACCTCATTCGCATTTTTGCTATTTTGAATGTTATGAAGTATTATTTACGAACGTGGTTGCCATGTATGGATTCTTAATGTTTAAGCCCATCACATGCTAACGTATGTTTCTGAATACTGTCTTTATATCAATTAATATCTCCTCTTTTCTACATTCTCAGTAGATACTTTTATACCATATTTCTCTGTGAACTAATCGAGAATCCAGCCCTTGCTACCGACTAAGTCTTGGAGTTGTCTTGTGCATTTATGTTGGGATTTAACATCTTGCTTATTCGAGTGCCTTCATCTTTACGCTTTTGAAATGTTGGACTACTTTGAAATTCTAGTTCTCTTATTTGAAAAGAAATAGTCGAGTCCAGTCTTAACGAGATCTTTCCCATAACATAGTCGTGTCTCTCACATATATAAGATGTCCTAGGCAACTGGTCTATGGCAACTCTAAGTGTCTCTAGGAGTTACAGAATAGTATGTTAGGAGTTACAATCGGGCACTTAAACATATAGCCTTCCTTTTAAAAACCCCTTTCCCATTCTATTTTTCCATTTCCCAATGTTAAGGTTAAAAATAAATATGGACCGCTGATCTCTGCAGATCAACGACCATTGGGTCACTTTTTCCTTCTCCTCATTTCATCTGTCGTCCATTTTCCCTTTCAAAACTCCACCCCTTTATTAAATCTTGACCATTCATTTCAGAGATCCTATGATCGGGACTTAACCCAATAAACCCGACTCCTTTGGGACCTACCTTCCACCTCATAAAGAGTGTGTCCACTTGCGTGCTTCCACCTGTCTTCCACTAGAACCGCCGCTCACGCAACTTTCCCATCACGCTCATTCCACGCCATTGGATCTGGAGCCTCCGATCCAACGATTGACGATACGTATCGCAAAATTTTTGAGCCTAAAGTTTAACGCTAATTTTTTTTGCGAAATAGGTGGTTTTCATTTTCCACGTGTCAAGCGATGAGTGGAATTGAATTCCAAAATCTAATACCGCCTCCCCCCCCCCCTCCCCCTCACAAACACCACGCTAAAACCATTAATGGTTTTCCCAAAAACACTTCTTCTCAATTCGTGCCCGAAATCAAATTTAAACCTCTATTTCGTTTTCCGCCACGGTTTTTCTCCTTACACAACTGAATCCATTCATCCTCACAGCTCCAGACTGCCTCCATAAATCCTCCAATGCACTTTTACCACAATTCGCAGGGTTTTTATAATAATTTTTTGTGTTTTGCAGGGTTTGATGGTGTGGCTCGGTGTATTTCCATAGTCACAGACAGCTGACCAAGTTTAGTCCAGAATGACGATTATGTGACTTATATCAACGAATAAAAGGAGCCGGTAGGGTTTCCAAATTCATGTTATCAGTGGATTGTGACCCCTAACTTAGATAAAACCCTCCAACTGACAAAAAGCCACCTGTGCCAGTGAAACAAAGAAATAAAGTGTATTAGAAATGAAGGATCAACGATAAAGGGATTAATGCCTAAACCTGAAGATCAAGGTTTTTAATCCACAATTTAAAGAGATCAAGACAGTGTTAAAGAATGAAAACCCGAAGACGGATATCAAAGCTAATTAAGCCTAAACATAGACCAAACGTAAATTAAAAGTGTTTAAAGGTAAACAGAGAAAAATATCAATAAAATAGGTCTCCACTGCCACATTAGAGACCATTTATCTTCCTCAACTACCAAAAGTGCCACCTACAGCCTCAATAAATCAAATGAAGGCATAATTTATCTCAGTCAGAAATTTTAAGGCCAAAGACAGCTAAACAGTTATTAAAAATAAGAGAACATATTTTAAATTATCAGTAAAGTAATTATGAAAGATAAAGATAACCTTAAAGTCAATATTTTCACCCACTAAGCCTAAAATCAGAAAACATATTTAATGAAACAGAGTTATAAATGTAATGCTTTCCTTCCCTATGCCTTGCATAGTTTTCAAGGCTAGGAGTTGCATTTAGTATAGAATTAATTACACTTCAACACTAGGAATTTCTCCAACTCCTCATTTTCTTATAAAATCTCCTTGAGGAGCACATTGTAAAGGGTTGGTTGTTGGAATTTTGATGTAATAGTTGCTATGAATCATTGTTGAATGTAAATAAGTTCTGAAGCTCTGAAGCTCTGTTAAGTTATTGAAGAAGATATGCTAAGAAGAGAATGTTGAAGCTGCGATGAAACATTGGACATGTAGTTTGCAACTGGATTGATAATCAATATACAAGCTGGTTCTTGGGATCCTGGTCTATATCATTGGTGAAGTACCTCTTACAGTTATTGTTTTCATTTCATGTATGCCATTTTGTTCACTTTTCTCTTATAAAGAGCAGCAAACATAAAGCTAGGATTTACTGTTAAAAGTACCCTACTCTCACTGATAAGCTTTATCTATATTTTTTCTGCTAATTGTGATATTTGGGAATAACTTAAATTAAGTGTAAACATTATCAAGGAATGTTGGTTAGTCCATGTCTCGATATGGAAAGCTTGAAAGGAAGTTCTTCAAATGATATTTTCATTACATGCTAACTAGAGTTAAACTAGAAAAGTTTATGGTTTGCCCTGTCTTCTAATTATTTCTCCAAAGGTTGTTTGAAAGTTTCCCGAAGAGTATGTTAAAGAAAACCATGATTGTAATACATCTGACCTGATCTTAAGCTGCACTTTGTTTTCTTATCTGTTTTCATCCCTTCTGAAAGTATTCTAGTGAGATTATTGGATTGTTTGTCTGATAAGTTAGCTTTAATACAAGCTTGTCCAAAGAAGTCTATGGTTAGCCTTGTGCTTTGGCTAGTTTCAAACAAATTCTTAAAAAGGCTTTTCTTGTATGGTAAGTTGATAAATCCTTGTTGAAATTATTGGCTTTTTCCAGTTTCTCAACACTTTAATGTTCCATTCCATCATTTAATCTAAAGGATATTTTGATATAGATGACTTGCCCCTTGGACCACTCTTGAAATTGTTGCACAATTAAACCCTTTTGTGACTCCATTGCCGAATGGATTAAAGATGCTTCACAGTAATCCTATCTGTTGAACACTTTTCAATATACTTGCATCTTCACCCTTGGAAATTCTTTAATTTTGTGATATTCCATCCAATTAAAGATAATACCTAACAAACCAAACAAACAAAACCCTTGTTCTTAATAACTAGCCTAATATCATACTAAAAACCTTTAAAAGATAAATCAATCTTTGAAACTTATAGAGAGATCCCTCTCTGGATTCAGGAGGGATAGATCCTAGAATCCCAAAGTGGTTTTTGATGTAGTCTCTATAGCGTTTAGTCTTGCCACTCTACTAAATTACAGAGGCCTAACATTCTTGGCGACCATACTGGGGAATTTTTGAAGTAATAGATAACTTCACAACTCAGATAATCCCATTTTTAACAACTGAATAAATTGTCTGCCTAGAGTGGTTTTTATTGTTGATGGTGAACAACTTTGAAGCCCTAAAATAAAGTAAACATCCTTCACCTGGTGACTCCACTAAAGATCAGTAGGCCTGCTGATTTTCCTTGGTTTTCCAAAGACTCCACTGGGGAATTCTGAGTGAATTACATTTTATACATCTCTGAGACCTCAGAAGACCCAGAAATCCTTAGCTTGGTTTCATAATAAACAATGGTGGTGGAACCATAAAACATTTTACCTCCATAAAAGCTAAAAATTTTCCACCTGGTGACTCCACACTCTACAACTCCCAAAAGACCAAATAACTCCACTGGTAGAAGACCCTGAACTGGTTGAATAAGATACAGTGACCTCTTTTTTGATTTTCAAAATGATTCCAAGAATACAACGAAGATATGCCCCAATGAGTAGAGAACATATCCCTGGGTTTCCACGTAAGATGCCCCAGGTATTATGGGATGATAACCTTCCTGTTTTTTAGGGTGAAAATTTTGATAACCCACTGTTACATCTTATCAAATTTCACATACATGTATGGAGGTTGAAAGTGGAATGGCATGAAGACTGCCTTATGAAAATGTTTATGTTGACATTAGAAGGAGAAGCAAGGGAATGGTATGAATGGTTGAAATATGGTAGTTTTTTTTCTTTGAAGGACCTTGAATATGTGTTTTATGAGAACTATAAAGGAAACACTACATCATTATCATGGGGTGAAATACATTATGATCCGTCACAAAACATCACCCAACACATTATAGACAATGATGAGGATTTGGAAGAAATACATCCTAAAGATATTTTAACAGCCAATCATGAGTTTAATAACCTATTGAAAAATTATAAGAATATATATGAATCAGTTGAGGAAGAAATCAACCAAGAAATAAAGGACATTCCTCAAGATACCCCTGAAAACCCAAATAATGATTCATCATCCCTTATAGCTGAGGCTCAAGAAAACATCCAGCCTCAAAATTAGTCTTCACAAGAGATAGAGAACTGTTGAACTACTATTCAAAGGAACATAGAAACATCTTCCCCTTTAACAGAAAAAGAGATAGATCAGATTATTAATAAACAACCAGTCTTTGAAACTTTTTGCAAAACAAATACTCTTTCCCATTCACATAGAGAAATTTTTTGTAAAGATTTAGAAAGTTCTTTTGTAGATCACAATAAAGAAGGACCTACTGATAACTCGGTATGTTTGATTGGTAGTATTACTTATATTTATGATTTTCCTAACTTTGATCTATCTAGTGATGATGCTCACCAAACAGAAGTTAATATTGCAAGACCATCATTAGTAGATTTATGGGAGGAAGATCAGTTCCTTTAAAGAAGTAATGAGACAGTGCAAACTATTTATGATACTGATGAAGAAAGTTGTGAAAGCTTGGAAGTAAGTTAAGATTTGTTGGGCCTTTTCTCTACTTCATCTCAGATCATCAGTAATAGTTTCCATGTGATTGGGAATCAACAGCCTTTCAACTCAAAGGTTCAGAAGGAAATCAATGAAGAAATTTTTGAGTAGGTTGAAACCAAAGAGCCTTCTCTTGAAAAAGAGGAAGCAATTGAACATACCCTTGCTTAATAATATAATAACCTCTTCACAGAGTTCTGATTGATTGGATGTATTGGAAAAGAGAATTTGTAAGTTAAAAATATAAATATTCCAAGTTAGATTAGGTTAGATAGGAATGTCAATAAAGCTCAGCTTTAAGCATTTAGTTAGTTTTTTATTTTTGCTTTGAAAGAAAAAATAAAAAAATACAAAAACAATACAACATAGAAAAGAGGGCAGAATGAAAACAAGAAAGGTACAACCCCATACCAAAAAAGAGAGATAAAGTCTGAAAGTGTGCAAGCTTAAATTCCACTACCACAAGAAACACTTTCTATTCAATCATATAGTCTAATCATGATTGGATAATGTTTAAATTTATTGCTGATAGGTTAGTGAAATAGATCAGCCAAACAACACAGTCTTGGCTTATCAGTAAGGTAGATTAGGATAGAGGAAACAAAGGTTCAAACAAATTCAATATCTAAACCTATGAATCTCAAAAGAAGAATGGCTCTAATTAGATTAAATCTTGAGCCAAAAGGAAGAAAAAGAACTGGTTCCAATATGCTCAAAACTTGAACCAGATGAGAGAGAAAACACAACTCAAACAAATTCAAAACAGAGCTAAAGAAATGATGAAGGATGTTTTAGTTTTCAGATCTTAAGCCTTCACAATTTTGTTTTACTTTTTTGCAAATAAAATCTATGTGCAGCTTTTTTTTATGCCATAGATTTGTAGCAAGTCAAATTGCTTGATCCTATCTTGGTTGATTTTAAATTTCCTGTTTTAGAATGTAGAGAATAAAGGTATGTAAGACAGTCTAATCCTGACAGATAGTAGTTAGGTAGAGAATTTACGAACTCAACTGTTTAAATTGAGTTCATGGAGAAATAAGAGTAGAAATAGATTAGTTTCTTGTTTTCAAAAGAGTAAAATGTTTATGAAAAGAGTTTGCCAATCCAAATGCACTCTGAAGAAGAAAAAATGTTAGAATCATAGAATTGGGTAGGTAGAGATGTTTTTTTGATAGAATTCCATTGTTTCAGATTGATGCAGAGATTATCAAGTCAAAGAAAGGTCAGCCAAAGCAAAGAAAATTTGTTGCCCAATGGATTAAGGCACTGGTTTACTGAAAAGCCAGAGATGAATAGCTGAGGTTCTAGACACCTAAAGAACCAGTTGTCCTCCCCAAGTGGAGCCACTGTTAGCCACCTATAAAATTTGTTATACCAAATGGCGACTAAATATTTTTAGCCTTCAAGAGATAGTTTCCTTTGAAAACTTATCATCTTTTGAAGTCTTGTGATGATAATTACCCTTTGAGTTAATCTTCACTGTTGTTTCACTATTAGTCCTAAAGTACTTGTTGTTTACCAAAGAAAACTACTCATGAGCCTCCATTCTCATCATTCACTTCTCCATCTCATTTTCACAAATCATCTCCATTTCCACCCCTATTTTCCTTTACAAATGTCCCCTTTCATCCTTTCATATTAACCTCCAAACCATTAAAACCCTCTTTTAAACCTTATATCATCCTTTTATTTGGTTTAAAAATCCTTTTTCTAGCCTACCGAAGTCCTCATTTGGCCTTAAAAACCCTTTATTCTGGCCTAAAAATAGTATTTTTCACTCATAAGGCATTAAGCCCCGGAGAGCTTATATTCTTCAGCCCTCTTCCTCATATGGCTTGAGCCCCGCAATCGGGCGCTTAAACATACTAGCCTTCGTGCCAAAACCCTTTTCCCCTTCTATTTTTCCATTTCCTGACGTTAAGGTTAAAAATGACTGTTGATCTCTGTGGATCAATGGCCATCGGGTCACTTTTTCCTTCTCCTAATTTCATCCGTCGTCCCTTTTCCCTTTCAAAACTCCACCCCTTTATTAAATCCTGACCGTTTGTTTCGGAGATCATATGATCGGGACTTAACCTGATAAACCTGACTCCTTTCGAACCTACCTCCCACCTCATAAAGTGCCTGTCCACTCACGTGCTACCACATGTCTTCCACCAGAAACCCCGCTCGTGCAACTTTCCCATCACGCTCATTCCGCGTTGTTGGATCTGGAGGCTCCGATCCAATGGTTGATGATACGTATCGCAAAATTTCTGCGCCTAAAGTTCAACGCTAAAATTTTTTGCAAAATAGGTGGTTTTCATTTTCCACGTGTCGAGCGATGAGTGGAATCGTGTTCCAAAAGCTAATACCGACTCCCCCCCTCCCCCAAACGTTGCGCGAAAACCATTAACGGTTTTCCCTAAACCATTTCTTCTCAATTCGCGCCCGAAATAAAATTTAAACCTCTGTTTCATTTCCTGCCACGGGTTTTCTCCTTACACTGCTGCATCCATTTTATAATTCGCAGGGTTTTTATAATAATTTTCTGTGTTTTTCAGAGTTTGATGGTGTGGCTCTGTGTATTTCCACAGTCAAAGATAGGTGGCCAAGTTTAGTCCAGAATGATGATTCTGTGACTTATATCAACGAGTAAAAGGAACCAGCGTGGTTTCCAAATTCATGTTATCAGTGGATCGCGACCCCTGATCTTAGATAAAACCCTCCAACTGACAGAATGCCACCTGTGCCAGTGAAACAAAGCAGTAAAGTGTATCATCAATGAAGGATCAATGATAAAGGGATTAATGCCTAAACCTGAAGATCAAGGTTTTTAATTCACAGGTTAAAGAGATCAAGATAGTGTTAAAGAATGAAAACCTGAAGACGAAGATCAAAGATAATTAAGCCTAAACATAGACCAAAAAAAAATTAAAAGTGTTTAAAGGTAAACAGAGAAAAATATCAATAAAAGAGGTCTCCACTACCACATCAGAGACCGTTTATCTTCTTCAGCTACCAAAGTGCCACCTGCAGCCTCAATAAATCAAATGAAGGCATAAGTTATCTCAGTCAGAAATATTAAGGCCAAAGACAGCTGAATAGTTATTACAAACAAGAGAACACATTTTAAACTGTCAGCAAAGTAATTATAAAAGATAAAGAGAACCTTAAAGTCAATCTTTTCACCCACTAAGCCTAAAAGCAGAAAACAAAGTTAATGAAACAGAGTTGTAAATGTAATGCTTTCCTGCCCTATGCCTTGCATAGTTTTCAAGGCTAGGAGTTGCATTTAGTATAGAATTAATTACACTTCAACCCTAGGAATTTCTCCACCTCCTCATTTTCTTATAAAATCTCGTTGAGGAGCACATTGTAAAGGGTTGGTTGTTGGAATTTTGATGTAATAGTTGCTACGAATCATCGTTGAATGTAAATAAGTTCTGAAGCTCTGAAGCTCTCTTAAGTTATTGAAGAAGATAGGCTAAGAAGAGAATGTTGAAGATGTGATGAAAAATTGGACATGTAGTTTGTAACTGGATTGACAATAAATATACAAGCTGATTCTTGGGATCCTGGTCTATATCATTGGTGAAGTACCTCTTACTGTTATTGTTTTCCTTTCATGTATGCCATTTTGTTCACTTTTCTCTGATAAAGAGCAGCAAGCATAGAGCTAGGATTTACTATTAAAAGTACCTTACTCTCACTGATAAGCTTTATCTATATTTTTTCTGCTAATTGTGATATTTGGGAATAACTTAAATTAAGTTTAAACATTATCAAGGAATGTTGGTTAGTCCATGTATTAATGTGCAAAGCTTGAAAGAAAGTTCTTCAAATGATATTTTCATTACATGCTAAGTAGAGTTAAATTAGAAAAGTTTATGGTTTGTCATGTCTTCTAGTTCTTTCTCCAAAGGTTGGTTGAAAGTTTCCCTAAGAGTATGCTAAAGCAAACCATGATTGTAATACATCTGACCTAATCTTAAGCTGCACTTTTTTTTCTTATCTGTTTTCATCCCTTCTGAAAGTAGTCTAGTGAGATTATTGGATTGTTTTTCTGATAAGTTAGCTTTAATACAAGCTTTTCCAAATAAGTCTATTGTTAGCCCTGTCCTTTGGCTGGTTTCAAACAGTTGCTTAAAAAGGCTTTTCTTTTATGGTAAGTTGAAAAATCCTTGTTGAAATTATTGGCTTTTTCCAGTTTCTCAACACTTTAATGTTCCATTCCATCATTTAATATAAAGGATATTTTGATATAGATGAATTTCCCCTTGGACCACTCTTGAAATTGTTGCACAATTAAACCCTTTTGTGACTCCATTTCCCAATGGATTAAAGCTGCTTCACAGTAATCCTATCTGCTGAACACTTTTCGATATAATTGCATCTTCACCCTTGGAAATTCTTTCATTTTGTGATATTCCATCCAATTAAAGATCATACCTGACCAACAAAAGAAAAAAAACCCTTATTCTTAATAAATATTCTAATATCATACTAAAAACCTTAAAAATATAAATCAATCTTTGAGACTTATAGAGAGATCCCTCTCTAGATTCAGGAGGGCTAGATCCTAGAATCCCAAAGTGGTTTTTGATGTAGTCTCTGCAACATTTATTCTTTCCACTCTACTAAATTACAAAGGCCTAACAGTTTATAAGACCAAAATCCAAGATTTGGGATCAAAGAAATCCTTCTAGGGTGTTGAGACAAGCCTCCCACACCTAGTTCCCTTCAGAAATTGCCCAAAGAGTGGGGTTTCAATAATACATGAACATACCATGGAAAGACAGTGTTATTTTATGAGATGTGAGACAAGAAGATGTATATCACCAATGAAAAATTTTATAGCAGCAAATAAAGTACAAGTTCTTGAGGAAACAACCTCTCAAGAAAGGCAATGCAAGCCTCAACAATACATGTACATGGAAATGGAAGAACACTGCTATTTCTGCATAAACCCAGGCTATGAGGACGCAGTTTATAAGAGATACTACTCCATATTACATAATAACTAAAATATATGACAATATATGGCTCAAATAAAGTGGGGGAGAAAATCTCTAACCCCTATAAGCAACAATACAACAATCCTCCAAAGGATTGGCTGAAATACACAAAATGGAAAAAATATCGGAGTTGCTGGGAAGCAGCTGCAACTCAAATCTGGAACTAAGTAGAGAAGGCTGAATATGATGAACAATATGAAGTATACCTTCTCCAATGGATCTCCAAAGTGGAAGGTTGATCCTTACACTTGAGATATCACCCTCCGAACAATACAACAAACCCTCACTACAGATACTCCATGAAAATAATGCAGTCACTAAGAGGGAATGTGCAGTGAGTGGAATAGAACACTATGGCCAAGTGCCAAGATCTGCAAATTAGCTCCAATGCTTCCAAACTGATCTCCCAAAGAAAGGAAAGACTCTTTCTCTGAAAAACAAGCAATGGAAGAGGTGTTGTGAAGTCTCCACTGCAACACCCTACAACACAGTATTATGCTGCTACAGCAATAATGCTGTCTTGGAGGAGGATGCTTTGGCCTTGAGCCAAGATTTGTCGAAAATGAAGAACCAACCTTCAAGACGCCTCTCAAGAAGGTGAGGAAATCCTAAACAGGAATTCCCTAGAAATTCTTGCTAAACAGCAAAGAATGCATAATGTCTGAATAGACATGAAATGAATAATCATAAGCATGAATAACAATGGCTCTCCTCCTCTCCATATATAGCAAGTGAAGGCTCGTTCTCCATGGGCCCCATCCATTAGGGTTCCCTCCATAAATGAATATTCCCTCCTCTATCTCTGCGCTGTCCCATGTAGTGCTTTCCACCTCATACCCTGCGCTGGTTGACTTGGTTAAACCTCTTTGCAAATGTCTCCTTTCACACATTAGGGTCTGAAATATGGTTCCATGGCTGATCCCTTTTCATACTAGAGGGATTTTATCTATTTTTTTATTTTCTTTGGGCCTCCTAACCCAATTATTCATCTTATAAGTGAAAATAGACAAAATTAATGTTCCATTTTATTGAAGAAAAAATTAGGAACATTACAGTCCTCCCCTCCCAAATGTTGCTTGTCCTCAAGAAACTGTAAGGATAGAACTGGAAAGCCTCTACTCAAGGCATGGTGTCTGAAATGTGATGAGGAACATCTCCCTCATGTGTATCCTCCATCCCCAAGAAATCATCTAAACAAAATGAGTCACCTCCCAACATGGCAACTCCTGAAAATCTGCTTCCACCTCAAGCTCCAGAAATGAAGGTGGGCTGAAAATCTGAACTTGGAAAGCATCATAGCTCACCCCATTTTGTCCTTCTCTCTACTTATGATAATTGTAGAGTGTGTACTGATCTTGGGCTGCAAAATTATTTCCCTCAAATGGCAAAGTGAAGAACAATCCCCCAAAGAATGCTCCTCCAACAATGAAGAACAAGTTGGCCCAAAACAATCCATCCATGATGAATAGGACATGGTCATCATATAGAACATCCTAATGAGAAGTTTTCTTAAGGTTTTACATGATGATACATGATAAAAAAAAATTCTCACAAGGATACAACGCAGTTTCATCCACTGCAATCTCAGAAAGGTACATGGCAAGTGACATACAAAATCCATCACATCTACTAAGGAATAGTAAATGGCTGAATATAAAAACAATACAAGACGAAACACTTGCCCATGGCTGTACAATGGATGACTATCAGGTCCATGGTCCACCTCAAAAGAGAACACATATGTAGTAGTGGTGGCCATATCTCCTCCCATGCTCCCATTAGAACATGTAGTGTAGAAAATGTGAGAATTCTTCCTACTCAAGGACACATCCAACTCATGTGTCTCCCTCATAATCATGCTTCTCATACAAATCTGATCTATATCAGCAAATGAAGACATGATCAGCAAAAAAATGAAGAAAATGTTGAAGGTTACAAGTGATGCAAGAAGGTACCAACAACTTTCCCAGTAGTGACAACGCAGTTTTACAAGCTACTGCTTGAGGAAAGTACAAGGAAAAATGTTTCTTTTTACATGGTTAATCATGCATGTATCCATATGATATATGTTAGAGTGCATAAGCTAAACATACATGTGATGATAAAGCATTTTCTCAAGGCCACATAAGATATGGCTACCTCCATCATGTAGGTTGGACCAATAAAGCTCATGGAGCAATGTGACAAGATTTCCCTCATGTGAAGCAATGCACTACATAAGGATGGTAAGAGTGTGCAAGTCTACGAATGTAAAAACAAACTTCTTACCATATGCCAGAAGTAAGATGATACATGGATCCATAAATGAGTCCTCCATAGTGTTTTGGCATGCTATGAAGAAGATTGAACCATGTGCTGCAAGAAAATAATCCTCCTTATGCTTGGAAATCCAAGTCAAGAAGAATATGTCATAGTGATAGATGCCTATATCCACTACACTATCATCATCATCTCTCCCTTGTTCACCAAGTGCATATAATGTGAAGTGATCCTGGGGACACCTCATCCATAAGTCTCTGCTCCAAGGTGACAACACCGTAGGCTCATGCAAACAAGCTTCTATCAATAAAATGCTATGTTCTTTGACATGCTCCTTGTCAAAGAATCCTCTAATAATGCTACAAAAAATGTGGAATACTTCCCAAAACGGAAGTGCTTCCAAGTCATCATCAAAAATCAAGGAGATAATGCCATCTCCTCCTCCTGCAACATTATGCAAAGTGTGAGAGAAAATATGCTATTTCTCTCCCAGAAACAAGCAAAGCAACAAAACATTTTACTGCCTCCCCATACTTCCATCATACAACTCATGTGATGAAGACACAATGAATGATATGATTATCACATCAACACCATGCATCCATACTCTATGCTACTCAATGATGCAATTGCCCATCCTCCTTCTCTTAAGAAGAGTGTTTTCCACGTGATGGCTAAACTCTTTTAAAAGTAACTAGCGCAGCCAAGCCTCCTGATGCCTAGTATCATAAATTTGCAAGTAGCCTTCCAACTCCTTGCTCATCAACCACATCCACTCAACCTCTTGTTGATGCTTCCTTCTTCTCTTCATCTTGGTACTCCTCCCATGAGGGCTACCATCCTCCCAAATCAGATTCTTGTCTTTGCACTTCATGGGATTTTGAAATGCAATCTTCTCAAGGATCAATGACACCCTATCAAGACTCAAATAGGTGGTAAGAAAAAACCTCCCATCATGATGTGTATGGCTCAAGGAATGTCCAACACAATCATGAGAGATGTTATCCATCCTAAGATGTCCTCCATCTTCTATCTACTCTTGTGAGAAAGGAAGAAAATCTTTGCACTCCATGGTGTGTTGAAGTGAACCTCTAATGAGATCTCTCCTTGAGACCTCCCTCTCATCAATAGTCTTCCAAAACCAATAAGGTCTTGGATCTGAAAGTAGAAGTTCCTCTTTGAGCTAAGAGGAGCTCATTGAGAAAGTGTCATCTTAAAGGGAGAAAGGGTTTTTTACTCCAATATGTCTACTATCAACCTTCAAGGCTTCAAACCCCAACCTCCAATGTGATATACAGTCCAACAAAGGCTCATGAAGATGATGTTTTATTTCCTCCTTGAATGTTTTCATGTTGCACAGCGCAATGCAACCAATCTGCTCTATGGTAGAAATGGGATTTGACCCTTGGTCATTCAAAAGAAAATCTCCACAATTTTCAAAAGAAGTTGATGCAACAATAGATTGTGGAAATATTTTCATACCTTGATGTGCATTTGGAACTTCTTGTAGGGCTACAAGAGTTCCTTCCTCCAAAGTGTTGGTTGCTCCAACTGTTGATGCATGTGGCTACTCCTCCATGAGTGTGGCATCGTTATCACAAGGCTCCTCAAGTGGTGGTGTGGTATCCCCTTCCTTTGTTCTTTCATCGTCAAAGGTTTTGACCAACCCTTGGATGAACTTTGCAAAATTTCTCTCCCTTTCATGGCTCAAGTGGTTGCTCCATCAATCATAGGCTTCACCCTCCAAGTGCAGCGCTAAGATTTCAACAGCTTCTTTCTCTACTACAAGATGTAGAAAGAAAAATGCTACCAACTCTTTCACCCAAGTTCTTGCAGAAAATGACCCATCATAGGTAGACAACAGAAATCTATTGCCTTTGATTCCTTTTCTACTACATGGTCTCTTCACTTCCTTCAGCTAGATGAAATGAGGAAAATATAGAGTCTCCTTGAAGGCTTTAGGTTGAGATCTATAATCAACAAGGTCAGAATATGATGATCCAAGTATCTTCCATGCTCAATGTCTTCTTCTTGATGAGAATAGGAAGTGCATGGTACTTCCTCTTCTTCTTCTTCAATCTTCTTGACCTCCTGGGAGAGGTTTCCTCTGGATCTGAAAATAGATGAGAAGAAACTCATCTTCTTCAACATTCTGATCTTCTTGGGCTTAGACTCACAGGCTGAGCCAAGAAAGTTGCTCTGATACCACTGTAATGTTCCCAAATCAGGACAACTAGAAATCCATGGCTGGAAAACGCATTTTCCAGAAATGGAGGTAGTAGTATTTTATACCAAGACCTAGATACCTTAGAAAAATGTGTCTAAGACCAAAATCCAAGAGTTGGGATCAAAGAAATCCTACTAAGGTGTTGAGACAAGCCTCCCACACCTAGTTTCCTTCAGAAATTGCCCAAAGAGTGGGTTTGCAATAATACATGAACATACCATGGAAAGACAGTGTTATTTTATGAGCTTTGAGACAAGAAGATGTATATAACCAATGAAAAATGTTATAGCAGCAAATAAAGTACCAGTTCTTGAGGAAACAATCTCTCAAGAAAGACAATGCAAGCCTCAACAATACATGTACATGGAAATGGAAGAACACTACTATTTCTACATAAACCCAGGCTATGAGGATGCAGTTTATAAGAGATAATACTCCTTATTACATAATAATTGAAAGATATGAAAATATATGGCTCAAATAAAGTGGGGGAGCAAAGCTCTAACCCCTGTAAGCAACAGTACAACAATCCTCCAAAGGATGGCTGAAATACACAAAATGGAAAAAATGTCGGAGTTGATGGGCAGCAGCTGCAACTCAAATCTAGAACTAAGTAGAGAAGGCTAAAGATGATGAAAAATCTGAAGTAGACCTTCTCCAATGGATCTCCAAAGTGGAAGGTTGATCCTTACACTTGAGATCTCACCCTCCAAACAATACAGCAAACCCTCACTGCAGATACTCCATGAAAATAACGCAGTCACTAATAGGGACTGTGCAGTGAGTGGAATAGAATACTATGGCCAAGTTCCAAGATATGCAAATCATCTCCAATTCTTCCAAACTAATCTCCCAAAGAAAGGAAAGACTCTTTCTCTGAAAAACAAGCAATGGAAAAGGTGTTGTGAAGTCTCCACTGCAACACCCTACAACAAAGTATTATGTTGCTGCAGCAATAATGCTATCCTGGAGGAGGATGCCTTGGCCTTGAGCCAAGATATGTGGAAAATGAAGAACCAACCTTCAAGAGGCCTCTCAAGAAGGTGAGGAAATCCTAAACAGGAATTCCCCGAGAATTCTTGCTAAACAACAAAGAATGCGCAATGTATTAATATACATGAAATGAATAATCATAAGCATGAATAACAATGGCTCTCCTCCTCTCCATATATAACAAGTGAAGGCTCTTTCTCCATGGACCCCATCCATTATGATTTCCTCCATAAAGGAATAATCCCTCCTCTATCTCTGCGTTGTCCCATGTAGTGCTTTCCACCTCATACCCTGCGCTGGTTGACTTCGTCAAACCTCTTTGCAAATGTCTCCTTTCACACATGAGGGCGTGAAATATGGTTCCATGGCTTATCCCTTTTCATACTAGAGGGATTTTATCTATGTTTTTATTGTCTTTAGACCTCCTAACCCAATTATTCATCTTATAAGTGAAAATAGACAAAATTAATGTTCCAAGATATTGAAGCAAAAATTAGGAACATTACATTGTTTTACTGATTTTCTAATAGCTTATGTCATTTTAATTTTTCCCTTTTCTTAATCAAAGCCTCTTCCTATTGCTTCCTCCTGGCTCCTTTCCATTCTTTCCTTTTCTTTTCTACTTCAATTGCGCCCTTGATATGTGGATCCACTTTGAATTTTCTACTTGTTGAAGCAGGTTTTACACACCTTAGTCAACAAGGAGGAAGTGATCTGAACTAAGGATATTCACATAGCCCAAGTCATTCGGAGTTGTCACCTCTGAGGGTTTATAGGCTCTATTAACCTTTTTACTCTTCCTCTCGCGAAAGGAAAAGACAAGGGAATCCTACAATTATCCTAAAACTATCCTATGTAAATGAAATAAAATATAAACAATTAAATGCAACACTAAATAAACACTAGATGAAACTAATATATATGTACACTATATACAAAGAATAAGATGGACATAAAATTGTGTAATTGGAAATATCTATGAATGCTTGTTCTGTTTTATATAAAGAATGGAGAATAATAAGAATTCTAACTAAAGATGCAATAACTAGTTTGATATGATAATAATTCCCGCTGCTAAAATGAAGATGGAAAAAACCACAACAATGCAAGCCTTAAAATTTTATAATCAAAATCAGATCAAACTAGATTTGTTTATATATTTATACATCAAGAAATGTCATCATATGTAACTATTGTTAGTTTTAGCCTAATATAAGGATAATTGCAATAACCTCTGAAGTTTGAAAGATGTTTTATTAATTTATTTATGAATGAAATCAACTAATAAACCATGAAATGAGATGATACAACTAAAATAATTACAGTTTAATTGTCAATTCAATTTAAAGAAAATGACATTATTTACAATCAAAATCCCAGAATCAAACCACAATGACTTTAACTGATGCAATGCCCAGAAATCAATATCTTTCTGAGGATTAAAATCACTGAGGAATGATACAATTGATGTGAACCATGAAAATTGAATTAACACTATCCAAAGGAAATGTGAAATTTTATACAATCTGTCCATGGAATCAAATCATCAGAAAAATGTAAACACTCTTCCAGAAACTTTCGGAGATAAAAATAAAAAAAAACTTAAAGAAGACAGTATTAAAATGACCATGAAAGCAAAAGCTATAAGCTTATATTAATCGAATAACATCATAATAACACTTTCTTACAAAGAGTCTCCATAGTCATTACATGTGAAACATTCCCTTTCCCCTTACAGTTGCACCCCCTACAGTAAACATCAATCATCCTTCCCGTTCTACCAATTACAGATTTGTTCCCTATACTACCATTGTTGTTGTTGCTACGGACTCTTCCCCTTCTAGTTTATGCATTTTTATAAGCTTAGAAGAGTTTATGTTTATTACTTGGATTCGATTTGCATTCATATCTATAGGATCCCAAATCTTCCATTTTTGCCTCCCATCCAAACCACAAGAAAAACAAATCATTTAGAAGATTTGTTTTAAAAACCAAAAAGCAAAATCAAAACTAATCTAAATCTAATTTAAAACTTTAAATAAAAAATAAAAAAAAAAACCTGAAACAATAGAAAACTAAAATATAACTATATTAAAATAAAAATAAAAATAATATATATTATATTATATTAAAATAAAACATATTTAAAATTAAAATAAGAACTTAAAAACACCACATTGAAACTAAATAATACAAACTATATTAAAATAAAACAAATTTAATTTCAAAACAAGAAAAAATGATTTTAAAACAAAACTTTATTGATATGATTTTTTAAATGAAAATGTTTTATTTTAATATAGCAAGAAATAAAATAAAATTAATCAATTTATTATTCTCAAAAAACCCATCTCTCTGATTTTAAAAATTCACTCCTTTTTTTTTATCAGAAACACAATTAGAAATTTTCTTCCTATGAACTGATATGTTTTTCAACCCTATTTTCTACGCCCTATGAACCCAATCCAAAATTGAACCCTATAACAAGAATACTGAAAATTAATAAAAAAAAAATCTACTAAAATATAATTACATGTATGTGTAAAAGCTAAATGAAATATAATAAACATAGATCATTCCTTCCATGGAGGTTAGCAGGTTCAATGAAAGTTTTGGGGAAAGCTCTATTTGATATGCAAAATTAGACAAATTAGAATGATCTTAGCATCCAAATGATATTTCATAGTTAGTCAATATCTTCTACATATCATATATGTCTTCCAAATCTGAATTGTGGCAATTAAAGAGAAAATCAAATCAAATAAATAATATTGTGGAATTTTCTAGGTGTTGTTATAAATTTGGCTTCAAAAGAATCGATATTTTCTCTCAAATAATGCATTAATTCACAAAAATATTAAGAGGAAAACTAATTGAGGTTCTGTTGTAGGGAAAACCAAATAATCCTCATTTTTGACTTATTTATTTCAAATAATGGGGAGTCTTTCCATCAATTTTTTGCTAAATCACCTTTTAAAAATTTCCTTAGGTTAACTCTCTTACAATTTTCCCAATTTTTTATTTTTATCGAATTTCTATTTTGATTGTTTCATTGAATTTGAATTTTAGCAAGCTTTCCATCGATACTTGTTTCGTCTCATTTGATTATATGGTTTGCAAATGACACTCCTATGAAGTTTGATAATTTTGTCACATCAGTGAAAAAATATACGAAATGTATATTATTTTAATGTTTTGGAAATAAATTAGTAATTCAATGTAAAATTTTAATCCCTGATTAATCTTTACTAATTTCTTAATTTTTCACTAACTATCTTTCAAAATCATCTAGTTAAATTGTAGAGTGGTTACAAAATGTGCTTTCAAAATCTCAGTAATTTATTCCAGTTTCTAATTTAAAAAAAAATTGCCTAAGCCGAAATCTCAAAATAGAAAAATAGTTGTAATTCATTTTATAAGCTTTTTAATTCCACTCTAAAAAATTGCCAAACCAAAATCTCAAAATGAAAAAATAGTTGTAATTCATTTTATAAACTTTTTAATTCCACTATAAGTAGACCCCACTTCAACTCACGTCCTCTTTTCCCATACACATTTTTCTGAAATTTAAAATTCCCTATATAAAACTACCGAAATTTAAAACCTCCAATTTCATTCCTACGAAATTCAAAAGCTCAGATATCGCAATATCGAGGTTTTGTTTATTTAGACATTTTAAAACTTATGATATGTATCATTCCTACAAAATTCAAAAGCTCTGATATCGCAATATCGAAGTTTCGTTTATTTAGACATTTTAAAACTTATGGTATGTATCGCCTCCGATCTCAAATTTTAATTTTATGTTGTGACTAAATCTTTTATTATAAAATATCCTCACATCTTTGTGACTCTGGCCTATATCACGTCCACGTCCCTCACCTCCTTATCACTCCACCTCACATGCATCATCCTCCTCCTCCATTCACGTGGCTCCCTCTTCCTCCCTCACCTCCTTATCACTCCACCTCACATGCATCATCCTCCTCCTCCATTCACGTGGCTCCCTCTTCCTATTACATATTATTAAGGCACGTATTATTTAAAAAGCAACGTGAAGGTTTTGGTTTAAGTTTTGATTAATACGCGTTTTAATATATATATATATATATATATATAATTTAATTATAATATTAATATAATATAAATATATTTTTAATTCTTTAAATTTTATTTATTTTTAAATTAAGATTTATTTTAACTATATAATAATTAGTTTATAATTAATTAAGTATAATAATGTAATTACAATTAAATTAATATTAATTAATTAATAATTGTAATTTAATTTAGAATTAGATTTTAACTAATTGTAATTAATATTAATTAATATTTTTGATTTAGGCAATAAATTTTCTGGAATTCTAGCAGTTTTGATTTTCCAACTTTGAAAGATCATAACTTGAGTTTTACTTGGCCAAATAAAGCCCAGAATTATTTGTTAGATAGATAAAATCAAGAAGAATATTTATAAAGTGGTTGCATAACCAAATTTGATGATTTAATAAGTCTAAAATTTAGTAGAAGATTAAGCTTCAAATTTTTAAACAAAATTAATTTTTTGAGTTTAATTTTATGCATTTTCATTTGCTCATAACTTATGTTGAATATAGATGTATTTGTCTATGTTCTCCTTGACCAATTAGATATTTACATAGATCAATAAAAAGCTCAGATTTTTATTTATTTATTTATTTAATTAAGTTTTCATTAGAGATATTTTGTATTCTTTATTTAGTATTTTGATTGGTTATTTAATTAAGTTTTCATTAGAGATATTTTGTATTCTTTATTTAGTATTTTGATTGGTTTTCTTGGTTTACATAATGTTTAGTTTTCTTGGTTTACAAAATTAATTAAAATTTCAATTAAATTTTGATTGGTTTTGACAAGAAACAATTGAAGAGATGAGGAAAATAATATTTCAATCAATGAGATTCCTTGAACAATAGAAGAAAAGGAATTTGGACCAATTCAAATTGTGGGAGTAGAATTACTCTTCAATAATTCTCCTATCTAGAAATGATTTTTGTAAGTTATAAATAGTAGAATGGAGATGAGACTTCTCTTTTTGTGTAATTATGGAATTTTTAAAAGCACTATTGTAAAAAAAATTACAATTGTAGGTAGAGAGGATTAATCTCATATCTCGTGGATAATTAACGATTTTTCTTTTGCATTCTGAACTATGTATGGAGGGCAGAGCTTGCACTATTGCAACTCTTATTTTAATAGTAGAGTTCAAGCATTATAAAGGACTATTGGAGATCAAAGCGAGAGAAACAAAATCAAAAAATTGGTATTTATAATACTATTGTTTTTAATACTTGTTTTATTTTATGATGGTAGAAAAGTGTCATTTTTATTAATATTTATTCATTATTGTCAATGTGAGCAATTTGCCTCAATAATCTGTTATTACTTATTTCTTCTCTTGTGGGTTGAATTATGTTTTATGAGTAACTATTTTCTCATAAATCTGTCTTTCAATTC
This sequence comes from Pinus albicaulis, assembly GCA_034641835.2. Taxonomy (NCBI): domain Eukaryota; kingdom Viridiplantae; phylum Streptophyta; class Pinopsida; order Pinales; family Pinaceae; genus Pinus; species Pinus albicaulis. Next base: position 1,388,006,633 of record CM076577.1, read on the forward strand.
CGATTTAACAAACAATAATATTTTGTGGATTATTTCCTTATATTATTATTTAATTATTTGAGTTACTCATTTAGTAACCATCGTCATTTTTTGAACTAATTCATAAATGTTGTTGAATAATTATTTTTTGTTAATTTATATTTGAAAAGAATGTGTTTTGGTATTCAAAATATCAGTTAACTGAACTACTTTGTTATTTCGATATTGATTATAAGCTAGACATATTTAAATCCCAAATCATTTAAATAATTTTCTCTCGGTTGGGTTAGATCTACATTTTCCTAATCGAGATAGGTTGAGGATCTTTTTCCTTTTTCTTGCATTCTAGGATTAGTTTGGATTTAGATTTGATTCAACATTTCTAGAAGTCCTCTTATCAAAGAGGAAAACTTTAGTTGTGGCTTAGATGTGCCCCAGATTAGCTTAAGGATCACTTTCTTACCTGATCAACAAGAGGGCTGATCTGATGTCTCTTCTCTATTAGTAAGTGAAAGTCATAATTTTAGCCAATCGAGGTAGATAGAAGGTAACTGGACCTAGTTTAACTAGTTGGAACCACCATTCCAAATATAAAAGGAGCTGATCTAAGGTCCCGACTGGGTCGTCTCGCTTATAATGTTGTAGGTAGATAATTTTGAGTTTTCAACAAGTTACTCTGAGAAAAACCCAAATCTTTAATTTCTCAAATTCACCGCGAGTCAGCTAGAAAATGCGATTGAAATTTGGGTTCCATTCTTAATTTCATTTTTTTTAATTCTTAAATTTGAAAGGTTTAGAATAAATCAGACATTTATCAGACAAAAGCGTCTTATGTTGTGTTTACATACCAACAGTTTCAACTTTACTCAATACTTACCATGCTAATGTTACACTTCTTACCTCATGGCTTGGTGTTTGATGTGTTGATGTTGTCTTTGTGTAATGGTTGATGGTTAAATGCTAATTTTTGGTTTATAAACATTTTTTAATATAAATTATATTAAATACATTATATAATTACAAGAAATTATAATTTTATATCATGTATTAATATATGTACAAATAATTAAAACAATATATATATATATATATATATATATATATATATATATATATATATATTTAATTAATTAATTATTTTTTAAATTATATTTTTATATATTTTAAATACACATAATATGTATATAGTTTCAAATCAATATAAGTTAATAAGTATAATTACAATTTTTATTAAAAAGGGAAAATTACCAAGATAAGTTGAGACCCATTAAACTAAAGAAGAAAATGGTCAAGCAAGTTATCCAAAAAGCAATGAAACTTGGAGAATACTAGAGTAAATGTCGAATTTCTATCCAAAAATCCATCAAACCGAAATGTGGAAAGTGCTCAAATCCAAACGTTTAAGGAACAAATAATAAGGATAGAAGGAATTAGCAGGACATGACCCAAACTCGGAAGGGGAAAAGTGTGATAACGAAGATTTTGGGAAAACCATCGACCACATTAGGGCTATAATTTGATCAAAACATATGAACGACAATGTTTATAAAGAAATTACAATATGCAATAAGCATCAAAGAGGATTGTTGTAGAATCAAATATTTTGTAGCAACCCTTTACACTTTCAAGTTCACATGTTGTATAAAGTCATAGCCCCCATTCATAAGTCATTTTTAGTTACCCAAAGAAACATGATCATGGTGTTTTTATTGAATGAAAGTGTGGTCGATAAAATCAAGAAACCACTAAAAAAAAATCCCTCAGATACCTTGAAGTCCAAAATCTGATCAATAAAAACATGTCCATTAAGCTCATTCCAATCAAATCAAAACAATTTGAAGGAATATATTTTAGGAGTGGCCCTTTATTTTTTTATAAAATGAAGGGAGTGGGTTGGTGTGCTAACAAAACTCCTCTCCTCTTCTAGATCATGTCTCAACTTCCTCTTTGCCCCAACATCAACTTTAACGACCAGTTCCTGATGGGTCCCTTCATGATCAATATCTGGTACATGAGATGTATGAGAAGAGCATGCTTCATCACTTGGTCTATCTTCTCTCGAAGCATTAAAATAAATCAGAATATTCTCCTCATCTTCCCAAGATTCGTAAATGTATGGTTAGGTGAAATGGAAATTTTCATAAAGTCACTTGCATACTCCCCCAGGGTCATATCAATGAAAGCTCATTTCTCTGAATCTGAAGTAACTGATTTTTACAAGCTACCTTCAAAAGCTTTATCTCATATGACCCCACTTGTAGAGGGAATTTTGGCCAAGGTGACTTCTGAGCATAGCCCATAACCAATCTCATGCATGACTACCTTATCAGTCACATACTTCAGCAAAATGTGTGGATGCTTATAGGCTCAGAAGACTTTGATATATGTGCCTAGATAAGAATCAAGCAAATCTGCAACCTCAGTAACAACTTCTTTGGTTTTTTCAGTCATGAAGGGTGTCTCAACTTCGAAAAGCATCTCATAAAGTGCAAAAAAAAATTATTGGCTAACTTGTCATATACTCATGTTAACACTAGAAAATCGTACAACAGAAGATGACATTAATTAATATCAAGAAAAAGGATTTACAAGGCTCGAAGACATTATAGAATCTCGAAATTATTTAAAAATCGCTAAGGTATGAGGAAAATTAAATTTAAACAAGTCCTAAATGCTCTTTGCGCATATAATCCTTCGTGAAGAGTTCCTTTCACGCACCTTTTTTCTCGATATGCACTCAATCCTGGGAGTGGTGAAATGTCACTATCTAGGACCACACAAAGCAAAGGAAAAGTGACCCCTTACTTGAAGCCACCTAAGGACAGCCACCAACACCTCCTTAGACACTATGTGAGCATACAATGTAATATTTGTAGCACACAAAGGGATCATACCCCTCTCTTGGGTCACCATCCTCCATGTACCAAGAGAGGGAAGGGAGGATTTGAAATCTCCTATATAAGGCCACAATGAGATGAAGAATTCTTGAACACATTGTTATGTTGGCCATAATTTCCCAAGAAATTCCAGCAGTGTGTGAGTCAAAGTTGAAGATAGAGGGGACTGAAATGTTGGCCATCTAACAAGTTTAGTCCAACACAGTAGAGAGAGAGGGAGACTACACCGAGGCAAGCTTAGGAATAAAACATCCTTGCATTGGGACCTAGAACCCATTGTCTAGGGGCCCTTTGGCAAGAGGGTAAAGTTTCACTCTTATTACTACCAGCGCTCAATAAGAGGGGCCTAGAGCCACCCTTCATATTATTGTTGTCGTTTGACTCTTTTCATAGCTTATGTTGATTTGTTTTAGTTTTTATTTTATATATGCATGCTATTTCTCTATCCTAGTATGCTTATTGATTCTAGCTTGTTCCACTAACTTGCTTGACTCCACTTCTTTTTCTGCTTGTTACCAATAACTTACATGGGTAGACCACACCCCTTAAGTTGATTTGATTTCATACATATGTACACCAAACACACCCCAGCAGGATTGGAAACTCCACTAACATTTATTACCAAATTTATGTGGTTGTGCCTTTTTTGCAGTGACCTATGTCTGTGCTGTGGAGTGGAGTTAAATTTCCCATGATTTCTCTTGAAGTCCCTAGTTCATCCCAAGTGACAGACTGAAGTGGAAAAACTCCAAAAAAAAATTCTTGCAGGAATTTGTGTGTGTTTTCTCCTCACAAATGCATAGGGCACGTGTTCAGAGCTGAAATGCGTGCACACAGCACGCTTGTCTCAGCCTTTTGTGCACAAAATACAGAATGAGAATTTTCTCCATTCTTTATGTCTTTTCCTACTTGTAAAGTGCTTGGGAGCCCCTAATACACCTACCAGCACTGGTTGTGGTACCTCGCAGCTGGTTAAAGCTCACTCTTAACTGATTTTTGTAGGCTTAGTGTCAGTTTTACTTCAAGTTGATTTTTGCAAAGTTCACACATAGTTTAAGTAGGGGGGGGGGGGGGGGGGGAAATAACTTGCATTCCAAAAAAAAATTATGCTTTGAAAATTTTGGTACTTACACACCTAGATAAATAGCCCAAGTAAGTGGCGCAGGACCATGCATGCATAGCTAGTTTTCTTTTTTCTAGTGTAAAACTTTTATTTTAGTTCAATTTTTGCACTAGGAATTTCAGGACTAGGATTGAATTGTTTATAGAAGCGAAAGCAATCTCTGCTACCTTTTCACCCTCCGGTGATCCTAAGTAAGCATATGAACACTCCCTATTCACAATTCGCCAGCTCCCTATAGTTGGTCACATAGATTAACTAGGAAAACTAGAAAGCAACCCATTACACACACATGTTTTTTGGTTGAGCCAGGAACAATACAACATAGTTTAAATAGGGGATTTTGTAAAGGATCATCGATATCCACACATTAAAACTATGTTCTTGTCCACTTTGTGCTCACACACACTCACCCACTAAGTGAAGAAAAGACACCTAAAACTAACTTAACCAAACTCACTAAATTATCCCCACAGGGGCCACAAAATAATTTATAGCTTAAGTTAGGATCAAGGGGGTAGGCATCCAATAAGACGCCTTGATCATAATTCATCTTGAAACATAGAAGTTTTTTTGTTTAGGGAGCTTCAAATCCACCTATAAGCCCACGGCAAAGAAAACCTGAGCACGACAGAGACCCGTTTCAAAGGGGGTTAACCTTAGGTGCAGTGTGTGGGGTATCAGTTGGGGCTACCCGACTTGACTGATACTCGGTACTATTAGCTAACTACCAAGAAACCCAAGACTCAAACTCTCATGTGGGACAGTGGTTCTTAGTGTCAAAACATTATGGCATTCTTTACCCTATAGGTGATGGTGCAGGCAAGCACCACACCCTCTACCCTTACCTTGATGGATTCTCTTCGACTGACTAGGGGCATCACCAACTCTTATGGGACGTTGTGCCAGCACTCGCAAGAAATATTCTGAAGGCCCAATTACATTTGAGTGTGTGAGGATGCATAGGTATTATAGGATTTTGAGTATCATACACAAACAAACAAAAACCAATTTTTTGATTGCTTGATCACATAGCTTAATTTAAAAGGAAAAATTGTTTTATTTCTGCTTTGTTTTATGTATGTGAAAAGAAGTTTTATTTGATCATAAACTCTATCCTCCCAAATTTTCCCAAAAACCAGACCTAGTCGATACTAGGATGGACCTAATGGGACCTCTTTGATATAGGAATCTTTAGGACCTCCCCCATTACTGGGAGGGGTTCTAGGTCTTTCACCATTTAGGCGTCAAAGATGGAACACTGCCATCATTATTGGTTCATCCTTTATTGGGGCACCCGTAGTTGGGAACCTCGGTCAGTCTCCCAACACCAAACCTCACACCACTCCTCCCACGACCCCTAGGGGGCATAGGAGTGCATCCCATTCAGGAAGCCATCCGAATACACAATAGGGTACGTCACGGACTAACCCTCTTCTTAACCCAAACTTTGTGTTTTCGTACATTGCAATGGCATCAACCTCCCAGTCACCTTTCTTAGCTTCATTGAATCTGCCCGATTTAACCAAGATGATGAATGACCCCATCACACAAGATCCTACATGGCCTCCCATGCCCACGAAGCTCCTTTCTGATATTCCAAAATTCAAAGGCAAGCAAGTGGAAGACCCAGGTAATCATGTCATGAGCTTCCACCTGTGGTTCTCATCGAACAATATCATTGGAAACACTATTCGATTGAGATTATTTCAACACACTCTTACATGAGTAGCCGCGAAGTGGTATGTGGAGCAACCCTCAGCTTCACATGGAACCTTTAGCGCCCTCGTTACCATGTTCCTAACATAATTTCAGTTACCCATTCACCATGATTCTGGAATGGAATTAGTGACACATTTTAGACAAATCCCTGCCATCCATATCTTGTACCATCTCCATGAATGGTGGTAGCGTCACAGTTTATGTAAAGCTAAACTCGACGATTGAGTTCTCTTACATTTGTTCTTGAAATCTCTTACGGTAGAGATTTCAAAGGATATGGCACAGCAAAAGCCCATATCCGAAGAGGACACAATCAACAAATCCCAACAACTTGAGTTGATTTATACACAGTTAGGATACATTTATAACATCCTACCCAATTCCCCACACCTACAAACTTATCAATAATTTCTAGGCACGTCGAACTCAATAGATGGACTAATTCGGTCATTGGCCCAAGGTTTCCTAGGTAGCAACAGTCAAAACCCCAGTTACACATATTGTTTTACCCAAAACGTGCCTCAACCCAGTTTTTAAAGTCATCATATGCCTCAGCAAAATTTCACCAATAGGGCGCCAGCGTATCACCATGGAGGACCCTATCCTCCGGCTCAAGGGAATTAGTACAGAGAAAGAAACACTGACGTAAGAGCTCCCCTCCAATAGCCAGGTGTAAACCAGGGACCACATTATGCTCAGTCCCTAGAACATGACCCATCTATGAAAACCAATGCATAGGTGAAATTTGTGCAGTCGTCCTAGAACCAACCACACCAATATAATCAGGAGAATTACCCTCCTAATGTGGTGAATAAAAAGTCCAAAAACAAGCCAAAGGGAACCCTAGACAGGGGGGCAACAACCAACAGTGTCCACCGCAGTCCTAAGTTGGAGGCAACTCCAATCAGAATCAGAAATAGGAGCTGAGGAATGCCCAATGACAGAGAAAAATGCCACTCTTCAAACAAACCATTCATGTTTGATATGTGGTGAGTACAACCACTATACTCACCAATTTCCTGATCTCCCTGATCTGAAGAAGCTACAGAGTAACCGAGGACAAGGAGGACATTCCCAGCAACCAACTGTGATGCAAGAACGTTTCCCCCATCAAGGGACGGTAAGCACTCAACAACAAAATACAGACGATTCTGGGAGAATAAGCCATGAAATCTACATGACTGGTGAAGAGATGTTTTTCCAAACATGGAATCGCAATTACGACACCCCGCCAGACACCAATACGTCAGGGGCAAGTACCTGTTAGGTCTCTGTAATTTTCAAGATTGGAAAATACAAACTGCAAAGCCTACATATGAACCACTTTGGGATTCTAGGATCTAGCCCTCCTGAATCCAGAGAGGGATCTCTCTATAAGTCCAAATATTTATTTATCTTTAAGGTCTTGGTATGATATTAGGCTAGTTGTTAAGAACAAGAGTTTTTTATTTGTTTGGTTGGTCAGGTATGATCTTAAATTGGATGGAATATCACAAAATGAAAGAGTTCAAAAGGTGAAGATGAAATTATATTGAGAAGTATTCAGCATATAGGATTAGCATGAAACAACTTTAAACCATTAGGCAATGGAGTCACAAAAGGGTTTAATTGTGCAACAATTTCAAGAGTGATCAAAGGGGCAAGTCATATATATCAAAAGATCCTTTAGATTAAATGATGGAATGGAACATTAAAAGTGCTGAGAAGGTGGAAAAAGTCAATAATTTCAACAAGGATTTATCAACTTTCCAAACAAGAAAATCCTTTTTAAGCAATTGTTTAAAACCAACCAAAGACAGGGCTAACCATACAATTCTTTGGACAAGCTTGTATTAAAGCTAACTTATCAGACAAAAAATCCAGTGATTCACATGACTACTTTCAGAAGGGATGAAAACAGATAAGAACACAAAGTGCAGCTTAATATCAAGCAAGATGCATTAAAATCAAAGCATGCTTTAGCATACTCTTAGGGAAACCTTCAAAAAAACCTTTGGAGAAAGAACTAAAAGACAGGGAAAACCATAAAATTTTCTAGTTTAACTCTACTTAGCATGCATTGAAAATATCATTCAGGAACTTCCTTTCAAGTTTTGCACATCAAGACATGGACTAACCAACATTCCTTGATAATTTTTACACTTAACTTAAGTCATTCTTAAACACACAATTGGAAGAAAACATAAAGATAAAGCTTATCAGTAAGAGTAGGGTACCTTTAACAGTAAATCCTATCTCTATATTTGTTGTTCTTTATTAGAGAAAAGTGAACAAAATGGCATACATGAAAGGAAAACAATAACAGTAAGAGGTACTTCACCAATGATATAGACCAGGATCCCAAAAACGAGCTTGTATATTGATTTTCAATCCAGTTACATACTTCAAGTCCAATGTTTCATCATAGCAACAACTTCTCTTCTCAGCCTAACTTCTTCAATAACTTAAGAGAGATTCAAAGCTTCAGAGTTTATTTACATTCAACAATGATTTGATACAGCAACTATTACATCAGAAATCCAATAACCAACCCTTAAACTATCTTCTACAGAAGTATTTATAGAAGAAATGAGGAGGTGGGATGAAAGAAAAGATCTCTAGGCTCAATTAATACAATTTAATGCTTCTCGGCCTTTGAGAGGCTTAATAGAGAAGTTTTATGATATTTCTCTGTATTAATTTATTTTCATTAATTTTTTGGCTGCTTGGCAGTTTTTGTTGACTTTAAAAGCTCTTTAGGCGAGTCGGCAATAACTCTGGTTGTCTTCAAACAAAATATCTCTGGCTAGGCAATAATTATGCCCTCTTTTGATTTATGGAAGCTACAGGTGGCTCTTTGGTAGTTGGAGAGGATTTAATTAGCCTCTGATGCGGCAGTGGAGGCCTTTCGGACTGATATATCTCTTTGTCTATTCTTAAAACACTTTTAATCTGCTTTACTCTATGTTTTAGGCCTAATTAGGCCTTGATCTTCATTTCGGGTCTTTATCCTTTAACAACTGTGGATTAGGCCTTCGATTCTCGAATTAGTGCCTTAATCCCTTTAAACTCTATTTAAAATCATTAATCTTCTCTTATGCACTGATCTTATTCTTTGACACTGATACTCTTTGTTCAATTGATCTTCAATGTGTTTTGTTGTGTTGCAGGCACGCAGAAGGTTTACATGATATTACTGATGCTCATGAGGCACAGGAGAAATCATAGTTTTAAACCTTGTAGTTCCCTTTTATTCATGGATAATTGCATGTGGATCGTCATCCCTAGCATTTAATTTTATTTTTAAACTGAGGAAAGAACCTTTATAACCTGCAAAAAACACACAAAAGTTAATAAAATCCTGCGAGGATAGGTCTAAACTGCTTTGGAGGTTTTGGGTGCGGGAGAGAATAGGAGCCATTGGATTAGCATAATCAACGGAGGAGATTTCTTGATCGAGTCTTTTGGGAGAGAGTTGGGTGAAAAGGGAATGGGGGCAAGATTAAAACAGGACCGTCTGATCTCAGAGATCGATGGCTAAGATTAAAAGATGAAAAAGTAATTTAATGAAGGGAAGTGGTAAGGTGGAAAAACGGCAGTGGTTTTTGCAAAATATTTAGGTGGTTTGTGGTTTGGCCAAAAAAAATGTGATATTGTACGTCGCTTGACACGTGGATTTACAAAATCACCCATTTTGCATAATTTTTCGGTGTTAACGTTCAGGCACAAAAATTATGTGAAACGGGTTGGCAACCATTGGATTGAAGGCTGTAGATCCAACGGTGCAGATCACATGTGATGGATGAAGAGATGCGGGATAAAAGGGTATGCGAAGTCTAGGGTGATGTCAGCAAAATTGGTGCGCAGTGGACGGTGAAATAGGCTATCCGATCATTAAATTTCTTTGATAAATGGTTATAATTGAAAAAGGAGCAGATATGAAGAAATGAAAGGAAAGGGAAAAGACAGAAGGATGGGGCCTGATGGCCTTTGATCTTGGTAGATCGACGGTCAGGATTGGTTTTAAACTATATTTGTTGGGAAACAAAAAATATGGCAAAGGTAAGGTTTCAAAGTAAATTGGCAGAGAAAAATGAGGAGAAGTGGGACCCACCTTTTATATAAGGGCAGAAGTAAAAAATCAATGGGAGACGTTGGATTTTAAGGAGATCGACAGTGGAGATTAAATATGGTGGATGAATGGGAAGGGAAGGGTTTAAACAGTAGAAGCAACGTGGGTCGTTGGATTTTAAGGAGATCAACGGCGGAGATTTCATCGCAAGATTGCATCAGCAGGAGGAAAAGGGAAAAGTAGAGATGCAATGTGCTGATGCGATCGAGCATGGACCGTTCGATCTAGGAGAGATCAACAGTCATGATTAAATTGCATCGGAGAAAAGGAAAGAGGCCAAAACACTGGGGCTTTTGATTTTGTGATATGCGATTAAGCGTTGGCCGTCAGATTGGTTTTAGAGATCAACGATGGAGATTTAATCGGCGGGCGCGATGGTGAAGGGCTTATGACAGAGCGTGATCAAATCTGGGCAGTTGGTTCTTGTGGATTCAACAACTAAGATTTAATCACAAGATTGCATCGGCGGGAGGAAAAAGGGCGAAGGATAAAGGGAAAACTGTAATTTCCGATTTGCGATGGAGTGAGAGCCATTGATCTGAAAACAAGATCAATGGTCAGGATTTAATCATGAACAAAAAAGTAGATAGGAGGGTTTGGAATGGGGAGCGATATGGATCATTAGATCTGGGAAAAGTAGATCAGATCAACGGTGGAGAACCGATCGCGGGATCGCATTGGAGAACAGGAAAAGAACTAAGAAAAGGGTCAAATGAATGTTTGCGATGTGATTTAAACTTGCGATGCATTAAAAATTTCTGATGTGATAAGCACTTAGCGCTTAGCCTTGGCACAGGTCATATGCAAAAAAGGGGCCGGGGCTAAGGCCAAAAGGGGCCTAAGGCCTTATGGAAAAATGAAGGTTTTTTAGGATTTTTGAAGGTTTTTCAAAGGGTTTTGAGGTTCTGATAAGAGTAAAGGAGGGGTTTTAAACTTTATAAAGGGATTTTACAAGGCTTTGAAGGGGAATTCGAGGAATTGAGAGGTAAATGAAAGGGTTTATGGATGAAATAGAGAAGGAAAATGGAGCTTCATGAGCAGTTTTTCTCTTAGTAAACAACAAGTTTTTGAGGGCTTTGAAGTGAAACAACAGTGAAGAGTAATTCCAAGGACATCATAAGACTTCAAGAACTCACAATTTTGGAAATGAATTGTTTCTTGAAGGCTAAAAAAGATTTAGCCACCATTTGGTATAACAAATTTTTATAGGTGGCTAACAGTACTAGTGCACTGACTGCACCTTTAACCATTTCAAAGATGCCTATACAACCATTGCCGAAAATGGAGAAAGGACCTAATAGATGAGCAGGAAAATACTCCAAAGTGGCCCATAATTATAGCATCGTGGATGATTTAGCTCAATCTCCCGCTGCTATGTTAGCTTTGGAAGTATTGCAATCATGTTCAAAACAACAGAAAGCCCTACTTTCCACATTAGGTGCTATTGACCCTCTCGATACATGCCTAATTGCTTTGACTTAGACAAAGCCACCCCTAGGATTCCTTCATTGGTCGCCTTCTAGATACCAGTGTCAGTGTAGAATATCACTATTCATTGATGTGTCATAGACGAGGGTGCATCCACGTGCATCATGTCCAAAACGTTTTGGCAGAAGCTAGGTTATCTCAAACTAAAACCCTCAATCATCACGCTCAGAGCATACGACGATCATCCCTCAACCCCTGTCAGCCTCTACCAAAACGTCTCGATCTGCTTAGAAGGAAAGACGTTCCACATAAACATTGAAGTCTTGGAAGCTCACCTGGACTACAATATTCTCCTTGGGCAGAGTTATATGTACGCCATGTCTGTCATAGCCTCCCCCATCTTCTGCATTATGATGTTCCCCCAAGAGGACATCATCATTACTGTAGACCAACTGACACACATCGAGAAGCGTTTCCTAACAAACACTAATGTAATTCTACCCCGTGTAGATACATCCTTGGATGCTCTCTCATGGTACCAATAATATGGCCCCAGCCAATTCAAACCGTCATCCATTCTAGGGTCATTCCTAGGAGATCCTCCCATAATCCCTGAGTCGTCGCCCGATGTCATAGGGGCTTCGGTGTGCATGATGTATACATCAAGCGCAGAAGCTGGTCAGGACATGGACACAAGCAACAATGGCATCTAGTCATCTACCATGAAAACCTCTCTAGCCTATGCTGCCTCCCAAACCCCTTTCCTCTACCCCCCAGTTGGCTTCATCTCCCAGCAGGTTTTGGCAACACTGGTATTACCCAACATATCATTGGCAATCCTATTTTGGTACCTCGTTACCCCTGCAAGAACAGGAGCCACCCACATTACTACCATAGGATTGAAGCCCCTTAGTCCCGAGGAGGCCCCACTCATCCAAGAAATGGTTGAAACTACCCCTGCAAAGGAAATTCCCATTGAAAAACTAGTGATTACGACTAAGAAAACTGAGAAGAGAGGAAATAATATGGTGACCCCCGTCATGCAACGAGAATCACCAGTCTGCACCATATGCGACGTGATAGGTCACCCTACCCACATATGTCCAAAACTAGATGAACTAAAACCACTCCTTGGATCTGAGACAGACATCGCAATGCCACGTTCCAGCCACGTTCCCATAAAAAGAAACCTACCACCAAAGGTAAAGGCAAAGCACTACGTACCAATCACGCATGTGCTCTCTGTAGCAACTACAGACACTATACCCATCATTTCCCAGAGATCCTATGATATAGGGATGCCTTACACACCATCAAATAATCCTATCAAGAGGATCCCCCATCCCAATCTGTCGGAGATGAACCTCATATCATCATGTACCTACAGGAAGAACTACGATCACCTGAAAGGCTCCTAGCCAGACCTCCTCCCCCAATCGAAATTTGTGTACTTTGTGATGAACTTGATCATTTCATCATTGACTTCCCAAATTTGGAAATGTTCTAGTGATGGTACCCAGTCTATATAGTATAGTGCGCAAACATGGACGCCCCATATTTATGTCAGATATGCGGTGAAAACCACCCAGTATGTCGTTGTCACTACATACCAATATTCCACACAACGCTAGCCTATATGCGATCAAACATAGTCCGCCTCTCCCGAGAAGATGGCACAGACTCCGAATCCATGAATAGTTTGACAACCCAAGAGGATGTGATGGACAGATCCATCCTGTTCTTATCAACTGAAAGGCGACCAATCAGGGAGATTCATCCCCTGCCAAATCCCAATGACACGACACATCATATACAATTCATATCATCCTGTATTTGAACTATGACTCGAGTTGTTTGCTCATCTACCATAGGTGTCAAGTTAGCTACAACTATGAGAGTAGCTATTCCAACGACTGTGCAGATCCAGTCTGTCTGCACTCTGTCGACCTCGTATGGTTCCACCACATCCACGGTGGAATCCTTCTCATGTCTCTGAACTAGCTCTGTACAAATTAAACCCATTCAACATAACTCTACCCGAGAACAATCCCCCTTTGGGTCCTTGTTTCATTTGGATGAAGATATCCTAGAGGCTATGATAGAGCTAGATTATCCCTAGGATGAAATGCATCACCATTTGATGTTTCTCCCCAAGAAAATGTTCAGTCCTAACAAGAAAAATGACAAGGGATCTACACGATCAAATCAAAATTTTTCCTGCCATCAGGGAAGGTTGATTGGTTGAAAAATTCCATCCCAGCACCCGATGCATTTGAGGAAGGAAATATGTTGAATATCTCACCTACCATCAAGGTGAACATATCCCAAAATCCTGCAAAGGTTGAAGAAATCTCACTGGGGGCAGCATGCTCTCTAGAATAAATAACCTCTTATACCCAATTGCCACAAGAGTATTGAGATATCTTCGCGTGGAACTAGTTAGAAATGCTTGGGCTTAGTCCTACTATCATAGAGCACCATATTGACACTTGGCCTGACGTACCTCCAGTGGGCTAGAAACAACGTCAATTGCACCGATCTAAGGCAGATGCAATAAAGTGAGAAATCGGAAAGCTTCACAAAGCCGGGTTTATCTACCCTATCGCCTATACATCTTGGGTTTCCAACCCTATTCTCGTCATGAAAAAACAGGGCACTATACATGTTTGCACTAATTTTTGAGATTTAAACAAAGCTTGTCTTAAAGAAAATTATCCCACCCCATTCATCAACCAAGTCATCAATGCATGCGCAAGACATGAGGCCCTATCCTTCATGGATGGGTTCTCTGGGTACAATCAAATCCAAATCCGCCATAAATACCGGTACAAAACCGTGTTCATGACCCCCCGGGGCACATTTGCATAAAATTTAATGCCATTTTGCCTGAATAATGTTGGAGCCACCTTCCAAAGGGCCATGAATTATATATTTCATTACTTGGCACACCTTATCCTCGCCTACTTGGACAACTTGACCGTACGCTCTAAGAAGCACTCAAACCACCTCTAGGATCTACGATTGGTATTCCAACGATGCTGCCAGTACAACCTATGATTGAACCCCCTCAAGGTCCAAGCCATAAAAAATTTTCTACCACCTTGAACCCTCAGGCAACTTCAAAGCCTATAGGGGAAGGCCAATTTTCTTAGACACTTTGTCCCAGATTATGCCACCTGCGCTCAAGGGTTCCTGCAACTCCTCCGATAGGACATCCCATTCATATGGGAGAATTACACCCAGAAAGTGTTCAACGCACTGAAAGAAAAATTATCTTTAGTGCCATTCATCAGTCCCCCAGACTATGACAAATATTATATCCTATATTTATCAGCTTCTAAGTCCACATTAGCTGGAGTGTTGGTCCAGGAAGGCCCATATGGGGAGCAGCACATAATCTACTATGTTAGCAAAACCTTATCAGGTCCAACATTAAGATATGAGCCTGAAGAAAAGATTGCACTAGCATTGATTTATGCAATCCAGAAACTTCGCCACTACCTCATCTTAAGAACCACTACGGTCATCGCAGATATTAACCCCATTAAATATCTCCTCACACTGCCTAATGAACCATAATTATGCCCATTGGATAGTAAATCTACAAGAATATGACTTATAGGTTCGCTCCCCCAAAAGCAAAAAGGCGCTTGCCCTAGCATAGTTCATTACAGATCTCCTAGGAGATACCAAGGGATCACTAGTGAACGATTCACTACCCGATGAACACCTCTTCTTCGTAGCAACCGATGACCCTTGGTACCACGATATTCTCCTGTTCTTGCGAACCCAAAAGTTCAAACCTCATCTCACTCGAGACAACCGTCAGTGCATACACCAGCAAGCCCCTCGATATCTCCTCATGGGAGATTTCTTATATCGACGAGGCATCGACACCATTTTACGACAGTGCCTCACCCACAACCGAGCAGAACAAGCCTTTAATTACTACCATGGAGGAGCTTGCGATGGCCATATATCTAGCATGGTCATCGCCCAAAAATTCCTACGGGCAGGATATTTTTGGCCCTCTTTGTTTCACAATTGCATTATAGTAGTCAAAATATGCGAACGATGCCAAGACTTTGCCCACAAAGCAAGAGCACCGCCTGCTCCTCTGCACCCTGTCATTATCGTCGGTCCCTTTCGTAAATGGGGGATTGACTTCATGAATTGCAACCCTGCCTCATCGGGAAACCATAAATACATCATCATGGTTGTCGACTGTTTCACCAAGTGGGCTAAAGAAATGCCTACATACGACAACACAACAGAAACTGCCGCTCGATTTATGTTCAACCACGTGATCGCCTAATTTGGTATCCCAAAAGAGTTAGTCTTAGAACATGGGAAACACTTCGAGAATGAAGTTTTCAAGGAAATATCTCACCACCTCCGATTCACCCAATAATTTTTCTCACCATACTACCCCCAGTCTAATGGATAGGTAGAAGCTATTAACAAAGTACTCAAAACTATGTTACAATGCATGGTGAATAACCATAAAACCAACTAGCACGATATTCTCTTTTCCACCCTGTGGGCATACTGCACGATGATAAAGACGTCCACTGGTTTCACTCCCTTCCACTTAGTATATGGGGTCGAGTTCATGATTCCCATTGAATGTGAGATCCAAAATTTACATGCCGCCATCGAACTCCTTGATGACACCCAACCTCTAGAACAACACCTAGTACAACTAGAGCTTGTTGACGAAATTCGACGATAGTCGCTACAACACAACAAGGCCCATAAGGAAAGGGTAAAAGCATCATTTGACCACCACATCACCCCTCGCTCATTCACCAAGGGAGAATTAGTCCTCCGCTATGATGTCGCAAAGGAAGCCCTAGGGCCAAGAAAGTTCAAAAAATTGTGGAAAGGACCCTACATCATAAAACATTGCCTCTGACAGGGGGCGTACATCTTGATAGAACCGGATGGGACCTGCCTCAGCAACCCCGTCAACGGCCTTTACCTCAAGAAATTCTACCCATAAGGGCGAAAATGGACCTTCCTTAGAGTGAACGTACACAACCCTCACCACTCAATTTTTTTTACCAAAATACTTATTTAAAAGTGCTCAAAGTATCACGATGGATCACTAACCTGAACCCTATTTCAGATTTGTTGATGGAGCATAAAGATGGTCTCAAAGTTTAGCCACAGCTACCTGGGTCATCTACCACCCTGATTGATCGCCAATCTGCTCAAATGGCGCGTGCATCGTTTCAGCAACAAAAAATCAGGAAAAATATGATGTCATCATCAGAATTATGTGTTATGCCCTCCATTAGGGTATACGCCATATGTGCATCTACGTTGATTCGCAGTTAGTAGTGTTACAGTTAAACCAAACATTCGAGACTAGAGATACACACATGTTTAGAAAATATTTGTGTGCCAAAAGATTAAGCAGACAATTTGACTATATCACATTTACACATGTACCAAGGAGTTAAAACCAAATAGCTGATCGCATAACTAACAATGTCATAAATTGGAATGCATATCGAATAAACCATGATAGATAAAAAAACAAAAAATATAGATATCCATCAGCATAACATCATACATAAACTGAAACAGGTGACACATCATGTAGAGCCACACAAAATATCTCTCATATATATATATATATATATCGCAATGTGTATGTTTGAGTACAAAAATAGTGTCGCTGGCTCAAGTGCCAACCCAAAGATACAAAAGTCATCAAAAATAAGGGAAGCATCCTAATAATGGGTGCTTTACCTATGTACAAGTATACTCTAGGGTGGTGCCCCCTTAGGAAGGGCACCTGGACCCACAACCACTCCTGGTGCCACCACTGGAGCTGCTGTCGCAACCAAGATCACCACCTGACATAAAAATGGCCAATACTCCCTCTTGTGGGCCATCATGGACTCTAATTAGACCTCCTCGAAGTCATCCATAAACCTCGAGCAGGTACCCCGTGGGTCAAGCAGTCCAATCAACCCCAGGCATCCTCAAGAGATGATGCCCGAGTAGTCAACTCCTCGATACGAGCATCCACAGTATCCACATGTGCTATAGCTACATCAACACGATCTCGCTCAGTCGCAGCCTTTACAACAATCCAATTGCTGTCCTCCCCTGAAGGGCCAACACCACCACTAGGTCCCCTAGAAACACCTCCTCCCTAATCACCCCTAGGTTGTCGTAAAGGATCGTGGCCAGAAAACCGAGCCATGGGGTGCCCCACCTCGCCAGCATTTGCAAGAGTAATCAAAATAATGTCAGTGTCACTATAAAAACACATAAGTACATATATACTCAAATAAATGCAGAAAACATACACAATATACCTGTAGGCCCCCAAGCATAACCAAAAGGGAGACCCATATCTGGATCCCCCCGAAAGTCCATCCCCGCATATGGGTATGGTAGAAACATTTTTGGGCTGGCCTCAAACCAGGCCTCTATCGTGGCATTCCAGTAATGCCCCACCATGCCACCACCGCCTCACAGCATCACCAGATCCCATATCCTCATACGGGGCTCCCGTGGCCCCCCAAGAGGCACCACCACTACTGGACTCAGTAGCACTACACTCTCGTACATAATGCTACACAAGATAATGGCATACGCAAATGAATTAGATCCATGATGGACCTTGTTAACTTGCGCCACCATCCCATCAAAGAAAAAACAGGCAAAGTCGAAAAAATTCCAAGACCTCAACCAACGCAGTACTCCAACCTGCGGGCCTCATGCGTGATGCGGAGCAACCAACCCTGTCCATCTCGCAATCACTGCTAGAGCACATCGCTCTACCAAATCTGTCATGGATGCAATGTTGATGTACCACTCAGTAAGAGGTGCCCCACCACAGTGGCATCTCCAAAATATCTCCAAGTCCACTCTACCGGCAAGGAGTGGATATCTCAGTGCCTCACCCTGAGGCAGTAACCTAGTCAAAAGGTACACATCTGTCTCAGGATGGATGACCAGGTGCGTCCCTGACAACACAAACATGTTGTGCCTCCTGCGCCATGTTGGATCTGTTAGCCATCAGTAAATTTTGTCACAACAAATGATGGGTAAAACAGGTCTTGAGCCTTCAAGAGATTATTTTCATAGAAAATTACTCATTCTTGAAGCCTTTTGGTGTTTTATAACTTAAGAGTAATCTTCACTACTGTTTCCTTCAAAAAAATCCTTAAGAAGCCCTACTGTATAAAGGAGACTATTTTTAGCCATTTTCTCCATCTTTTCACCCTCATAATTTCCTCCAAAATTCCCCCATATCACTCATTATTCCCCTTTACATATCCCTCATTTTCCTCTATAAAATCTCTCCTTTCCTCTCATTTATCCTCCATTCCCTTTGAAAAAACCGATTTTTACCCTCCATTTAATCAAAAATCCCTTTTAAACCTATAAAAACCCCTTTTTTATGGTTTAAAACATCCCTCTTTTCCTATCGGAACACTAAAAAAACCCAAAAAAACCCATTTTTGGGCCTATTCCGACCTTTTTCAAACATAATTTTTTAGGCCCCCTTGGCTTAAGCTTCCCTTCCGTTTCTCCACCATAAAACCTTGTGCTCGTGACCAGGCGTTAGCCCCCATTGTCATCGTGTATCGGCATTTGAAATTCCTCTTTCCCCTTACCTTTTTTCTTGCGATGGACCGATCTCCCAAGGGCTTAAATCCCCAACCCTTTTTTCCCTGGCTCCCGGTCACTTTATCTCTCCACGGGACCGTGCCCTAGCACCTACCCTTAGCCCCCATTGGCATCGACAAATCATGTTGTTATTCTTCATTACACTTTACCTGTCCTCTGCCGATGATTCAAACTTCTATTTGATCTTCACCATTGATCTACAAATATCAACGACTGTCGGCGGCCCATCGAAGCCTCCTTATTTTATCGATTCCATCCTCTTTACCCTCCTGACAATAGATCTCCACCGTTGATCTAGGAGATCTGATGGTTATCAAGCCCCCTTTCCTTCATGATTTCCAGCTATCCCTAGCCCCTTGTCTATCTGCTCCAGGTTCCTTTTTCCTTCATGATACCACACCTTCCCCTCTTCCCTCCAGTGCTTTTTATTATCCTTTTTCTTCGCGCTATGCTTTCCCCTTGAGCGATCCCTACCATAGATCTTATTGATTTGACGGTCATCGCACTCCCCTCTCATCCTCTGATCACCCGACCATCCCTTCTCATGCATCTACACAAACAAATCTCAGCTGTTGATCCCTCTCATCCGACGGCCCCTGTTCAACCCACATCTCTAACCGCGTCTGATGAGACTTCGCTCCGCAACCAAATAGGTGATGTCACCGTTGGTCCCACCTCCCACTACTCCACCACCCATCAAATCTCTGTCTGCCACCTGGCCTCCACTACCTCCTCGCCCGAGCACCTTCCACCTGTCACGCTGATCCTCCGCCGTTGGATCTACACCCTTAGATCCAACGGCCCACGTTTGGTTTCGCACGGATTTTGGTGTCAGGGTTTAACGACCTAGATCTACATGAAATGGGTGGTATTGGTGTGGAAAAGTGTTGCATCATGTATGGCATCACGTTTGTTTCACGATAAACCACTTACCAACCATTGGTAGCGTGAAACCCGCCAGTGGTATTCTTGAAACCACTTTTGCACTATTTCACCCCGAAATTCACATTTAAACCCTGTTTTCACAGGTTTCCTCCATGGAACCTCTTCCTACATACTTTTTCACCTCTGCACTACCCTTTCGCCCTCCGTCGAACCTCCGAAGTAGTTTAGCCATGAAATTGCAGGTTTTATTAATTTTTTATGTCTGTTCGTAGGTTTTGAAGGCAGCTAAGGCATTAAAAAATCCTCCATAGCCAGAACAGTGGCGGAAACCCTCCAGGATGACGATCCCTGGGGTTTAAAGTGCAAAAGGGGATTTACAGGGTTTTTAGGTGTTTATCAGGGCCCCATTAAATCTAGTAAAGAAAATGAAACCCTTCAGTGCACGAAAGATACCTGTCCACAGCAAAAAAAGGAAAAGATCAACGAAGAAATTAAAGGATAAAGGTTAAAGAATAAAACAAGAAGATAGAAGACATAACTAATGACTTACAAGGATAAAGCATAGTTAAGTAAAAGTAAATTAAAGTTAATACAGTCAGCAGAAAGGAAAAAAAGCCTGAAGATGATTATAAAGGCCTTAAAGCATAATCAAAGGCCTAATTCAGTGTTTAAAGCAACAAAACAAAAAGATCAGTTGAGAAAGCCTGCAAATGCCACATTAGTGAGGCAATTAATCCTCAGAAATGCCACCTGCAAGTTCATTTTCATCAAAAGAATGAAAATTGAATGCACAGTCAAAGATATTTGCCAAAGACAGCTCAGAAAAATTACAAGCCTACCAAAACCTCAAAATTCAAGAAAAGTGACTGAAGTAGATAAAAGTTAATGTAAAATTAATTAAAACAGATTTAAGCATATGAAATCTTCTCCATAAGGCTTCCAAAGGGCCTAGAAGCATTTATTCTGTATTAATTGAACAAATAACACTTTCTTTCAGTCCACCTCCTCAATTAATCTATAAATACCATATGAGGAGCTCAGTATTATTGTTGGTTGAATACTTATTGAATGTAAATAGTTGTTGAGGCTGCTGAAGCTCTGTTATTAATTGAAGAAAAATAGGCTGAGAAGAGAAGTTTGAAGCTGTAAAGACCTACTAGACTTGAAGATTGTAACTGGTTTGAACATCAAATATACAAGCTGATTTGTGGGATCCTGTTCTATATCAATGGTGATGTTTTTCTTACTGTAATTGTTATGTTTCTCATGTTTTCCATACTGTCCACTTTCTCTGATAAAGAACATCAAATATAGATTAGGATTTAGTATAAATTACCCTAAATCTCACTGATAAGCTTTATCTTTATGTTTTCTTCTAAATGTGTGTTTGGGAATGATTTCAATAGAGTGTAACCAGTCAAGGAATGTTGGTGAGCCCATGTCCTACTTAGTAAAACTTGAGATATTTTTCTTGAATGGTATTTTCATTGCATGCTAAGTAAAGTTAAACTAGGGAATTCTATGGTTAGCCCTGTCCTCTAGTGTTTTCTCCTACAGATGTTTTGAAAGTTTCCCTTAATATTATGCTGAAAGTAGGCTACGTTAAAAGTCCTTACTTGACCTTAGGCTACTTTTTATGTTCATCTTGAATGTTTTTCTTTGAGAATATGCCAAAAGCAGGCTAGGTTAAAAGTCCTTACTTAATCTTAGGCTATTCTTTTTTTATCTTAAATGTTTTCCTTCGAGAATATGCTGAAAGCAGGCTAGGTTAAAAGTCCTTACTTGATCTTAAGCTATTCTTTGTTTTTCCTTTGAGAGTATGCTGAAAGGAGGCTAGGTTAAAAGTCCTTACTTGATCTTAAGCTACCCTTTTTTTTCTCGTATGTTTTCTTCTTTCACCACACTTTTGATGTTCCATACCACAAAATCAATCTAAAGAGACTCTTTGATATAGATGCCTTGCCCCATGGACCACTCTTGAAACTTGTTATGCAATTAAATCCTTTTGTGACTCCATAGCCCAATTGATTGATACTATTTCTTACCTATCCTATCAGCTGAACCATTATTTCAACTCACTCACACCTTTACCCTTCAAAATACTTCCTTCATTTTGATGATATCCATCCCAACCAAAAACAAACAAAACCCTTGTGCTTCATAACTAGCCTAATATAATATCATAAGCCTTAAAGAAAAATCTTTGAAAACACTTATATAGAGAGATCTCTCTCTGAATCCAGGAGGGCTAGATCCTAGGATTCCAAAGTGGTTCTGATGTAGGCTCTGCAGCATTTGTTCTTGCCAATTTTTCAAACTACAGAGTCCTAACATAGTGGCGACCATACTGGGGAGAATATTGAGTAATAGATAACTTCAAAACTCAACAAACCCCTATTTCTAAATGAGACAAGTGTCACCAAGACTAGTTATTATTGATTGTTGATGGTGAACAACAACCAAACCTTGAAAACAAGTAAAACTCCTTCACATGGTGACTCCACAACTCCCAAAAGACAAAATGACTCCACTGGTAGAGGACTATGAACTAGTTGAATAGACACAATGACCTCTCTTCTGATTTACAAACATGATTCCAAGGATATAATGAAGATATGCCCCAATTAGTAGAGATCATATCCCTGGGTTCCCACACAAGATGTGTTGGGATGATAACCTTCCTGTTTTTCAAGGTGAAAAGTTTGATGACCCGTTGTTACATCTCATCAAATTTCATATACATATATGGAAGATAAAGACTGAATGGCATGAAAAATTCCTTATGAAAATGTTCATGTTAACATTAGAAGGAAAGGCAAGGGATTGGTATGAATTGTTAGAGTCTAAGAGCTTGTTTTCTTTAAAGTACATGCACCAAGTATTTTATGAAGAATATGAAGAAAAGCCTTCATCTTTATCATGGACTGAAAATTGTTGTGATCAATATTAGAAATTCATACATTACCTGTTAGATATTGATGAGGATGTGGTTAATATGCATCCTGAAGATCTCTTAGTAGCCATTCATGAATTTCATACCCAAGAAAAATATCACAAGAACCTAGATGAACTAGTTGAGGAAGAAATCAATCAAGGAATAAAGGACATTCCTCAAGATATCCCTGCCAGCATAAATAATGATTCATCATCCCTTCTAGGTGAGGCTAATTTGAATATTGATGATCTAGATCAGCCCATGCCTTTCCTCGATCAAACACAAACTCAACCACTACAAAACCTAGACAATGAGCAAGACATGTATGATGATCAAGACTTTATGAAAGATGATGAGGAAGGTTGTCAAGAAATTCCTGATTGCCTACCTATGGCTTGTGTTTTACTGTTAAGAGATCTTTACGAACAAAATGCAAATACTAATAGTGAGCAGTGCTTTGAGGAAAAAAGTAGCCACTTAGAAAACACAAAATCTGAAATAGAAGAAGAATCAACAGATACATGGACTCTCCCTCTTTGTTAGAACTCATTTCAGATTTTAAGAGGAGAGTGACATCCTGATAATGTAGAAGAAACAACTCATGAACCTTATATTCAAAATGAGTATCATAATAATCATGAGGAGTTTCTTGAAATAGAAGAATACCAGGAAATAGTAGAAGATCCTCAAGGTTTCCCTGCAATCAAAAGTACTGTTTCAGTAGAAGAGGCTCAAGAAGACATCTAGCCTCAAAACCAATTAACAAAAAAGAAAGAGGACTGTTGTACTTCTATCCAAATCCAATTAAAATCCCTCCTCTTTTGACAAAAGAAGAAATTGATCAAATATTAAACAAACATCCAGCCCTCAAAACTTCATTTGAAAAAAACACTTCTGCTCATCTACCTACTGAACCTTGCTATCTTGAACCAGAAAATAAACTTGTAGATCAGCTTAAAGAAAAAAAATCTAATAACCCAATATGTTTGATTGGTGACATTACATACATTAATGATTTTCCTAATTTTTTTATGTCTAATGATGATGTTCTCCAAACATAAGTTAATCTTGCAGGACCATCATTAGTAGATTTGTGGGAGGAAGATCAGTTCCACCAACTCTGAGAAAGTAATGAGCCAAAGCAGGCTACTGATGATACTGATAAATAAAGCTTTAAAAATGCAGAAGAGGGCGAAGAATCTCTAAATATTTTCTCTACTTCATTAAATCTCATCAGCAACAGTTTCCATGTGATTGGGAATCAGCGGTCTTTCAGCTTAAAGGTTGAGGAGGAAAACAATGAAGAATTTATTGAGCATGATGAATAAAAATAACCTTCTCCTAAAAGGGTTGAGGTAATTAAAGAGACCCCTGCTCAAGAATATAATGACCTCTTCACAGATTTGTCCACTAAATCAGAACATACCAGGACTACAAGAGGACATCACTGCCAAATATGATGAGTCCTCTAGTTCAAATAATAATGAAGACGAGGAAGATTTTCTTTCTCAAAAGAATCTTGATCTTGATCCAGTGAAGAAAAAAGTAATGGTTGAAAACTATCTTTCAAATACTCACAACCAGGTATTATTTCAAGATCCCTATGTTGATTTTTTAAAGACATTTGAAGAAGGGATAAAGGTTATTAGTAGCAGTTTATTGTCAAGTGCAAGGAAAATTTTTAGCACTGCTGCTAAAAGACAAATGAGATGGGAGTGGCCCTTTTTTTTATCCAACATGCTCAAAGATATAGGAAAGACCAGTCATGGAACCATCTGATTGACTGGATGTATTAGAAAATAAATTTTGTCAGCTAAACATGTACATATTTCAGAGTTAGATTAGGGTAGGTAGGAATGTCAATAAAGCTTAGCCTATGAGCATTTAGTTAGTTTTTTTCCTTTTCTTTGAAAATATATATATAATACAAAAAAAATACAAAAGAGAAAAGAGGGCAGATATAAAAGAAGAAAGGTACAACCCCATACCAAAAAAGAAAAGAAAAATGTGAAAGTGTGCAAGCTTAACTGCCACTACCAAAAGAGAGCACTTCTATTTAGTCATACAGCCTAATCATGACTAGATAGATTTCAATTTACTGTTGATAGGTTAGTGAAGAATATTTTTCAAACAATGAAATCTTGGCTTATCAGTAGACTAGACTAGGATAGAAAAACAGAGGTTCAAACAAGCTTAAATCCTCAACCTGTAAGTTTGATGAAGAATGACTCTAATAAGACCAAAATATGAGACAAAGATAAATAAAATAATGGTTCTAATACACTAAAAACTTGAACCAAAGAATCAAAAGAAAGAATGACTCTAAACAGACCAAAATCTGAGTCATAAGAAGAAGAAAGGATATTCATAATTTTTAGATCTTAAGCCTTCTCAATTTTGTTATAAATTTCTGTAAATTTTAGTCTATGTGCAGATTTTTTTTATGTCATAGTCTTACAACAAATAAAACATCTTAATCCTCGTTTGTTTGTATTCAAATTTATATTTTAGAATATAGAGAATAAGATTTGTCAGACAGTTTAATCCTGGCAGATAGTAGCTTAGGTAGAGAATTAATGAGTTCAACTATTTAATCTGAACTCATGGAAGAAATAAGGGTAGATTTAGATTATTTTTCTGTTTTCAATAAAAGAATAAAATGTTGATGTCAAAAGGTTTGCAAGTCCAAGTGCACCTTATGAAGAAAAATGTTAGGAAATTAGGCTGTGTATGTAGTTGTTTGGGGAATGAATTATTCTGTTTGTTGTAATACTGATCACCTTTTTAAGTAGCATGATCAAGGAAGAAAAGGTTGTCAACGATAAGGCATGGGTCTACATTCTAGAGATAAAATTCTGAAGTTCATGACACCTCCAAGGAGCTGCCATCCCCAAGTGGAGCCACTATTAGCCATTAATAAATTTTGTCACAGCAAATGATGGCTAAAACAGGCCTTGAGCCTTCAAGAGATTATTTTCATAGAAAATTACTCATTCTTGAAGCCTTATTCTATTTTCTAACTTAAGAGTAATATTCACTGCTACTTCCTTCAAAAAAATCCTTAAGAAGCCCTGCTGTATAAAGGAGACTATTTTTAGCCATTTTCTCCATCTTTTCACCTTCATAATTTCCTCCAAAATTCCCCCATATCACTCATTTTACCCCTTTACATATCCCTCATTTTCCTCTATAAAATTTGTCCTTTCCTCTCATTTATCCTCCATTACCTTAAAAAAAAACCATTTTTACCCTCCATTTCATCAAAAATCCCTTTTGAACCTATAAAAACCCCTTTTTTCTGGTTTAAAACATCCCTCTTATCCTATCTGAACACTAAAAAACCCCAAAAAACCCATTTTTGGGCCTATTCTAGCCTTTTTCAAGCATCATTTTTAAAGTCCCCTTGGCTTAAGCTGCCCTTCCATTTCTCTGCCATAAAACCTTGCACCCGCGACTAGGGGTTAGCCCCCATCGTCGTCATGCATTGGCGTTCGTAATTCATTTTTCCCCTTACCTTTTTTCTTCCGATGGACCGATCTCCCAAGGGCTTAAATCCCCAGCCCTTTTTTCCTTGGCTCTCGGTCACCTTATCTCTCCATGGGACCGTGCCCCAACACCTACCCTTAGCCCCCATCGACATCGGAAAATCGAGTTGTTCTTCTTCATTACACTTTACCTGTCCTCTGCTGACGATTCAAACTCCGATTTGATCTGCACCATTGATCTACAAAGATCAATGGCTGCTGGTGCTCCATCGTAGCCTCCTTATTTCATCAATTCCATCCTCTTTACCATCCCAACAACAAATCTCATCCATTGATCTAGGAGATCTGACGGTTATCAAGCCCCCTTTCCTTCATGATTTCCCACTATCCCTAGCCCCTTATCTCTCCGCTCCCGATTCCTTTTTCCTTCATGAGACCACACCTTCCCCTCTTCCCTCCAGCCCTTTTTCTTATCTTTTTTCTTCACGCTATGATTTCCGCTTGAGCGATCCTGACCGTAGATATTATTGATCTGACAGTCATCGCACTCCCCTCTCATCCTCCGATCACCCGACCATCCCTTCTCATGCATCTACGCAAACACATCTCAGCCATTGATCCCTCTCATCTGAAAACCCCTGTTCAACCCACATATCTAACCCTATCTGATAATATTTCACTCTGTGAAAAAATATGTGATGTCACCATCGGTCCCACCTCCCACTACTCCACCGCCCATCCAATCTCCATCTGCCACCTGGCCTCCACTACATCCTCGCCCGAGCACCTTCCACCTGTCGTGTTGATCCTCCACCATTGGATCTACACCCCCAGATCCAATGGCCCACGTCAGTTTCGCACAGATTTTGGTGTTAGGGTTTAACGACCCAGATCTACGTGAAATGGGTGGTATTGGAGTGGACAGGTGTCGCATCCTGTATGGAATCACATTCATTTCATGATAAACCACTTACCACCCATTGGTAGTGTGAAAACCTCTGGTGGTGTTCTCGAAACCACTTTCGCACTATTTCGCACTGAAATTCATATTTAAACCCCATTTTTGCAGGTTTCCTCCATGGAACCTCTTCCTGCATACATTTTCGCCTCTCCACTTCCCTTTCACCCTCCACCGAACCTCTGAAGTAGTTTAGCCATGAAATTTTAGGTTTTATTAATGTTTTATGTCTGTTTGCAGGTTTTGAAGGTAGCTAAGGCATTAAAAGGTCCTCCACAGCTAAACCAGTGGTAGAAACCCCCTAGGATGACGATCCTTGGGGCTTAAAGTGTAAAAGGGGATTTACAGGGTTTTTAGGTGTTTATCAAGGCCCCATTAAAGCTGGTAAAGAAAATGAAACCCTTAAGCATGCCAAAGATACTTGTCCACAGCAAAAAATGAAAACATCAGCGAAGAAATTAAAGGATAAAGGTTAAAGAATAAAGAAAGAAGATCAAAGACTTAACCAATGATTTACAAGGATAAAGCATAGTTAAGGAAAAGTAAATTAAAGTTAATACAGTCGGCAGAAAGAAAAAAAAAGCCCGAAGATGATTATAAAGGCCTTAAAGCATAATCAAAGGCCTAATTAAATGTTTAAAGCAAAAAAATAGACAGATCAGCCAAGAAAGCCTCCAAATGCTACATCAGTGAGGCAATTAATCCTCAGAAATGCCACTTGTAAGTTCATTTTCCTTAAAAGAATACAAATTGAATGCACAATCAGAGATATTTTCCAAAGACAGCTCAGAAATTAATTACAAGCCTACCAAAGCCTCAAAAGTCAACAAAAGTGACTGAAGTAGATAAAATTTAATGTAAAATTAATTAAAATAGAGTTAAACATCTGAAATCTTCTCCATAAGGCCTCTAAAGGGGCGAGAAGCATTTACTCTGAATTAATTGAACAAATAACCTTTCTTTCACTCCACCTCCTCAATTCATCTATAAATACCATATGAGAAGCCTAATATTATTGTTGGTTGAATAATTATTGAATGTAAATATTTCTTGAGGATGTTGAAGCTCTGTTAGTAATTGAAGAAAAATAGGTCGAGAAGAGAAGTTTGAAGCTGTAAAGATTTACTGGACTTGAAGATTGTAACTGGTTTGAACATCAAATATACAAGCTAATTTATGGGATCCTGGTTTATGTCAATCGAGATGTTTTTCTTACTGTAATTGTTATTTTTCTCATGTTTTCCATACTGTCCGCTTTCTCTGATAAAGAACAAAAAATATAGATTAGGATTTACTGTAAAGTACCCTAAATCTCACTGATAAGCTTTATCTTTATATTTTCTTCTAAATGTGTGTTTGGGAATGATTTCAATAGAGTGTAACCAGTCAAGGAATGTTGGTGAGCCCATGTCCTGCTGAGTAAAGCTTGAGATATTGTTCTTGAATGATATTTTCATTGTGAGCTAAGTAAAGTTAAAATAGGGAAGTCTATGGTTAGCCCTGTCCTCTAGTGTTTTCTCCAACAACTGTTTTGAAAGTTTCCCTTAATATTATGTTGAAAGCAAGCTAGGTTAAAAGTCCTTACTTGATCTTAGGCTACTTTTTATGTTCATCTTGAATGTTTTTCTTTGAGAATATGCCAAAATTAGGCTAGGTTAAAAGTCCTTACTTGATCTTAGGCTATTCTTTTTTTATCTTAAATGTTTTCCTTTGAGAATATGCTGAAAGTAGGCTAGGTTAAAAGTCCTTACTTGATCTTAAGATATTTTTTTTTTTTCCTTTGAGAGTATGCTGAAAGCAGACTAGGTTAAAATTCATTACTTGATCTTAATATTCCCTTTGTTTTCTCGTATGTTTTCTTCTTTCACCACACTTTTGATGTTCCATACCCCAAAATCAATCTAAAGATACCCTTTGATATAGATGACTTGCCCCATGGACCACTCTTGAAATTTTTTGTTCAATTAAATCCTTTTGTGACTCCATAGCCCAATGGATTGATATTGTTTCTTACCTATCCTATCAACTAAACCATTCTTTAAACTCACTCACACCTTTACCCTTCAAAAGACTTCCTTCATTTTGATGATATCCATCCCAACCAAAAACAAACAAAACACTTGTGCTTCATAACTAGCCTAATATCATATCATAAGCCTTAAAGAAATATCTTTGAAAAAACTTATATAAAGAGATCCCTCTCTGAATCTAGGAGGGCTAGATCCTAGGATTCGAAAGTGGTTCTGATGTAGGCTCTGCAGCGTTTGTTCTTGCCAATCTTGCAAACTACAGAGTCCTAACAGGATCAAGTAGCGTAGCAATTGGTCCTGCGACCGAAGAAGCCCGTTTGCCATGATATTCAAGAGCACCCATAGCGCCAGGTTACAATTCTCACTAGCATCAGTAGCCAAATCAGTTCGGAGCTCGGGCCAATCTCGCCCTTTCTACAATAACCTGTCATCAAAACAGGTACCCATCAGTACAGAAAAAAACATAGAAAATAGTAAAAAACCAAAATATTTTTTGGCCTTGGATTTTTTCTCTTGTAATCGGCACAAACACACTAAAAAAGTGGAACTGAGGGCATTAGCGTGCTTATCCCCCGAAAAATCCCATAGGGGGCATTCCTTTTCCCTGATCGGCCGCGCAATCTAGGGTAAAAGACACCTAGAATCTGTACAAACCTAGACTGTACAGACCCTAACACCATAAAACTGAAAAAATTAAGTGGAATAGGTCATTGAGGTTACCTGGGCATGATCTTATGAATCCCTAGTGCTCAGGCTGAACGCAACAGCAAGAAATGCTTCACAGAACCCTCTGACCTCTCAACAACTCAGCAAGTACAAATGAATTGAGTTAGGGCCATATCCTCCTATATATCGCCCTTTTCAAAAACTTCAGAGGACCATAAAAAGAGGTCAGAAGGTCCATTCTCTGAACTATAAGTCGCACCACAATCAGCACTCCATGATGAATAGAGGCAATGCCACACATTTGAACTCACGAAAAAATAAATTTTCAGCGTCAGCAGGTATGCCCTCTCTCATATTATTTTTTAAAGCTCATGAATTTCAATAAATTTTGATAAAGAAGATGATTTCACTTGAGGTAGTTGTTTTTGCAAGAAAATCTCGCAAACCATACACAATGGCATCTACTAAAAGTTCCAGAGAAGGTATCATTCTACCCCCAGCATGATAGAGTCCTAGAAAACTCTGCATATCCTGACATCATTTATCCATCAGAAATAAACCATAGGGTCCTCACATCTGACTGTGTTTATAATCACTTCACCCTACACATGATAAACATCCTCGTTGGTAGGTAGAGCCTCCCCTCCATGGCGCTCATCACCCATAGTAGACCATATATGTAATGCTTCAAATCTAGAATTTCTACAACAATGAGAATACCCTAAGGTATTACAGAGTTGGAGATGCAGAAATATGCCTTATAATAGATTTCCAATGACATATAATTCAATTAAATGACTATGCAACAGCTTAGAACTCACTTTGGACTCAAAAAGGTGGGGAAAAGAGGTGATTTTGGCCCTAAAATAAGTGTATTCAGGTATCTGTGTAAAACTAAGTTGGGATGACAGTTGGATCTGATAGATTAGGTCATGAGGGACCTACATTCCTAATTTCAGCTCAAATAATTATAGCTATGTTAAACAGTTCCTCCTTCCCCAACTAGGCTTAAAAACCCTGATTTCCCATGGCTTAAATTATGCAGAATGTACTGAAGCTTCTACAGTGTGATTTTCTGAAGGGTTTAACTGAAATAATGATGGAAAATTAGTATGGAAAGTTCATAATATGATTCAATGGCTTTATATTAGAAAATATAGATTTATACATGAAGAAAAGCCTCAAAAACCAACATAATGATACAAGGAAATGCCCAATAAACGAGACAACGTAATATTCAAGAAGCTGAAGCAGTATTTCATTATATTTTAGATCTTGAATAGATATTGGTACAAAATGATAGATATGAATGGGATCTATATGCAAAATTAGCTTTTTAGTACATTCCCCTTGGGGATCTCAGCAGAAGATGAATAACAATGAGTAGATCTCAAATCTACTCCATGGATTTGCAGTAAAATTCAGAAATTTCTAAAGAACATGATACATAGCATATCAGATCTGAAATGGAACATATATTGGTTGGCCAATCTATGGATCACCACAGTGAAGGGAAGGATCCCTTTCAATAGAGATCTATCCTCCAAACTGATGCAAAACCCACACTGCAACTCTGCCTGCAAAAAGGACGCAGTTTCTTCAAGGGAATGTGCTGAAGAAGTGAAGAGAACTTTGGCCTGATGCCAAGATATGGATCCGAAGCACAATCAGGAGAGGCACTCTTCCAGGAGGTTAAAAGACACACTCCGTGAGAAGAGGCTCCCAAAACAAGCTAGATCTATGTAGATCTAAAATCCCACTTGCTGCAGCTCACTAAAGCAAGTAAATCCTGATTGGATTTACACTACCTAAGAGATATGGAGCTTGGCCAATGCAAGATAGTGGGCCAAAGTTTCACAATCTCCTCCAAGAAATCCTCAAGGAAGGAGGGAGGATTCCTAAACAGGAAACCCTCACTATTCTCTAGCTAAACATGCTAGAGAATTGGAATTAGTCTAAGAAGAATCAATTCTGAATATCTTCAACAACCTTTCTCTTAAGCCTTCTCCTTCCTTTTATAATATGAGGATGTTCAAAACCATAAACCACCTTGAATCACTTAACCCCTTTCACATGAGGTCCTCCTTCTAGAACTACGATGTCCCTTTATGAGATACACTGAATCTAGACAACGTTATAGATTTGGTCAAGGTTGACCCAGTCTCACAGCTTAACCCCTTTCACACCTACAAGTGGATTTTATGTAAATGGCTCAGATATAGTTTTGTTTACATTGAGCATTGATTTATTCACTTGATCTAAGGAGTTTTACATGTCCTCCATTAGTCATTTATTCATAAATGGAAAATAAAACAAAATTTAAATATTCCTATTAGCTTGGTCTAATTAGGAACATTACAGTTCTCCCCTCCTAAAGTGTTGGTTGCCCTCAAGCAAATAACAAGGTGAGTGCTGCAAAATATCCATTGGAATTGTCTCCTCCCCGGAATGAACCATATAGCTGTCATCACGAAGAATTGGGAGATATAAAGGAAAAATTATGAGCTGTCCATTGGTCTTCTCAAGGCATGATAGATTGTAAATATAGGGCACTTCAACCCCTTTAAGAGCCTTTACTCTCCATGATATCATCCAATTAAAAGGAACCATTCTTGATAGCTCATAGAAACAATCATTAATCCCCATCATGTGCATTGAGTAGGGTCTATAAAGCTGGAAATGAGAGATAAATATACTCAACTCACACTGTCCCTCTTCCCATTGTTGATGGATCTGGAACTGTTGATCTTAGGCTCCAAAAATGTAGTTCTCATGAAGCAAAGAGGAGCTTGGACCTTCATGATTCTCTTCATGGATTCTAGTGAGCCTTCTTGCCCAACCTCCTATGCATATAGTGAACAAATCATTTTTACAATAGGTGATCCAACAGAAATATGGACTAAGTGTCATTGGATGGTGACCCAAGTCCCTCCTTTGAGACTAGCTTTGTCCATCCTCTAGCTGCCTCAAATCATGATACAATAAGTGGCCATCCCACCACCTTTTTGCTGCCATAAGCTTCTTCAAAGCTTGGAAATAATGGAGGATAATAGGTGTTGGTTGAACATGATTCAAGCAACACATGTCTTGCTCCAATTTCTCCCTCGTGAGAGATCCCTTCCCATGACATAAGCCCAATACATGAAATTTTGCATAAGAAAACACAATATATAATGCAACAACCATATAAGGTTCTATCCTCTTCTTGAAATACAAATGGATTTGGGAGATTGCATTCCCAATGGATACATTCACCCATTGTACCTTTCCTCCTCTCATGTTCACAATAAATATTTGAGCATCATTATCATCATGATATAAAAATGCTCCCTTATGCCATCCAATGAGAAGGTTACATCTTCTCCCAACCCAAAGTACATACATGATTATGATATTCATTCTAAATAGAAGTACATGTACATACATCATGGATACAAGTAGATGTATGGTCATGGAATTCATCATGGGGTGTCCATACTCTCTCCTTATCAACCAAAACAAACATGCCTTCTTCTTATGCATTCTTTCCTTGAAATACAAGGCATGAGACAAGAAATTCAGAAACCTTGGGTGGTACCCAAACTCACCCAATAGGAACTAGCACAGGTGATCTCTTCCCTGCTTCAGATCTAGATATGGTAAGTGGTTTGCATGCCACTTACTTGCTGCCCTTATCATTTCACCATGGTTGAAAGTGAAATGTATATTTGGTGCCTTAGGGGAGCACCCATCATGTTGTAATACCTCCCTTAGCCCATCAAGGGAGTGGCCATATTTGAAAATAATCTTGGCCCATAGTTGGCCATGAAGCTTGTAAGGTAAAACACTCCCTTTGGGAGTTATGGCCT
This sequence comes from Pinus albicaulis, assembly GCA_034641835.2. Lineage (NCBI taxonomy): Eukaryota > Viridiplantae > Streptophyta > Pinopsida > Pinales > Pinaceae > Pinus > Pinus albicaulis. Next base: position 1,388,040,350 of record CM076577.1, read on the forward strand.
GCAAATGTGAATTTACCGATTTGGCTTTCCTCTTAGAAAGAGATGACATTGATGCACAAGGTTGAGGGAACACTTTTCTTTTCTGCTCATCATAGGAACTCCTTGGTGGAATTCCTTCAAGTAAGGAGACATCAAGGCATAGATCATGGAAGGATGTATGGACTGATGTGTCCTTTCTTTTCTTGAATAGATCATTTTGCTTTGTTTTTTCATTATTATGCTGAAGTAAAGAGGGACAAATGTTTCTTACCATGTGAAACTTGCCCTCCTCTTTGCCTTCTGCAATCTTTAGGGTCTCATCCTTTGATAGTGATGACACATGCTGCCCATAGATGGTGCCATAATATTCATATAATGAGACCTCCTTAATGAGAGATGACTGAATACATGAGTGGATAAGACCCTCCATTATTCCACTATGCAATCCAATCACCTTCCTAGGTGTTTCAACCTCCTTCAATGGATAGGAATGAGGCTGGCCCTCTTCCCCATCTCCTCTTTGTGTCCTCATGGTTTTACACCTTCTGCATTTCAAGGGCTTTCGAAATTCCATCCCTTTGAGATGTTCAAGAAAATACCTCTTATCTATGTCCTTCCAAAACCATTGAGGTTCTGGATCTTCTACAGGTAGAAGTTTCTCTTTGAGCTGGGGATTGCTCATTGAGAAAGAGGCATCTATAAAGGAGAAAAGGTTTCTCACTTCAAGATGTCTACCATTCATCATTTCTCCCTCCATTGCTTCATGAATGAAGCTACAATTTGAATGCCCCCATGAGCAACGGTGCCTCATTTATTCCTTACTGCTCTTGAACAATGTAGTGCAAATTTGTTGCTCTAAATCAATAGCATACAGAAATGTATATCTCTTCATACAATGTGCTGAAATGATAACAAATGGATTTTTCATTATACCTTGGTGGGATGTAGAAGAAAGAGTTTCTTCTGCAACTTTGTAGTCTTCCTCGATTATTGAACATGAAGGCTACTCCTCCAAGGTTGTGCCAGCCCTGGTACAAGTCTCCACCCTTTCAATCTCCTTGAGATCTTCTTCAATACCCTTCATGGTCTGGAAAAGGAGCAAGGGGATCTCCTCTTATATCATTCTTCCAAGTGGTGGAGCCATGATCTTGTTTATTCTATACAATTTATCTTATTTGTGAGGGTAGGAAGTTCATGGGTCTTCCTCTCCTTCTTGAAACCTTTTATAGGTCTCACTGCAACTTTCTTCTCCTTGAAACCCTCTTGGAGTTTCATTTTCTTCTTATTTCTCCTTTGTCTGTCTACCCTCGGCTCTTCATGGATCTGGAGTATGATGAGGTAAATCTCATCTTCTTCAACATTCTAACCTTGCTCTATAGCACTTTGGCTTGAAGCCACAGGCTGAGCCAAATATCTTGCTCTGATACCACTGTAACGTTCCAAATCTGAAATTTCTACAACAATGAGAATACCCTAAGGTATTCCAGAGTTGGAGATGTAGAAATATGCCTTATAACAGATGTCCATTGACAGATCCTTCAATTAAATGATTATGCAACAACTTATAACTCACTTTGGACTCAAAATGGTGGGGAAAAGAGGTGATTTTGGCGCTAAAATGAGTGTATTCAGGTCTCTACATTAAAATAAGGTGAAATTATGGTTGGATATGATATATTACGTCACGAGGGACCTATTATCCAAATTTCAGCTCAAACAAATTATTCTAGCTATGTTAAACAGTTCCTCCTTCCCCAACTAGGCTTAAAACCCCTGATTTCCCATGGCTTAAATTATGCAGAATGTACTGAAGCTTCTACAACGTGATTTTCTGAAGGTTTTAACTGAAACAATTATGGAAAATAATTATGGCAAGTTCATAATATGATTCAATGGCTTTATATTAGAAAATACAAATTTATACATGAAGAAAGGCCTCAAAACCTAGCATAATGATACAAGGAAATGCCCAATAAACCAGACAACATAATATTTAGGAAGCCGAAGTAGTGTCTCATTATATTTCAGATCTAGAATATATCTAGGTACAAAATATTAGATCTGAATGGGATCTATATGAAAAAACACCTTTTTAGTACATTCCCCTTGGGGATCTCATCAGAAGATGAATAATAATGAGTAGTTCTCAGATCTACACCATGGATCTGCAGTAAAATTTAGAAATTTATGAAGAACATGATACAAATTAGATCATATCTAAAATGGAACATAGATTGGTTGGCCAATCTATGGATCACCACAGTGAAGGGAAGGATGCCTTTCACCAGATATCTATCCTCCAAACTGATGCAAAACCCACACTGCAACTCTGCTTGCAAAAAGGACGCAGTTTCCTCAAGGGACTATGCTGAAGAAGTGAAGATCATTTTGGCCTGATGCCAAGATATGGATCTGAAGCACGATTAGGAGAGGCACTCTTCCAGGAGGTTAAAAGACACGCTCTGTGAGAAGAGGCTCCCAAAACAAGCTAGATCTTAGCAGATCTAGAATCCCATTTACTGCAGCTCACTAAAGCAAGTAAATCCTGACTAGATTTACACTACCTAAGAGAGATGGAGCTTGGCTAATGCCAGATAGTGGGCCAAAGTAGCACAATATCCTCTAAGAAATCCTCAAGGAAGGAGGGAGGATTCCTAAACAGGAAACCCTCACTATTCTCTGGCTAAAAAACCCAGAGAATTGGAATTATTCTAAGCAGACTCAATTATGAATATCTTCAACAACCTTTCTCTTGAGCCTTCTCCTTCCTTTTATAATATGAGGATGTGAAAAACCATAAACCACCTTGAATCACTTAACCCCTTTCACATGAGGTTCCTCTTTTAGAACTGCGTTGTCGCTTTATGAGATACACTAAATCTAGACAGCGTTGTAGATTTGGTCAAGGTTGACCTAGTCTCACAGCTTAACCCCTTTCACACCTGCAAGTGGATTTTATGTAAATGGCTCAGATATAGCTTTGTTTACATTGATCATTGATTTATTCACTTGATCTAAGGAGTTTTACATGTCCTCCATTAGTCATTTATTCATAAATGGAAAATAAAACAAAATTCAAATATTCCTATTAGCTTGGGATAATTAGGAACATTACAATATATCACAACAAAAGTGACACCATGGCCATATCACTTCAGTTTGAGAAGCACCTCATGCCCATCCATTCATCATGGATAAGGTCAAATTTACCATACAAGCTAAAACCCCCTTCTTGGATGACCAGGTTGTACAAGAAGATCAAAAGCGTACCATCGCGCCTTGCATTTGGTCCACCATACCTCCACCAGCATAATCCCATCTGCGATACTTTCTCATCTTCTTCATCAACCCCACACATGAGACTAAACAATGGGACCCCCACCCTCAGCAAAACACCTTCCTCAAAACGTCAGTGAGTGATCACTTTCATGTTCTGGGATACCTGTCTCTATGTTTTGTACAAACCAAACCACATTATTTTATTCTTTTGGTAAGTGTAAAAAGACCTCAAATGATGCATTATGTCCTTCACCCTCTCATTTCATCTTTCCCCCCCATGGAAGTAGTCCCTGAGCACCCTTGTTCAGTGTATTATACCCCCACATACAAGCCACCTTGACATTCATAGCTAGTTTATACCCACCCTAGAAGTCCTACCGACTCCAGGGATTTCCCCATTAGAAATAATTATGACTGCCGCCAAGTTGCTTAGTATACTTCGAACTTAGGCCATTGAATCCCCATTATCAGTTTTTAGTCACCCCTCGCCAACATTCCTATGTTAAACCCACCACATCCAGGTCCTCAATCCCTCATATCAACGACCCATCGTTCGGTTGAGGCTTCCTTTTTGTCTACTTCGACACCTATTTTTCGAAAAGGAAGCGGTAACTTGGATCACCCCTCTCCATACAAGGGGCATCCTTGGGTGGAACTATGGGAGAAATCATTGTCCATAGATGTTATCGATCCTCCTGACATTCGACTACGAAAAAAATTTTCATGTCAAGATGGTATCGTACCTTACAACCATTGCACTTTGATCAAATTCATCAAAGACCCGTGCCTCCATAAGCGTCTCTTTCAAAAATTCTTACACGGGAAGGTCCCAGCCATCACCTATGCACACAATGCATAGCTATATTCCATAGCAAGTTTACGCATATGGGTACCATATTCCACCTATTGTCAAAGAAAAAACTCCCTTGAGGGTGTCAGCAGTCCTCGTCAACAACTGCCAACATCACTACCACATCAGTGATACAGATAGAATACATATCTGTCAACTAGATTTGTTTAACAAGCCACAACATCATGAGCATGGGACATGCCCACCTCATAGAAAATTTATATATGTATTTTAAAATGTATTTTCTTACAACGATCCCTTAGGGCATGGTCATTCTTGGAACCGGTGCAGGGTGTTTTCAATTCCGAGCTTCATGCAGGTCTCTCTCTCTCTCTACGACTAATACAGAAAATAAACTATAATTTATTTCGGCTATACGCTGCTTCCTAGACCTCACACATTGTAATATCCCAAATTTGGAACAACTCATAAATTATGCATCAAAAATGAATTTCTAGCAACAAATGCAATAAAAAAGTAAAATTGACTCTTGGATCCCATATATTAATCAATATACATTCTAAATCCAAGATTAGATCTAAAACAAAGCAAAATAGGTGGGTTAAATAGATCTCCCACACCTAGGATTGCCAAAAAGTGCTAAAACCCCAAGACTGCAAAATGTCGGAGCAGATACTCAAAGGACTGTGCAGTCTAAGAGAGGGTTTACACATAAAATAATAGGGTAACAATATATTTACTCATGTATTGATAAATAATGATGAAGAATAGAGAAGGTTTAATCTCCTTATACAAAATACAAAAGAAACCAGCAAGGGTTTCTTGTCAAACACTCTGCATACAAATGGGAAATCCAGTGATTTACTGAATAACCACTAAAATACTAAAGTAAATGAGTGTATAAGGTTGATATATGTCTTATATACTATATATCCCACAAGGGATTCCTCCCATGAAAGGATTAACCCCTCAATCACAAGGAAACACTGCAACCCTTGCAATGAACACTGCCTCCAAAATAACGCATTCCTTAGCAGAAACAGCGCTGGGAATGTATGGGAAATGTGTGGTATGATACCATGGATTTGAAATATGCTCTGGATCTCTCCAAACATGCCTCTCAAGTGAAGGAAAGCTTCCTCCAATGAGAAACTAGCTCAGAAGCCGAGATTCCAATCCCTTCCACTGCTGCACCCAGCAACACTGCACAATATCTGGAAAAGTTGTTCTGATGATGTAGGCTGAAGCTTGGCCTGAAAAAATAAGTGGAATAATGAATAAAAACTCTTCTAATGAAGCTCATTAAGGAGAGAGGTGGGATTCCCGCTCGGGAACACCCAGTGCTAAACAGCACTGCAACTTTGCTAAGCAGCAAAGTAGCAACAAGTCTTGGCAGAAAAAAATAATAATCTAACACATGATCAATAATGCTGCCATCCCCTTCCTTATATAAGTCATGATTTTTCTTGCCCTTTTCCCCACTCAATTAGGTCATATTTATCCCAAGATACATCTCCCACCAAAATTGCATTATTCCTCCTTAGATTCCTCCTCCACTAAAACTATGTTGTTGACTTAGTCAAAGAAGCTTGATCTTAACCCTGTTCACACATGGAGATGTTTGTTAGGTCCCCTTTCACATTTGGAGTATTTTATTCCTCCTTAGGAGACTTATGGGATTTTCTCCCCATTTATTCACTGGCTAGTGCTGCTGCTAACTCTAATGTTCCATTTAGCTTGGAGGCTAAAATTTTGGAACATTCTGCATAAGGAGAACAAAATATCTCCCCTATTTCTCATGTGGCCTCCCATCAATAGCCTCCATCACTGCATCAAGAGAATCTGCAAATATACTTTCATCCAATGCTTCCTCCCAAGTGTGCAAAACCAAAGTGTCTGCATCAATCAAAGGTGGAAAGTGTGAATGGAAACTTGCTTGCTATCTCATGGCCTCCACAAAGTAGGAGTGATGACCAACATAGTGAATGAGTGCTTCCCTCACCCATGCTATCATCCAAATGAAGTGAGTCACCCTCCAACATGGTAACTCATGAAGATTCTCCTCCACCTTGTGCTCCTGAAATGTAGGTGGGCTGAATAACTGAACAAGATAGGCCAGAGAGCCTACCCCACGCTGTCCTCCTCTCCACTTATGATAAGTTTAGAAGGCATGCTGATCTTGGGCTGTAACATGATTTCCCTCCAATGGCAAGAAGAAGATTGAGTCTCCAAGGACTCTGCCTCCAAATTCATGAGACATGCCAACCCAAACCATCACATTAAAGATGAATGGCACATCATCATCACATGGCATCCAAATCTAAAATTTTCTGAAGGTTATGTACAATTTTGGATGATGCATATGGTCTCTCTGGTGGATACAACGCAGTCCTTCCAATTGCTGATTCAGAACATCAAGTGGCAATATGTTCTTCAAATAATTTGCAGCTATGCAGATTAGCTCATCTACTATGAAGTAGTAAGCTACAATATTGACCAGCTATGTACAATCAAAACAATACAACACTTTCCCAAATTCATGTAGATATGGGTTACCAACATTACAAGATTTGGCCCTAAAGTGACCATGAAACCCATAAATAGTATTTCTCTAATGGGGAGCAATGCACTGTTTACATATCGTGAGAAACTACAAGTACTCAATAGAGTAATCAACAAGAACATAAATGTATTTCTTACCATGCATCATGTGTGAGCTGAAGGTGAGGTCCATGAGTGAGCCCTCCCATAAGACTCACCTCATAAATTTTTGCAAGAGGAGAGGGTGTATACTCCCTTTGGAACACTCTAGCAATAGAAACATGCCCTCAAGTGACAATGTTGTAGGCCTTAGTAGCAAGGCTCTTGTCACTCCATGACTTCTCCCTTTGACATTCCACATGCCAAAGACATCCACCATCATACTACTATGTGAGAAGATCTTCTTCCAACATGGAAGCCTCTCATAATCCTCCAATGCTCAAGGGTAGCCTTCTTGCACCATGAATGTGCCTTCCTTCTTTCTGGAAATATCATGAAAATTATGGGAAGAATTTTTCCCATACTCTCCCAAGTGTAACCATAGCAACAACAATTTTTTCTGTTGCCTCATCTCTCCCTCGTACAAGTCATGAAGTGAGATCATGATGGTAAAATTTTATGATGCCCCATACCAACAAGTCTTCTACTGCTCTATCATATGGGTGCCATGCCATCCAATTGGTTTCTCTCTCCATACAAAGCTTCCCTCGAGAAAAAACACATCAGCAATACATGGAAGAAAGATACAATAAAAACAAGTTTCCAAATGACAACCAGAGAGTGAATCTGGTCGCTCTCATGGAACCAACGCAGTGCATCCTTTGCTTGCATCAAAACAAAAAATAACAAGTCCTTTTCCAGCCACTTTTTTGCTGCCACATTCATCTCATAATATGAAAACATGAAGTTACAAGTTGGTGCCAATGGTGAACACCCAGATACATGTGGCTTCCCCCACCAACCATAAAAGGGATAGCCAAAATATAGGCTACAAGTAGCTGCAAGTACATCATTATACAAAATGCAAGAAGAGATAATTCTTCTTGCTACATCATGTTGTTCAAATAAGGAAAAGAAGTACAATAAAAAATGTGAAATTATACCTCCTCCATCATGTACTAGAGATCTTGAGCTGAAATGGCTCAAATCGAAATTATCCCTCACTCCCAATGAGTAGGAAGGTGGCTGTGGCATCCTCTCTATAACCATCCAAGCTATGCATCTCTCCATATGCTGAAATATTTCATGTTGAATGCCCTCCCAAGTGACCTCCTCCATCAACTGGAAATATGCATCAAGGTACATAGAAGAGAATTCCTCATGTGCTACATGTAGCATCTTCTCCTTGAGACTAGAAGATCTAGTCAAGAAGACCCGACCATAGGAATAGATGAACACACCCTCCACCATGTATCTATCATCTCCATCTGGGTCATCAAGAATCATGCATGCACCAAGATCCTTGGATTACTCTACCAAGAGTTGAGATCTCCAATAAGGATCGATCCTCCTAAGAGACAGTGCTGGTGATCTAGCATGTGAAGCTCTCCTTATGCTGTTGCTTGCTACCTTGACATCCCTCATGCCAAATTTCCTCTCCAAAATCTTCACCTCTCCAAAATCCAAGAGTGGTGAACCCAAAGACAAGATATCTCTCAGCAATTGTAGATCTGGTGGCCTCCCTGGTGGAAAGCCTCCATGTAGTGAGACATCAATGTCAAAAGTAGACTATACATATGATTGGGAAACCTTGCCCTTGCCCTCATTGCACAAATTATTCTTCCCCTTCCTTGCGTTAGCTTTCTGAAATAGAGAAGGGTGTGTGCTCCTCATCAACTGATACTTATCTTCCTCCCTACCTCCTCCTTCCAGCTGCAATGCTGCACAATCATGTTGCTCACTTATTGTGCTTGGACCTCCATGTATGAGATCCTGGGGAATTTCTTGTAAAGACACAAGAATCCCTCCTATTGGAGCATGTGATCCTCCTCCCTCTGCATGGGGCACTGGATGTGCTATAGATGTGACAGTGTTGTTTCCCTCAACCCCATGAATGTGTGTGGGCAACACCTCAATTGTTGGATCCCCTTGTGCAAAAGAGATCCTCATGCCCTCTTGTTCAAGAATATGAACTAGAGGCCTTACTTCTGACAATGTGTAATGCAAGATGTCAGCCTCTCCCATGGTTTTTTGAAGTGTATCTTCCTCCATCACATGCAAGGGTTTTGTCCTCTCAAGTTTTCCTTGCTCATGTGTCTTAGGAATTTTTTCACTAAACCTCCCCACCAATGTTTCTATGAATCTTGCATAAGAGAAAGTGTTCGAATTATTTAAGGAATAAGATTCAAAAATCCACCATGCACGAGCCTTACCTCTGAAATGCAGCACTGCAACCCTGATGGCTTCATCTTCGGAAATGTTGTGCAGCTGCAAATAGGAATCTAGCTCTCTCACCCAAGCTCTAGCTGAACATGTAGGTGCTCCGAAAAAAGTAGATAGAAGAAATATTTCTGTATCCTGCTGCTTGCTCTTCTCCACCTAGATCTTGAAAAACTCTAGGAAATCAGTATGATCTCTAAACTTCTCAGTTTGAGACTCATACTCTTGCAACAAATGACTAAGAGTCCTCCTCTCAGGCATTTTTCCTCCTCCCATCCATCTCAAGATAGCTCTGGGCACTTGATTGTGCTGTGCATCATGGAGTGCAGCTGCATGCTCACACTTACCATGTGAAAATCTATATTCAACTCTAGATTCAACCTCCTTTGGAGATCCCATCTCCAATCTCATCTTCTTCAGCTCTCCTTGAAAGCTCTGGATAGATTTTGGAAGAAGCTTTGTAAGCTTGTCTTCCTTTCTTCCTTCACATACTAAAGCTTCCTAGATTTGTTCCATCTCTCCTTCCTCTGATAGCTAGATCTCACAGGCTAAGCCAGAGATCATGCTTTGATACCACTGTAATATACCAAATCTGGAACAGCTTGTAAATTATGCATCAAAAACGTATTTCCAGCAAAAAATTAAATAAAATAGTAAAATGGACTCTTGGATCCCATATATTAATCAATATACATTCTAAATCCAAGATTAGAGCTGAAACAAAGCAAACTAGGTGGATCTCCCACACCTAGGATTGCCAAAAAGTGCTAAAATCCCAAGACTGCAAAATGCCGGAGCATATACTCAAGGGATTGCGTAGTCTAAGATAGGTTTTATACATAAAATCATAGGATAAAAATAGATATACTCATGTATTGATAAATAATGCTGAATAACATAGATCTAATATCCTTATACAAAATACAAAGAAACCGGCAAGGGTTTCTTGTCAAACACTCTGCATACAAATGGGAAAACCAGTAATTTACTGAATAACCACTGAAATACTAAAGTGCATGAGTGTATACGGCTGATAGATGTCTGATATTATGTATATCCCACAAGGGCTTCCTCCCATATAAGGATGAAACTCTCAATCACAAGGAAACACTGCAACGGAGCCACCAAACCATGCAATGAACACTGCCTTCAAAATAACGCATTCCCTAGCAGAAACAACATTGGGAATGTATGGGAAATGTGTGTTCTGATACCACAGATCTGAAATAATCTTTGTAGCTCTCCAAACAGGCCTCTCAAGTGAAGAAAAGCTTCCTCCAATGAGAAAATAGCTCAGAAGCCAAGATTCCAATCCGTTCCACTATTGCGCCCAACAACACTGCACAATCTCCAGCAAAGCTGTATTGATGATGTAGGATGAAGCTTGGCAAAAAAACCTGATGTGGAATGATGAATAAAAACTCTCTCAATGAAGCTCCTCAAGGAGAGAGGTGGGATTCCTGCTCGGGAACACCCAGTTCTAAACAACACTGCAACTTTGCTAAGCAGCAAAGTAGCAACAAGTCTTGGCAGACAAGAATAATAATGTAATACATGATCAATAATGCTGCCATCCCCTTCCTTATATAATTCATGAGTTTTATTGCCCTTGGTCCCACTAAATTAGGTCATATTTATCCCAAGATACATCTCCCACCAAATTTGCGTTATTCCTCCTTGGATTCCTCCTCCACTAAAACTGCATTGTTGACTTAGTCAAAGAAGCTTGATCTTAACCCTGTTCACACATGGAGGTGTTTTTTTAGGCTTGAAAGAGTGTTTCCTTTCACATTTGGAGGATACTTATAGGCTTTTCTCCCCATTTATTCACTGGATAGTGCTGCTGCTAACTCTAATGTTCCATTTATCTTGTAGGCTAAAATTTTGGAACATTACACACATTAGGGGGAAACTGTTAACACTGGAAAATCATACAGAAGAATATGAAATTAAGTAATGTCAAGAAAAAGAATTTACATGGTTGGAAGACATTATAGAATCTGGAAAGTATTTAAAAATCTCTAAGGTCTAAGGAAAATCAAATTTGAACAAGTCATAAATGCTCCTTGCATGCATAATCCTTCTTGAAGAGTGCCTTTCGCGTGCCATTTTTCTTAGTATGTGTGCAATCCTGGGAGTGGTGAAATGTCACTATCCGAGAGCACAAAAAGCAAAGGACAAGTGACCCCTTACTTGAATCTGCCTAAGGACAGCCACCAACACCTCCTTAGACACTATGTGAGCACACAATGGAATATTTGGAGTGTTAGCCATCTATAAATTCTGTTATACCTAATGATGGCTAAAAAGTTTCTTAGGCTTTCAAGAAACACATTTTGTGAAACTCTGTGAGTTCTTGAAGAGCCCATTGTGTTCATTAAATCCACAATAAGTCATTTCACTGAAATCTTCACTCAAAGGACTCCAAGTTACCTTGCCAAGACAAAAGAAACTGTTGTAAAAAGCCATTTTCCATCATTCCATAAATTTATTTTCACCCACTTTTTCAATCATGTTTACCTATCCTAATCACTCATTTTTCCTCTAAATAGGCCCCTTTCCTCCCTCATTTACCCTCATTTTCCCATTAAAACCATTTTTAACCATTATAAAACCCTTTACTTGGTTAAAAACCCTCTTTTTATTGCTATCAGAACACTAAAAAAAAAGGCCAAGAAACCTTTGTTTTAGGCCTAAGTCCGACTATTGTGAAAATAGGCCTTAAGCCCCTTTTTGGTTTAAGGCCTACCCCCTTCTATTTCATATGACTCGGAGCTGTGACCACCCACTATCCCTAAGCCCTTTCTCACCCTAGCCTCGGTCCTCTCTAACCCCCACAGGACCACTTCCTCTGTCCATTCCTTAAAACCCCTCATTCAATTTACTGCTGCCCTGCTTCACTTATTCCTCCAAACCATCCTAACCGTTGATCTCATCAAGGCAACGGTAATCGCCCCCCCCCCTTCATTTTCATTTCCTGATCTCCATTTACCCATTCACCCAGATTAAATTCCCACTGTTGATCTTATTAATCTAACGACCATCTCCTGCTCTCACCATTTAACCCTGCCCGAAGAACCTTTTCACCTCCCGATAAAGGATTTTGTCACCCACTGGCCCACCTTCCACTATCCTCCTAACGACCCATTCACCATCCGACATCTGTACTCCAATATTCCCTGCCACCGTGCATCTCCTCCCATTGCGCTCACCCACCACCGTCGATCTGGCTCCCCAGATCTGACGACCCTCGTTCAACTTCACGCCCATTTCACCAAAATTCTTGAACACACATTTTCAATGTGAAAAAAGCATTTTTGAGTTGGACACGCATCCTCTGCTGAGTGGAATCATGTTCATTCAACCCAAAACCACTTACCACTTGCATCCAGCGCGAAAATCACCTCTGGTTTCGTGAAACCACCTTCTATTTGTCCAAACCAATATTAAATTTTTTTGTTGTTACATCTGGTTTCGCCATGGAACCCCTCTCTTCTGTGCATATTCCTCCTCTACATCGCTCCTCCGCCTCCCTTGAGCCTCTAAACGTAATAAACCCAAAAATGCAGGTTTTTATTAATGTTTTTTGTTTGTTTACAAATTTTAATGGTGGAAAAATGAGTTAAGCCCTCCCACAACAAGTTTAAAAGTTGCAAAACCTCAAGATGATGATCCTGGGATTGAAAAATCAAGAAGGGATTTTACCATGGATTTTATGTGTTTGACCAATGCCTCATGAACATTGGTAGATTCATAAAACCCTCCAGCGCAGCAAGAAACCCCTGCAGACATGAAGATAGAGAAGATTAATGAAGAAGTGAAGAAACAAAGGATTAAAGACTTAATCATAGTGAAAGGATAAAGGTTAAAAAGTGATTAAGGACAAAGACAGAGATTGTGAACAAAGGTTAAAAATACAGTCAGAAAAGTGACCAAAACAGAAAGATGATTAAAAGAAGGCCTAAAAAGCATTATCAAAGGCCTAATTAAAGTTTAAAGGACACAATCAGATAGATCAACAAAAAGATGGCTTCCAATGACAAATCACTAAAGCAATTACTCTTCCAAAGGACCAAAATTCCACCTACCAGCCTAATTTTCCTCAAAAAGACACATAAATTTATTACAGTCAAAGATATTTGTAAAGACAACTCAGAAGTTATTACAAGCCAACCTAAAAAGCCTAAAAGTCAACAAAAGCAACCAATTAGTTCAGAAAGTTAATGTAAACGTAGAGTTAGACTTAAATATATTTTTCCTTGGGCCTTACATGGTCTCAAAGGTCAAAATATTTACTCTGTCATTTATGAACCATTAGAAACCCCTTCTTTCACTCCACCTCCTCATTTATATATAAATATTACATGAGGAGTTCATTGTTGTTGTTGGTTGGATTATTATTGAGCTGTAGGATAGTTGATGAAGCTTTTGAAGTGTTGTTGAGTAGTTGAAGAAAAACGAGGCTGAGAAAAGAATATTTGAGCTGTAAAGACCTGTTGGACTTGAAGTATGTAATTGGTTTGAACATCAATAATACAAGCTGATTCACTGGATGCTGGTCTATGCTAATGGTGATGTTATTCCTCATTTTTTTTGTCTTTTTCTTATGTTTTACATGTTGTCCATTTTCTCTTATAAAGAACAGCAAATTTAGAGTAGGATTTACTGAAAATTACCCTATTTCTGCTTGAAAGCTTTATCATTATGTTTTCTTCTACTAAGGTATGTTTATAGGATTCTTAATTTCCCTCTAGGTTTATCCACCTTGTTGATTTGAGAATGATTCAATAGAGTATAACTAGTGAAGAAATGTTGGTGAGCCCATGTGTTTCTGTGTACAACTTGAGATATTGTTTTTGAATGTTCTTTTCAAGGTTTTCTAAGTAGATTTAACCTAGCGAAGTTTATGGTTTTCCCTCTCCTCTCGATAGTCTTTAACATTTTCATTGAAAGATCCCCTGAGAGTATGCCAAAAGCAGGCTAGAATTCAAAGTTTCTGTCTGATCTCAGGTTGTTCTGCTTGTTCTCTTTTATTTTTTCTCCTTTCTGAAAGTAGTCTTAGGATTACTGTATTGTTGTCTAAAAAGTGTGCTTTAATAAAAGTTTGTCCAAAGAAGTCTATGGTTTGCCCTGTCCTTTGGCTCGCTTCAAACAGTTACTTTGAGAGGCTTTTCATGTCTTAGTGAAGTTAGATTCTTAATTGGTTTTAGCTTTGCTTCTTTCACAATAGTTTAATGTTTCATATCACAATTCAAACTAAAAGATCCTTTGATATAGATGACTTGACCTATGGAAACCCTTGAATAATTGTTGTAAAATTAAATCCTTTTGGGCTATTCATGACCTATCTTATCAGCTGAACATTCTTCAATCTACTCTCACCTTCACCCTTCAAATGACCTCTTCAGTTAATGAGATCCATCCCAAAAAAACAAACAAGTTATCTGAACTTCATAATTAGCCTAATATCATAAACAAAGCATAAATATATATCCTTTGAAAACACTTAATAGAGAGATCCCTCTCTGAATCCAGGAAGGCTAGGTCCTAGGGTTCCAAAGTGGTTCTGATGTGGCCCCCTACAACGTTTATTCTTGCCAATATTGTAAATAATAGGGAGCCAACATAGTGGCGACCATACTAGGGAAATATATTGAGTAATAGATAACTTCACAACTCAGAAAATCCCATTCTTAAAATAAATCAAGTGTCTACCAAGATTGGTTCCTGATTGTTGATGGTGGACAACAACCAGTCCTAGAAAACAAGAAAAAATCTTCCACCTGGTGACTCCACTGGTTTTTAGTAAGCTTGCTAATTCCCCTTCATTTTCATAGACTCCACTGGGAAACTTATTTCATCATAAAACCCAGTTAGGAGAAATTTGAGGATAAGTTTTCTTACAAAGATTAGTTTGCCTTTTTAAGACTGTCATACTTGGCTGAAACCTTTCTCCTCATTGGGTCCAAATCCTAGCTTCTAAAATAATTCATACTAGATCCCATCCTGACCCAAATCCTCCTGAAATAGTTGATAATCCTAAAAAAATCCTTAGGAAGTCTCCTACATCCAAACATCCAACTATTGTCAGACCAATTTACAGAGCAAATTCTGTTCCTGAAAATATTATAGCTTTGCGAGATACCCAAGTTGACCTACCTTTCGTAAGAAACCAATCTAGAACTAATTCACTTAGTGGTATAGATCAGATAGACTTTAAGCCTCAAAATTCACAACACAATAGTAGTAGAGAAACCTCCCCATCCACTCCACCTGATATTCATTTCATTCATAACTTTGGTTTATCTCATCCTAAATATGCTCAACAGTTCTTAGTTGGTCCAAGCACTTTTGTTACACCCACTCATACATCCACTGTTCAAACCACTCCACTTCATCACCTTCCTCCACTTTTAAACCCCCCATTCATCCCACAACTTCATATCATGGCAACATGGTATGCTCCTTTAGTCCTTCCTTTACCTTTAGTTGTCCTACCACCAGATTATTAGTCCAAAATTCCTTTATATGATGCTAGTAGTTCTACTGCAACTCAACAACATGTGGACAAAATGGATGACTACTTTGACAGATAGGAAATAGATGATGAAACAGATAAACTTAGGATGTTTGCTCAAAGTTTAGGGGGAGAAGTGAGAAAATGGTTCAAAGGCTTAACCCCTAATAGTATCAATGACCTCCCCAATTTCCATCAATTATTTTTGAACAAATGGGATGTCAAAAAGAAACCTTTCCAAATTCTATCAGAATATGAGAACATTAAGAGGAATGTTGGAGAAGGTGTTCAAGAGTACTGCACGAGATTTAATAGTGTGTACAATGCCTTACCAATCCATATGAAACCACCATAAGGCCTAGATCTAATGAAATTCCCTGATGGATTTGACCCTGAAATGGCCTATCAATTAAGAGAAAGGGAACCCCTCACTTTAGAAGATATGCAGAGAGGGGCAGTAAGTGTTGAGACAAATCTGATTGCCAAAAGAGCTAAGATGAAGAATGAGGAAAAGGTGACATATAGAGATGAAGCTACACCTTCCACATCTGATTCAAGAATCGATAACTTAGTGAAAACCATGGAAAGGATGATGGATATGAAGAGTGTAAATGAGAGAGCCCATCCTATAAAAAACCAAATAGCTCCTCAAAACACAAATCAGTCCCAAAACCAAAATCAGAACTTTAGGAGAAACCCACCTCAAAATAGACAAAGGGATTCTGATCAACAGATCAGACCCCCATTTCAAGAAAATTGTGTTGATGAAGAGGTGGGGACAATATAGGAAACAAAGGAAAATCACATGAACACATTGGCAGTAAACAATGAGGATATTGTTTTCCTCAATGAAGAAGAACAAGTCACCTACATACCTGATGAGGAAGAAGGCCGAGAATTAGAAGATTATAAACTAGGGTTTGAAAATGATATAATTGAAGTACAAAAAAAAATATGAATTGAGAAGTAAAAAGAACCATGACACTCCCAAGGAGAAAACCTCTGAAAATTTTGCCAAAAACAACCCTGTAAATACTTCAAAGAAGACAGTAGAAAACAAAAACATAGTGGTTGAAAGTTATGATCAAAGCAAGGGAAAAAACACCCAAATTCATGAAAAACATAGTGGTAGCCCTAGTAACACTAGCACTTTAGCTAATGCTCCTGAAAATTAATTTCTGTAAATAATAAAAGCTAGCAAGCTGATTTTGCTGAGAAAATAATGACTAAAAGCGCTGAATTAAACATCTCCAAAACTCAAACTCCTTTCAGCATAGAAAGTGAAATTTCCAAGATAAAAATCTCTATCCCTCTCACTCAGTTAGTCACTCAAGATGTATATAGGTCCCAATTTTTAAAAGATTTTAACATAGGACATCACAATGACTCTGTTAACTTTAATGATGACAAACCTGAGCTCCTGTTTGGACCAGAAGTAGAAGGAATATTTCAAGAAGGAGCAGTTCCTCCTTTTTATGTTAGTTTAAACATCCATGATAAAATTTTACACAATGCCATGCATGATTCAGGAGCATAACATAACCTAATGCCCAAAATGATAATGGAAATATTAGGCTTTGATTTAACCAGACCTTATAAAGATTTATATTCCTTTGATTCCAACAAAGTCAAATGCCTAGGCCTAATAAAAGTTGTTTGTGTCAATTTAGCACAAATCCCAGCCAAAATCTTAGAATGGACATTGTTGTGGCTGATATATCCCCCAAATATGGTATGCTTCTTTCAAGATATTGGGGTGATAAATTACAAGGCACAATGCAAATGGATATGACTTATGCCACCATCCCTGTCTTCAGTCAGCCTAGAAGACTTTATAAGGAAACACACATGAAATACATGGTGAGTAGCCAAGAAAGACCAGAAAAATCCCCTCTTTATTCTATACATACTGACCTTGACTCATTCATTTTGTACAATGATGAGATTTCTAATGAGCAAGGATTATAAAATGAAACATCAGCTAACATAGTGGAAACCATAGAAAAAGAGGAAGGGAAAGAAAAATCACACAAACTGTTTGCTAATTCAGAAAATCACAGTAAAAAAAATAAAGGTCTTAAGCCACAAAACAGTCATCAACATAGTTCCAATCATAGAAATCAAAGAGAAATTCCTCAACACATTTAAAACCTTGAGGAACAAGGCACAAATAAACATAGTGCAGACCCTACAAAAGAACACAGTGATGAAAAAAATGAACAAAACAGAGAGGAAAAAAAGAAAATTGATGAAAAATATGAAAATAGTCCTCTTTGGAGCTTGAGTTTTGATGGGTATTGTACTAAAACTGGTGTAGGAGTAGGCATATGGGTGCACAATACTGAAAACAATCATGCAGAAGGTCATTCATACAGATTTAACTTTCATTATACCAACAACATAGTTGAATATGAGGCACTCCTCTTATGACTACAATTGCTTAAAAAAATAGGAGCCAAGAGGATAACAGTTCATGGCGATTCAAAATTGATAATTAGGCAAGTAAATGGGGAATACACTGCTAAACATCCCAAACTAAGAGCCTATAGAGATGATGTCATGGACCTATTGAAATCATTTGCTAAATTCAAACTTAATTTTGTCCCTAGAAATCAAAACATTCTTGCCAATGGATTAGCCTTTGCTGCTAGTACATGTTTAAGACCTTATGCAAGCAAAAAATACACAGTTCAAGTCAAATATAGACCAACAGTCCCATACAAGGAAAAATACTGGCAAGTTTTGAAGGAGATAAACAAATAGAAGACTTCCTACAGTCCATAAATGAATTTGAAATGCCAAACTTAGATTCAAAGTACGAAGAAGACTATCGTACTGAGGAAAAATCACTTTTTAAAGAAGAAGAATCTCGTGAGATTGCTGATATAAATCTGTTAACCAAAGAACCCAAACATGAAACAGAAAAATACATAGATTTAGCAAAAGAAGACCTAGAGGTGTTGCAATCCAAAACTGAAAGCTTGCCAAAGGGTTTGGTCCCCTTAGAAGAATTGTTTGACTTTAATGATGTTGCAAAAAGGCCAAAAATAGAACCTATTGAAGCTGAAGTAGAAGAGTGCAATACAGTCAGTGAAGAAAAGCCTAAAATGATCAAATTATCCAAAACACTGCCAACTCATATTAAAATGAAATACCTTGAGCTGTTTAGAGAATTTTTTGATGTATTTGCGTGGAGTCATGAAAATTTGAAATCACATGATACAGAAATAATTTAGCATAAGATACCCCTCAAAGAAAACCAGATGCCTTATAGACAAAAATTACGCAGGATCAACCCTGTTCAATTACCTCTGGTTGAGAAAGAAATTAGAAAAATGTATGATGCTGGAATTATTGTCCCTGTGAGGTACTCAGAATGGGTATCCAATCTTGTATATATCAGGAAGAAAACAAGAGAAATAAGGCTTTGTATTGATTTTAGAAACTTAAATAAATCCTCCTTGAAGGACAACTATCCTTTGCCCAAAATGGATCATATTTTACAAAGGGTAGTAGGTTCTAGAAAAATTTGTTCATCAGCGGTTGTCATTGATGTCAACCCAAGTAGCACCAGGGGCTAACCCAATATTGCATGGTAATTTTGAACTACCAAATTAATATATTCTGGGTCAATAATTCTTTTTATGGTTTCTACTTGTCGAGATGTTTCCATTGATATATGGCAGGCCATGTAATTCTTCACGGTTTGAGAGATATTCATGTTCGAAGTTTGTACCCCCAGTTAGTGGGCTAAAATCCCATGGGGTTGGGGCATGGGTAATTGAAAAGTCATAATTAATATTTTTAAGCTCCTAATATCTCTTCCACGTTCACTTGTTGAAGCCCCTCTCAACTTAAGCATTCATATAAATTGTGATCTTAATTTCCTCCTTATGTAAGGGATTCGGCCATCTGAAACAGGTCATCATGGAATTTTCCCTCTAAATGTTTTTCTACGAAGGCTCAGAAGCTGAAATTTTTATGAGGCAAAGACGAAATCTAGAGGAAGCTGTAGTAAAAATTTTAGATCAAGTTGCGCAATAGTTTTGGAGATATGATCTATGGAAGTAAGGGTTTTTGCAGGCTCCTGAAATTCATCTCAAAGAAGTTACCTTGGTAAAATAATCATAACTATCTCTTTGAGTATCAGATTGGAATTCCGTAAAAAGTAGTAGATATTTCACATTATTTGGTTTTCTCTCTATCAATTTCAAAGTAAAATTAAGAAACAAGCATATCAAGGCAAAGGCGGCCCATCAAACAAACCCATAATTAGGGCAACAGAGAAGCCTGACAGTAAATCTCTCTTTGAAGAAAATTCAAATTTAGCTTCACCTGGCATTGGAAAGAAGACTTAGAGGAATACTATAGACTAAAAATCATATATTGAGGATTTGAAATAACAGAGATACACCAGATTCAATATCGAGCTCCTAGAAGGCAAGAAAAAGCTAGATCATATGTTTTCAATGATTGCAAAGGACCAGAATTTCTACGGTAGAAAAGCAAAACAAGGTGCAGCAAAGGGTAGCATGACAAGAGCAGCAACCAAGGTGCATAACAGCAGTAAGAAGTTCATCATATGAAGTCTTCAAGTGGGCATCACTACATACAATCATTGTAAAGGTATCATTATACTTAGTCATTGTAAATACATTATTGTAAAAATTGTACTAGTGTCTATCTGCCAAGGGTTGAAGAGGTAGTGTTGGGAGGTCTAGGATCATCATTAAGTGGTTGTGTCAAAGTTGGGGTTATGGTCTAGTATATCTTCTTCTTCTACATCATTCTATATCATTGTAAAGTGGACCATTTTCCCTGGTACGGGAGTCCATTCTTTTTTTATTCTTCTATAGGGTGGTAGGGTGGTGCTAGGGTGAGTTGTAGCTCATTGGGTGTTGGGGCATCCATTCAGTTGACTACTGAAGAATCTCAGGCATTGGAGCATCCATCTAGTGGGAGCTGGAGAATAATGCTTTTCTAGATTCTAGGAAGTTGGAGCTTTATTTTCAATTGGAGTTGAATATTAAAGAATTATTAGAAAAGCATTAGGTGGTTTTTGTCCCGGAGTGGGTTTCCACCTTAAAAACTATGTGCATTTGTGTTCCTCTTGTTTGTTGCTATCATTATACAAACACTGATAATAATTGAAGATTAACTAATGCTCTAATTGAAAGGAATACTCATTCACCCCCCCCCCCCCTCTCAGTATTTCCAACAGAATTTATTTGCTAGATGGCTTTTCAAGATATAACCAAGTATTGGTACACCCTGATGATCAACTTAAAACAGCCTTTACTACACCTTGGGGCACTTTCATGTATGTGAAAATGCCTTTTGGTTTGATGAATGTTGGTGCCACATTCCAGAGAGCCATGGATATTGCATTCTCAGAAGAAATAGGCTACTTCATTGTGATTTAATTAGATGACATCATAGTTTATTCCAAAACATATGAAAAACACCTAATATACGTAAGAAAAGTCTTTGAGAAGTGTAGAAAATATGGTTTATCCTTAAATCCCAAGAAAACATTGTTTGGTCTTCAAGAAGGTAAACTTCTTAGACATATCATATCTGAAGAGGGAATAAAGATATACGCAAAGAGGATTGAAGGTATATTGCAAATAAATCATCCTAGAAACATCAAGGAACTCCAATCTTTCATTGGGAAGATTAATTTCTTGAGAAGGTTCATACCCAACCTAGCTGAACTCCTTAGAAGCATGATAAATATGCTCAAAAGAGAAGAAGGAGCTAAATGGACATTAGAAGCAAAGAAATAATTTGAGCTGGTAAAACAAGCACTTAATAAAACACCAGTTCTCATTAGTCCTGATTTTATAAAATATTTCTTCATATCTTTTTCATCAAAACACACAGTGGCTACTGTCCTCTTACAAAAAAACATAAAGGGACAAGAGCAGCCTATTGCATTTTCCAGAAAGGCATTAAGAGATGCACCTTTGAAGTATAATATTATGGAAAAACAAGCCTTTTCCTTGGTCAAAGCTTTAAAAGACTTCAGAGTTTACATTTTAAACTCACACATCATAGCATTTGTACCTCATTCAGTAGTAAAGGACATCTTGACACAAAATCCTGATGGCAAAAGAGGAAAGTGGATTGCTGTAATACTAGAATCTGACTTAGAAATCAAACCAACTAAGCTCATCAAAGGTCAAGGACTAAGAAAACTTATGGTTGAATCCAACTTTCAATCTCTTGATATAAACATTTTTAATACAATAGATGAAGAAGAGGAGTTGGCAACTCCACTTATTGAAGGTCACTTTCTGAATTCATCTTGGTATGCTGATATTTTGTATGTGGTGCTTAATCTAAATGTCCCTCTGGTTTGTCTAAAACAAAGGCTAGATTTTTAAAGTTAAAGGGTGTAAATTACTGCATTTTAGATAAATGTTTATATTGGAAAAATGCTAGTGGATTATTGCTTCAGTTTTTGCCTGAGAATGATACAAATAAGATCAAGCATGAGTTCCATGAAGGAGAATGTGGAGGCCACCTCTATTGGAAGATTAAAGTGAAAAAAATCCTTAGATATGGCTATTACTGGCCCACCCTCTTTCAAGATATCCACAAAATGGTCATTTCCTGTCATAAGTGTCAAATATTTGAAGGCAAAAGAAAATTGCTTCCCTTACCTCTGCAACCAATCACTGTTGAAGCTTCTTTTCAATAGTGGGGTCTAGACTTCATTGGGGAAATCCATCCTGCCTCATCTGCCCAACATAAATGGATCCTCATAGCAAATTATTACTTTACCAAATGGATAGAAGACATCCCTTCTAGGAATGCCACGGACTCAGTCATCATGTCATTCCTTGAAAATCATATCTTGTCTAGATTTGGTTGTCCTAGGAAAATTATCACTGACAATGCTGTTGCATTTGGGTCCAAAAATATGGTTGATTTATGTCACAAATATTAGATTACATTGGGCCATTCCACAGCTTATTAACGTCAAGGTAATGGGCTGGCATAATCCTCAAAAAAAAATTTGGTTAACATTATCAAGAAGCTGCTGGAAGAAAATAAAAAATCATGGCACAATAAGCTAGTACATGCACTTTGGGCAAATAGATTGATAGTCAAAAAGTCAATTGTAATGTCCCCTTATCAGCTAGTTTAGATGCAATATTTCCAACCAGTCTAGGAGTGCCAGTCATGAAGCTGATCCAAGAGGTACAGTCTGAAGAATATGACATGACAAGAAGAATAAACAAAACTGTAGAATTACAGCAAACCAGAGAGGAAGTCTACAAAAGAGCATAGTAAGTACAAGAAAACATCAAAAAGTTGTTTGATAAAAGAACAAAGGCAAGTGATTTTAAAATTGGTGACAAAGTACTGAAATGGGATTCTAGGAAAGAAGATAAGGGAAAACATGGAAAGTTTGAAAATTTATGGAAAGGCCCTTATCTCATTCAGTCTGCTATAGGAAATAATGCATTTTTTCTTCAAAATATGGATGGAGCTAAAATTTTTGGAGGTCCTGTCAATGGCAGGACACTCAAACATTATTTTTGTTAAGGTTTTTGTTAAAAGTTCTTTTTAATTCATTGTAAATAATATTGCATGAAAAAAAGTTTGAAAATAAAATACAAAAACAAGAGAAAAAGAGAAAAGAGGGTAGATTGAAAAAGAAAAAGTACAACCCCATACCAAAAAAAGAGAAAAATATGAAAGTGTGCAAGCTCAAATTCCACTACTTGAAAAAGAAACTGTTATTTAGTCATACAGCCTAATCATGACTGAATAAATTTGAATTTATGCTGATAAATTAGTATGAAGAAGATTTTCCAAACAATGTAATCTTTGCTTATCAGTAGAATGGATTAGGATAGAAAAGAAATGGTTCTAACAAGATAAAAATTTGAACCAAGGAAAAGAGAAGTGGCTCCAAAAAAGATGAAAACTTGAGCCAAAGAAGAAAGAAGGATGTTGATCAATTTCAGATCTTAAGCCTTCACAATTTTGTTTTAAATTTCTGCAAATAAAGTCTATGTGCGGCTTGTACATAATGCCATAGCCCCCATAGCAAATTAGACTGTCTAATCCTGATTTGACTGTGTTTTTAATTTCCTATTTTAGAAAATAGAGAATAAAATCTATCAAACAGTCTAATCTTGACAGATAGTTAGAATAGGTAGAGAAACAATGAGTTCATATGTCTAATCTAAACTCATGGAAGAAATAATGGTAGAAATAGATCAGTTTAATGCTTTCAAATAAAAGAATAAAATGATGTTGAAAGGGTTTGCAAGTCCAAATGCACCCATAGAATAAAAAATGTTAGGAAAAGTAGGATGTGTAGGTAGAAGTTTGGGAGAAAATCATCTGATTATGATATTGCAGATCATATTTTTAGCAGCATGATCATCAAAGACAAAGAGGAATGTCAAAGTGTAGAAAACACAAGGCACTGGTCTACTTTCTAGAGATTTATATTTGAGGTTCTTGACACCTCCAAGAAGCTTCCCTCCCCAAGTGGAGCCACTGTTAGCAATCTATAAATTCTGTTATACCTAATGATGGCTAAAAAGTTTCTTAGGCTTTCAAGAAACAATTTTTATGAAAATATGTGAGTTATTGAAGAGCCCATTGTGTTCATTAAATCCACAAGAATTCATTTCACTAAAATATTCACTCAAAGGACTCCAAGTTACCCTGCCAAGACAAAAGAAATTGTTTTAAAAAGCCATTTTCCATCATTCCATAAATTCATTTTCACCCACTTTTTCAACCATGTTTACCTATCCTAACCACTCATTTTTCCTCTAAATAGGCCCCTTTCCTCCCTAAATTACCCTCATTTTCCCATAAAAAAAACCCTTTTTTTAACCATTATAAAACCCATTATTTGGTTAAAAACCCTCTTTTCATTCCTATCGAAACACTAAAAAAAAAGGCCAAGACACCTTTGTTTTAGGCCTAATTCTAAGTATTGTGAAAATAGGCGTTAAGCTCCTTTTTGGTTTAAGCCATACCCCCTTATATTTCATATGACTTGGAGTTGCAACCACCCGCTATCCCTAAGCCCTTTCTCACCCTAGCCTCAGTCCTCTCTAACACCCACAGGACCACTTCCTTCATCCGTTGCTTAAAACCCCTCATTCAATTTTTTGCTGCCCCACTTCACTTATTCCTCCAAACCATCCTAACCATTGATCTCATCAATCCAATGGTAATCAGGCCTCCCTCCCCTTCATTTTCATTTCCCGATCTCCATTTACCCATTCACCCGGATTAAATCCCCATCATTGATCTTATTAATCGAACGACCATCTCCCACTCTCACCATTTAAACCCGTCGAAAGAAAATTTTCACCTCCCGACAAAAGATTTAGTCACTCACTGACCCACCTTCCACTATCCTCCTAACAACCCATTCACCATCCAACACTTGTCCTCCAATATCCCCCGCTACCGTGCATCTCCTCCCATCGCGTTCACCCACCACCGTCGATCTGGCTCCCCCAGATCTGAAAATCCTCATTCAACTTCACGCCCATTTCACCAAAACACTTTAACATGCATTTTCAATGCGAAAAAAGCAGTTTTGAGTTGGAAACGCATCCTCTGCTAAGTGGAATCACTTTCATTCAGCCCAAAACCACTTACCACTTGCATCTAATGTGAAAACCACCTCTGGTTTCATGAAGCCACCTTCTATTTTTCTGAGCCAATATTCAAAAATTTGGCTTCTCCATCTAGTTTCACCATGGAACCCCTCTCTTCTGTGCATATTCCTCCTCCGCATCGCTCCTCCGCCTCCCTCGAGCCTCTAAACGTAGTAAACCTAGAATTGTAGGTTTTTATTAATGTTTTTTTTTTGTTTACAGGTTTTAATGGCGGAAAAATGAGCTAAGCCCTCCCACAACAAGTTTAAAAGTTGCAGAACCTCAGGATGATGATCCTGGGATTGAAAAATGCAAGAAGGGATTTTACCACGGCTTTTATGTGTTTGACCAATGCCTCATGAACATTGGTAGATTCATAAAACCCTCTAGCACAGTAAGAAACCCCTACAGACACGAAGATAGAGAATATTAATGAAGAAGTGAAGAAACAAAGGGTTAAAGACTTAATCACAGTGAAAGGATAAAGGTTAAAAAGTGATTAAGGAAAAATACAAAGATTGTGAACAAAGGTTAAACATACAGTCAGCAAAGTGACTAGAGAAGAAAGATGATTAAAATAAGGCCTAATTAAATTTTAAAGAATATAATCAGACAGATCATCAAAAAGAGGGCTTCGAATGATAGATCACTGAAGCAATTACTCTTCCAAAGGACCAAAATGTGACCTGCCAGCCTAATTTGCCTCAAAAAGACACATAAAGTTATTACAATCAGAGATATTTGTAAATACAGCTCATAAGTTATTACAAGCCTACCTAAAAAGCCTAAAAGTCAACAAAAGCAACCAAGTAGTTTAGAAAGTTAATGTAAACGCAAAGTTAGACTTAAATATATTTTTTCTAGGGCCTTGCATGGTCTCAAAGGTCAAAACATTTACTTTGTCATTTATGAACCATTAGAAATCCCCTCTTTCACTCCACCTCCTCATTTATCTATAAATATTACATGAGGAGTTCATTGTTGTTTTTGGTTGGATTATTATTGAGCTATAAGATAGTTGTTGAAGCTTTTGAAGTGTTGTTGAGTAGTTGAAGAAAAATGAGGTTGAGAAGAGAAGTTTTGAGTTGTAAAGACCTGTTGGACTTGAAGTATGTAGCTAGTTTGAACATAAATAATACAAGCTGATTCACTTGATCCCGGTCTATGTTAATGGTGATGTTATTCCTCACAATTTTTGTCTTTTTCTTATGTTTTACATGTTGTCCATTTTCTCTGATAAAGAACAGAAAATTTAGAGTAGGATTTACTGAAAAGTACCCTATTTCTGCCTGAAAGATTTATCTTTATGTTTTCTTCTGCTAAGGTATTTTTATAGGATTCTTAATTGCCCTGTAGGTTTATCTAGCGTGTTGATTTGAGAATGATTAAATAGAGTATAACCAGTGAAGAAATTTTGGTGATCCCATGTCTTTCTGCGTACAACTTGAGATATTGTTTTTTAATGTTCTTTTCAAGGTTTGCTAAGTAGATTTAACCCATGGAAGTTTATGTTTTGACTTGTCCTTTGGATAATATTTAATAGCTTCCATGAAATATCCCTTGAGAGTATGCCAAAAATAGGCTAGAATTCAAAGTTTCTGTCTCATCTCAGGCTGTTCTCCTTGTTCTCTTTTATGTTTTCTCCTTTTTGAAAGTAGTCTTAGGATTATTGGATTGTTTTCTGAAAAGTGTGCTTTAATAAAAGTTTGTCCAAATAAGTCTATGGTTTGTCCTGTCCTTTGCCTCGCTTCAAACAGTTACTTTGAGAGGCTTTTCCTGTATTAGTGAAGTTAGATTCTTAATTGGTTTTAGCTTTGCTTCTTTCACAACAGTTTAATTTTTCATATCATAATTAAATATAAAATATCCTTTGATATAGATCACTTTCCCTATGGAAACCTTGAAGAATTGCTGTACAATTAAATCCTTTTGTGACTCCATAGCCCAATGGGTTGACACTATTTCATGACCTATCTTATCAGCTAAATATTCTTCAATCTACTCTCAACTTCACCCTTCAAATGACCTCTTCAGTTAATGAGATCCATCCCAACCAAACAAACAAGTTCTCTCAGCTTCATAACTAGCCTAATATCATAAAGCAAGCATAAATATATATCCTTTGAAAACACTTAATAGAGAGATCCCTCTCTGAATCTAGGAAGGCTAGGTCCTAGGGTTCCAAAGTGGTTCTAATGTGGCCCCCTACAACGTTTATTCTTGCCAATATTGTAAATCACAGGGAGCCAACATGGAGCACACAAAGGAATCATACCCCTATCTTGGGTCACCATCCTCCATGTACAAAGAGAGGGAAGGGAGGATTTTAAATCTCCTATATAAGGCCACCATTATATGAATAATTCGTGAACACATTTTTATGCTGGCCAGAGTTTCCCAAGAAATACCAGCAGTGTGTGAGCTGGAGCTAAAGATAGAGGGGACGCAATTATTAGCCATCGAAAAATTTCAATCCAACACAGTAGAGGTAGAGGGAGACTGCACCGAGGCAAGCTTGGGATGAGAACATCCTTGCATCGGGACCTGAAACCCATTATCTAGGGGCCCTTTGGCAAGAGGGTAAAGTTTCACTCTTATTACTACCAACACTCAATAAGAGGGGCCTAGAGCCACCGTCGTATTATTTTTTTCGTTTGAATATTTTTAGAGCTCATGTTTATTTTTTTTAGTTTTTAGTTTATATATGCATGCTATTTCTCTATCTAGTATGCTTATTGATTCTAGCGTGTTCCACTAACTTTCTTGACTCCACTTATTTTTCTACCTGTTACCAATAAATTAAGTGGGTAAACCACACCCCTTAAGTTGGTGTGATTTCTTACATATGTGCACCAAACACACCCCAATAACTCCCCTATAACTAACTTTTGAAAATAGGTTGCAATGGATATTGAAAAAAAGTTGTTGTCTGGTCCATTTCCACACTAGACCTGGAAACACATTTCTAGCACAACTTCCATTAAATAGGCATGTGAACATATAGAACTTAGGTTACTCAATTTGTGTAAAATTTTTCCCATTTGACACATTTATCTTCCAAGATGTCTGACCAATTAAAAGAATTTCCTTCTTAAACAACTAGGCTGAGTATAAATATTTCGTTGTTGGGCCAAGATATGTGACAAGTTAAAAAATTTTCCTTCTTAAAAAAAAAAGTTGAGTATAAATCCATCCTTATTTAAATAACTTAGTGCTCTCATGCCCACAAAATATACAACACATAGCCATGAGGTACTAATATACATTCCTTAGTGACCTTGTCTTGTAGATACCCTAAGGCTTCTCACAAAATTTCCCTATTTCTTGTAACCATGACCTTAGAATATGCTTTGTACCTAAATGAGACCAAATTGCGTATAATATTAAATTCAAGTACTCTTCTATACTCAAAAACTTGTAGTATGAGTGAATATCATGTGGCTGATAAGTCACGAGCTATTTCCCACTTGCACTACTGAGGATCATGTTCTTGGAGTCTAGACCTTGGAATATCCATCCTATCGAGGGATCACCACCAATGACAACACATAACCAAGGAACCACATGCATATACCATGCATCCAAAAACCAACATGCTAAATATCACATGCACACAGTTACCTACTATCCATAACTAATTTGTGTATTTACTTTCCCTTGTCTAAGCTTTCTCTTGTGAACCCTTGCTTTC
Organism: Pinus albicaulis; assembly: GCA_034641835.2. Classification (NCBI taxonomy): domain Eukaryota; kingdom Viridiplantae; phylum Streptophyta; class Pinopsida; order Pinales; family Pinaceae; genus Pinus; species Pinus albicaulis. The sequence goes on from CM076577.1 coordinate 1,388,069,191, forward strand.
CTTGCTTGCTTGTCCAAGTGCTTATCTTCTCTCCTTTGTTTATCCTAATAAAAGAATGATAAATAAGTTTTCAACTAATTCTTAGGTGCCTTTTTATCATTGATGTTTCACTTTATTCATTTTCCTCATTTTTTCTCTAATTTCCCTTGCATGTAAATCTATCTCTCTTCACCTCCCTTTTCTCCTAGTTTCCTTTATTTTCACAATTTAATGGAAATTATTGTCTCTTTTCCTTTTCCAATGCCTTTGATAATTTCCATAGACATTATTTAATCACAAGTGACTCCCACTAAAGTTTTTTTCCCAACATTAAGCCTAGAATATGTGTCCCATGACCTTAGTCTTATTTTATTTACATGGAAAATCAATCAGGGGTTGTTGCAAAGAGCTTGATTGAAATTAGAAATGATAAAAAAGGATCCAGGGAAGAGTACGATGCCCTATAACGAAAATAAATTTTAAACATGTGTGGATATCATTTTGAAGTTTTTTTCATACTAAATAACCTATTCAACAAGTAAGGAAACACAGATTATAATGATATTACAAACCTAGATGGGTCCATCTTAGATGCCTAGAAATTTGATGTTCCTTTCGACAAAGAGTTGAAGGGTATGATGAATCTATACAAGTTGGCCACTAAAAGGGGGCCTAGACAAGTATTTTTTTGGAGGAGTAATTCCCCAAGTATCTTTGGCATAAGTAGGCTCTAGTTCCAAACCACCTAAACAATAATAGGCACAACAACAATTACAACCAGAAGTATCAGATTAGCAAAGGGACCCCACTAGTGATGCAACTAAGGTGATATGCAACCTCAAATGATTGTATGAGCTAGAGAGAAAACATCCTAGCCCATGAGAAAGGAGAGAGAAAATTCCACTACATCCAAAGCAAATGGGACCCACCCTACAACTGGCACATTACTGGAAAATTCTACAAGAAGTTAGTTATAGAATGAATGTCATTTTTGTAAACATTCCTAGTGGTTACTAAATACCACTAGTGGTTTAGAGTTACAGTGTTGAGTCTGAAGAGCCTATATATAAGCATAATTTTGATGTATAAAGAGAGAAATTTATGATGTATGGAGACTCTGTTAACTTTTATCCGGAAATTACTAGGATTTTTTTAAGCTATTGTAAAGGGAGGAATTCTAAAGTATGTCTAAGGTTGTCAGAGCTTTCCATGATTTTGGAAAACCATCTTGTAAATTGAATTTCCTCAATATTAATAAAATTACAAAAAAAAAATCACGGAAAATAATGTTGTAAACTTGATCTTTGTATGGAAATTGAATGTGATTGTGAATTAAAGAGAATTATGAATATGTAAGATTGTTTTCTTTAATTTTAGTGGAATTTATCAAGATTATGAAGAATATATTTATTATTGTGGTATAATTTCTCATGTGTTGAAATGAAAATTTATCAATTCAAATTACATTGTTTTTCTTACAATTGAAATCTTAATTGCTTAGTTGTTCTCTTGATATCAGTAGGCTGAAATGAATTCGTAATTCTCATCTTGGTTTGCTGAAATATATTCTTCATATTTTATTTTCTCATTAAAACCCTCAGTGTCCTTATGTAAAACGCAAGTAACATGAATTCTCTAACTTGAAAACATGTGGAAATTATACCCAACAAAACACTTGTAAATTGTCGATACTTTCGTACTTGAAATTTCTAGAAGAAACAAAGATCATAAAATAGAAGTTGAAAATATGATATCGCTTGTAGAAATGTGCTCTTAATATTTTTTTTCCCTATTAAAACTTTATGTTAAGACCAATGTACATGAACACTCATACTTCGGAATATGAAGAGATATACCTTGCAGACTTAAAATTAAACTTTTTACTTTCATACACAGATTTTCAACAAGCACAAAATGATTAAAAACAGAAAGCTAAAATCAAGTTTAGATGTTCCCTGGATTTACATTATAGCAGAACATAATGTGACTTTGAGACCCCAACACCTGATTCAGGCTCCAAGCTCAATGGATGCTCCCACCTTCCTCTTCAACTCCTTGTGGACTTCTTTTCAAAATATTTCAAAATAGATCCACTTGATCTTAAAAAAAAAAATCTTCAAAGTAGATTGGTTATTATTGTCATACTACTGTCCATCGCTGTTATACTCTATCAAATATTTACTTCAACCTAATCATCATACTGGTCATATAAGTTTCATCCCAGAACCTACTTCTTCCATATGCTCAAAATAAATTTCCACCTGCTTATAAGCCCCAAATTACATAATAAATATTCTAAAGCACTACATCAAGACTTCCCATGCCTCCTGTTATACTCTATCAAATATTTACTTCATCCTACTCATCATACTGGTCACATAAATTTCATCCTAAAACCTATTTCTACCATATTCTTAAACTCAATTTCCACCTACTTATAAGCCCCAAATTACATAATAAATATTCTAATCATAAAACACCACTACATCCAGACTTCCCATGCCGCTAGGACAATTCACAATAGATCCCTAATCATCAATATTATTTTTGAATTCATTTTGGACTTATAATGAGTCCATAAACCTCGAAAAACTATATAAAATCATATATCAAATTAAATATTATACAAAATAGTTTTTTCAGTGTGCCTTATAAAAAATGATGTTTTTTTGGTACCGACGCTATAGAATGTGCATCGTTGGTCTACTAAATATTCTACAAAATGTACCATATGGCATTAAAATAATAATTAATCTAACTTAAATATCATCGGGGCTCAAACCTGGACCTTAGAAGACACAAAAAACACTTCATTCCAGCTATACTAGAGTATGGTCCTTACCTTACCATCCTCGTGGGCCATTTTATTAAATTATGATTCAACTCATCGATAGGGGTGGCACAAGCCACATGTCAATACGTAACCCAAAATCATCAAATGAACCTATACATTGTGTCAAATATACATATCATTGATTGTAATATCTTGTCTATTGTGGAACCTTGTTATTTCAATACATATATGGCCTGACCACACTATGTTTCATGTCAATTGAAGGTTTGCAATGCCTTTTCACGATGGGACTAAGTCACTGTGCCACTCCATCAAACTCACCGTGGCTCTAGGTCATTGTGTGCGTTTGCCAAATTTGGTTTACAATGTCTCTCCATTGTGGGGCTAAGTCGTTATTTGACTATGCCAAACTTAGTTTGAAAGGCCTTTCCACCGTGGCACCTTCATTATATGAAAACGTATATATGGATCATCCACCATGTGGTTGATTTGTTGTGCAAATTGTCAAAATTGATTCTAAGGGTTGTCCTCCTTGACACACCGTTATATCAATAACATATATATTTTTTCCATCATGTGCCACCATGAATCACATCAATTGACTAAAAGTATTGTCCATCGTTAAACCTCTGCATAAAGGCAATTACAATCGGGAGAGATGAGCAATAAACCTAGTCATGTATTCACAATATCCATCTTTTCTTATTATTTCCACTCCATCATTGTGAAAAAATGAAGCCAAAACAATACAAAACAAAATAACTCATCACTCGCTTGAAAATATATATGCCCATGACCAACATATAAAAATGAATAGTAAAAAACCATAAAACCTATGTGTGATGGGAGTCATGAGCTTTATTAATAGAGCACCTGGCTAGACACACATATATATGTCAATCCTTGTGGTCTCGAGGCTAATTTAGTTGACCATGGACTAATGTCCATGTCTTAGAGGCTAGAACTTTAACCATGTGATCATCACATATGACCATTCCCTTAAAAATTGTTCCAAGGTCCATGTGATTGGGTCCTTAGGGGTCTTTGGTCATCCATGTCATGATGTCATCATGAAATTTTCATTCCATATGGAATCCCATAAGGGGTGCTACGTGTCACTTGTACTTGGACTTTTCACCATTCAAAGGTTACTAAATGTGGCTTCCACGTGCCACTTCCAAGTGGCACTACATTACCTTGTAGAAATCACTTGGTTTTTTCATCTACTTATTATGTAATGAGGCCATGTCATCCAATCGTATGGTGCCATGTCGCGTCTTTGTTGAATGTATTGTCTACATCATCATAGCTATCCTCTTATGATGTGCCATGTGTCATCCTTGGATTAACCATTGTGCACACGCTAATGGGTGCACATATTTTCCTACATATGTCGTATTATTTATGAAAGGTGCACACTTTTTAATAGTTTTAAAGGTCATGCAAGTTCTACCGAGGTCCCCCATTGACTTGACCAATGAAATATGGATGCATTCTACATGTGCACAAACTTTAACATATCGATATTTTGGGTTCTTTCCTTATGGTTTGGGCCTCCAGTAGTGATGAATTTCAAATGGTTATAAATTCTTATCCGAGAGGATTTTTTTAAAGTGGGATATACCAATGGAAAGGTATCAATGTGACCTACAAAACATGTTATTTTTAGGATTATTAGAGCATCACAGTATTGTAAAAAACTCAATGAAATTCAATCTTCCTTTGACTTCATCAAATGAAGATATACAAGATGTCCAACTGTCAAACTACTTCAATTGAGCCATGAATGATATTGTTGTTGTCTTGGACATCAACGGCACCTTGTTATCATAAATGAGAACACTATGTGCACCATAGTCATAAAAAATATGAGGCACATTGTTACATATTTTTCACTAATATAAGTGACCATTATGGATCCATATAACAATAATGAGAATCCAAGAAAATAAAAAATATGGAAATAATTTTGTAAATCTAAGACAACTTATTAATTTCAGTGGTTAACTAAGAATTTTGGAATTCTTGAGCAAAAAATCTTAGAGTTATTTATCAATTATGAATTATTAGCCAAATATATTGGACTTATTCATTAATTTCTAATTATTAGCAACTACTATGGAAATCATTAGTCATTTAGGAAATTGTTGTAACGACTATGGATTTATTATATCCATAAGTGGATTTATTTAGACATTTGTTATTTATAATTTCCATTAAACTTATATATAAAAGGGATAACTCTCTCCATTGTTTGTAGAGTACTCTCAGACCAATGTTCGAATGATAATGTGATGATTTATAATTGTTGAACTTTTATTTTTAATTGTATTTTATGATAAATTCCATAACATGAGACTTAATTAATTAATTAAATTTAGTTTTTTTTGCATATTTATAACATATTGATTTATGTTAATTATTTTTTTAATGTTGTAAATGTAGCCAGTGTTGATATAAGGTAATATCAACAATATTCCCTAAATATATAGGTCCCACTCCAACAAAAAAAAGTGTTGTGTAGGTTATATAGCTTATTTAATTACTCATTGCATAATTTATTAGGAAATTATATATTACAGAGAAATGCAACACATAAAATATGCGGAAACATAAACACTAAAAAAAAATATAAAACTAGAGAGACAAAAATATACGTGGTTCACCCAGTTTGGGCTACGTCCACCCCAAACAACCTAGTCCTTCCTTTCCATTATCCAGCAAAATGAAGAGACAAAACCTACAATAGATCTGTTGTAATATCCTATGTTCTCTCTCACATTTTCCCTATCTGTTTCTCGCTCTAAGAATACACATACAATACATAGCTGCAATTACAATACCCTCATACAAAACGAGGGGTTTCCTTCTAGGGCGAAAAACCCTAAATTAAACATAACTTCTACCATTAGATCACCCGCCTAATGAACGACCCAGATTGACTAGAAATTACAATACTTTTACAAGGAAATTTTACATTTGTTTTTAGCTTCAGGGGCACTGCCCCCGAGATCCCATGCCGGGGGGGGGGGGGGGGGGCTCCATAAAGTCACAACTGTCCCCCCTGGACACCACAGGAAGTGTTCAATTACAGGCGGCGTTGTAGCCCTGTTAAGAATTTGGGTCCAACATTGTGATACAAAATAAAGAAGATAATCAGGCTCCACACCCAACAATCTCTCACGTGGAGACTGATTGTAGGAACTCCACCGCTGCTTCATTTGTTAGACAATGACTCTACTTTGGACCTTGTTGTTTCCCATCTTCATCATCATACTTGAAGACCAATTTAAACCGCGAATAATCTAAATTTCTCCCTGGTTACAACTTTTGTTAGCATATCTACGGGATTCTGGCTAGTGTGTATCTTTTCTAGCTTCAACTGTCCATCTTCCAACACTGACCATATGAAATGATACTTGGGCTATTTATGTTTAGTCCTAGAATGAAATGCAAAGTTCTTTGCAAGATGAATGGAACTTTGGCTATCATAGTATAACGTGTCGATATCATACTTCTTACCCAATTCATCCATAAACCTCTGTAACCAAATCATTTCTTTACTAGCCTCTTGTTGTACTATACAACAACCCTCCCCATTTCTAAATTTTTAGAATAAATTTCAATTAGAAATAGGTCCCCTTTTTATCTTTCTTTTTAGATAGAAATAAAAGATTTAGAAGCAATCCGAACATTTTTGAATTAGAAATAAGAGTTCATTGTTAGAAAGACATATTGCATATCTTTATTAACAAGTGTGAATAAAAAAATGCAACATTGAAATAATTTCCGATCCGATGTAATATAAAGACTTTATCACATCAAAGTATTTAAATGAAAAAATTCTGATTTACAGTAATCGCAATTGAAAATCAGAAATATTATAAGTTGTATATTTTTTTGTCAAAAATGTTGATGCGATTGAACCAATCGCAATCACAAATCACCAAGGTCTTAAACTTTCATATATATTTTGATGTGATGCGATTGATCGCAATCGCATTTCGGAAAAGAATTATAGAATACACTTGTTTTATAAAATCTCCGATGCGATGGGCCCCACCGCCATTGCAAATCGAAAATCGCAAATGCAATCTCTTTATTTGATCAATGGCGCAACTTCGATGCGATGCGATCAATCACAATCACATTTCGGAGGAGCAAATATTACATTCACTCATGATACTAAAATCCCGATGCAATACACCATCGTCTCAATCGGAAATCAGCAGAGATTGCAAAATCTTATTTATTGTCCCTTTTGAAAATGCCCGATGCGATTAATGTTTAATCTTTATATTTCACATTGCACATATATTATGTCTTAATCGCAATTGCATAATTGAAAGGGAAAGTTTTATGTCTCATTTTAAAACCGCCGATCTCTGATTGTACTTTTACTATTAAATAGAAAATCAAATGAATAATGATGATTTATTCTATTATGAATGCATGAGTGTGACTCTTTAGAGGGAATTTAAGTTTTAAACACGGAGATAATAAATGAAAATCAATGAATAGACTGTTTATACAGTTGTTCTCCTCATTTGCGTTTTCACCACGATTGAGCTGTTTCTCCTTTGCAGAATCAAAGAACACCCAACCCTTTCATTCACAAAGCGAGGGAAACATTACTAGATACAAAAATGTCAAAGAGATCCAAGAAAGAAAAAGTCGCTGTCGTTGCAAAAGCCCCTGTTTTCACCATGGCACCTAAAGAGAAACCAACTAAAGTTAAGCTAGTTACAGATACGTCTTGGCACCAAGGTCTTGGTAAATTATCTTGGGAAGAGTATCCTCATCGAAAGGGAAAATCCTAAGGTTATTGTGCCAAAGGAAATAGAACCTGGTGAAGATGATTCAGAGTCAGATTTAGAAAATTCCCTTCAAGCACTCACGAATTCATTCCTGCACCGAATTGTAGCTCAGGCGAACATTTTTCCATATTACGATGTGATTCGGTGGGTGATTGAAAATGTGGCCATCCAAAATAGGAAATTTGTTTTAGCTTCTAGAGCAACATCCAGGTCGTTTAAAACAGAGGACATTAAAGCAATGTACCACCTTTCGAACCTATATAAAATCTACAACAAAGCCTTCATCAAGGATTTTGCCGCAAATAATGAAAATCAGGGGGAGCCGATTACAGAATGGAGAAGGGCTCCCGAAAATCACAAAAAACAAGGCATCATGTATGTACTCAGTGGAATCCCTTTTGCGTCCATATTGTTACACCACAGCGATGATGTGCAGATTATTTGGAAATGAAAATTCAGCTAGGTTCTCTATACAAATGGTACCTTTAATTCATTCTGCTATAAACTCCAAAATAATGGATTGGGCTGTCATTATTTTTGATAAGATATCCAATAGGATTCTTGAGTATAGGAAGGACAAAAACACAGGAAATACTACTCCTTTTTATTTATTTTTCCTATATTCTAGATTCCCTTTGCTTCAATTCTGAATTTCCCATGTTAGGGTGGAAATGGACCCCTAAAGATCCTACTCCTATTCATATATATCACAAATTCTTGTGGAAGGGAAATTTTAAAGATCATGTTTACAAAGTTTGTCATGGTTTCCTTATCCCGGTTTATCAAACTATTTTTGGCCGATTCCCTCCTAGACTTTCTGAGAAGGCTAAAGTTGATTTATCCTCGATTGGGGATTGGTTCGGAGAAGAAAGATTCACATATATCAGAGTTTTCGGGAGTATTGTAGAACCACACATTCTGACTTGTATGTTCCAGATAATCTGTTAGCGCAGGAAATTTCATATCAGCTAATAGTAGAAGGTATGTCCAGGACTTTGAAGAATAGTAAGAAGCTAATGTGGCCCACTTTTCGTTTTAAATGTGGAGATTACACTCTCAATAATTTTGTTCATGCTGAGAAAGAAGTTGGCAAGATAACCAATCTCAAGCTTTCAACAGTCCAAGGTAGGCAATATGACCCAAGGAAGGTGGCATTTGATTTTACTACTTCAGTTTCAATTGCTCGATTCGAACACGAACCAGATGAGTTCAATGATTTATTTGTTTCTGTAGATAATTTTTCCCAAGTTTATGATTTTGCCAAGTCCAAATTCCAGACTGAAGAGATGAATAAGTTTATGTTATTTAGAAGCCAGAAATTACTCAAAGCTCCTCTGGATCAATTAAGAGTTCCTATGCAAGAGGCTGAGTCACAACAGAAGGAAAAAGAGGATACATCTGGCAAAGCAGTAATAGAAACATCTGCCAGCAAGCTCACTGTACAGACACAGAAAGAAGTAATAGGAAATAATCCTATTATGTACAAAGAAGACATTAGTAGCAAAGTTGATACTAAGAAGAAAGAAATAGCTGCTAAACTTGATGCACATACTGATCAGCAGTCTTCATGCCAGACAGGAAAGGAAAGCATAGGTATTGATACCAATGTGCATACTGAGAAAGGAGGCACAAACAATAAGGCTACTGAACAAGCAGCAAAAGGAGATATAAGAAATAATCCAGAGTCTCAACTTGGAAGAGAGGAAGTTACTGAAAAGTAGTGGAGTCTGCTAAACTTATAATTTCTCCTCATTTGCTGAGCCAATATGAGCAATTTTCCCAGCAAATAGGACAACAAAATAATCCCCAAGTTAATGTTCTGGAAGACCAAGATATGGAAGTTATTCCTGAACATCCCACAGGTGAAATTATGTTGAAAATAGAAGAAATCCCTCCTCTGGATGTATTTTACAGTCCCAATCATAGGGCTATTGTGAGAAAGAAGAGAAAGAGGAGGAGAACTGACCAAGATGCACTTTCAACTTCACAGGTGGAGTTTATGAATATTGTTTATAAAGATGCTGAGGTGAATCCATCTAAGGATCTTACTAAATTATCTCAATATGCAGGTGCCTATAGTGCTGCTACTATAGATAAAGCCTATGAAGTCTCTTAGTTGATGAAACAAAAAGACTTGCAGATAGCTATGCTGGAAGAAAAGGCCACAGGGAATCAACAAAAGATTGTTCAGCTGGAGAAAAAATTGCAAGATCAGGAGCTTAGATCTAAACAGCTAGAAGAGCAGTTTAGCATTGAAAGGAAGAAAATTGATGAACAAGCCTTGAACAAACAACAACAATAGAATCAAGAGGTAGAAAAGCTACAAAATCTTCTGCAAAGTGAGAAAAAATCAAATATTGAACAAGAGAAAACATTCCGTTCAGCATTGGACAAGTTCAAGGATTATCCTAAAATAGAGCAATTAAAAAATGAAGCCCTTGAAACAAACAAACTGTTATCTCAGCAGTTGAATGAGTTTTGTTTGAAATTGACACAAGTTGAGCCTTTGTCCGAAATAACATCATCTTTTATAGATGAAGCAGTCATTCTTAGAAAAGAATTGATGATGCTAATGATAAAATTTCTGAATTCCTTTCATGGCAGGATAGAGAGTAGGGAAGAAAAGCTAGTCTTCCTAGAATTGAGGAAAGACACAAGGAATTTTTATTTATGGAATGGGAATGGCAGTTGATGAAATCATAAAGAGCCATATCAAGAGATAAAAATATGATGAATAATATTACACAACTAGTTAATGTTAGCTTGTATGCCACTAATTTTATCTCAGATTGTACCACAAGAAAATTACCAAAAGTAAAAGAAGTTGATTCTAGGTGGAAGGAAGAGATAAATAATAAGAATCAACAGATTAGAAAACTTCAAGGAATTTCATGGGATATTATGTGGACTTATCTAATCAAGCCACACAGCTAACAGATGGCCATCAAATTATTTTCGAATGCTATTCATTGTATCATTCCTGAATTCTATGATGCTACGTATATTGGGCAGCTACATTCAAGGTTGAGTCATCCAGCAAAAGTGAAAGGTATGCTCAAAACCTGCCATCTAGGCACATTAAACGCAACAAATAAACAATGAATCGGTTCTCTTCAAAATTCCAATTCTATTTCTAGATTTACGATTAGATAGATTGTAGGAATAGTTTTAGTTATTTAGTTTTATTAAGTGCCTATTTAAACCCCTTTCATGCATTTAGAAAGGGGTCCTGAATTTGTAATATTTTGACTTGGAGATTACATTTCTGTACTCCATTGACTCTTATATTTTTATAAAGGATCAGATATTGTGGTTCTATGAAAAATTTCCTTTAAGAATTGCATTTCTATATCTTGGAGTCTGTTTTACATTGAAGTTGCTGGATTTGGATATCGAATTGCATCGCAAAGTATCAAGATGGATATGGTATTTCTATCTATTCACTGTTAATTTCTTATGTTGTGAGATATTCTATTTTTAAAATTGCTATCGTTTATATGTACTCTTTTTACAATATTTCTTTATACATATCATTTCTGAGTGTGTAGAAATATTTATCTTTTTCAGTATATGTGAATGATATATAAAATGATGAATAAAATGTGCTATTATAACTCTGTTTATTTTCTTAAAAAGAGTTATCTTTATTTGTTATTTCATATTTCAATTAAGCTATAATACATTTTCATGGTTATAGATTTGATTGAAACAATCTTTAAGTTGTATTCATATTTGATACTCGGGTTAGTTTTAGAGTTATTTATCAGTTATAGATTAGATTAAATACTTTATTTCAGTAATTTAGTCCCATTTTCCATTCATCCAATCATTCCATCACCAACCCATTTAAATTATTAGGAAACTAGTCCTATCAATCTAGTCGGAGCCAATACACCAAATGGAAAAAGAGTTGTCCTAAGGTCCCGACCGGGTGGTGATCCCTCAAGGTTTGAAGTAGTGATTTTCAAGGCTTCAACATTTTTGTCGCTAGAAGGAGGGCACAAGCTATGAATGGCAGATAAATCCATATCCATAGGCCATTCTAAGAGCAACTTACCCTCATCACCTTCTTTAATTTCTTCCACATCTCAAATCACCAGAGAAGAAATTGATAAAAGTATTCAAAGACCCACTACCAAAGTCTCAATTCAATCATATAATCAACCTCCTCAGTCTCCTGAAGTCGAAGCTTTAGTTCAAAAAATTCAAGGATTCTCATTATCATTAGAAGAGTCTAAAATATCTGAAGGTAGTGTTACCTCATAATTTGTTTCTTCCAGACCTCTCACTAGGTCACAAAGTAAAAAACTTGGTATTCTTCCAAAGGAATTTCCTTTGCCTGGTATAGTTAAAACAAGAAGAACTCCATCGGAAACAAAAAGTGATATTAATTCTTCATCGCAAATTCAATCATCTGTTTCCCAAGCCCCAGATCAAAAAAGTGAAATTGTCTCATCATCATCATTTGCTCAAACAACATTTGTCCAAACACCAATGGTCTCTTCTAGTACTTCAAATGTTACTACTCATACACTAGTTGTCACTTCTAGTTCTTCGATCATCATCACAACAATGGCACAGAGACCATGGACTAGACTGGGAGCTGTAAATATGGCTTCACCTTTACATTATTTACCTGATCATCCTAAAAAATGGCTGCCAAAATTTAGTCCAGATATTGGTATACAAGTGGAAGAACACATCAATAACTTTATGCTTGCTATAAATTTGAATGCAATAGAGCATGAGGATGTTGTATTCAGGTTATTCCCTTATACTTTGCAAGGGACAACAGGATCATGGTACTTTTCCTTACCCTTAGATTCTATTACAAGTTGGGATATGTTCGAAGAGAAATTTTTAACTAAATATGGAGATGATAGATCAATATCTACCCTAATCAATGATCTCTCCAATTTAAAGACACAACCCAAAGAACCCATCAAAGATTTTAATTCTCGATTTAATAAACTCTTGAATAAGATACCTACAACATCTAAACCTAGTGAGTAGGTTAGAAGTGAATGTTATATTAATGCTTTTCCCTCAAACATAGAAATTTTTGTAGATAGAGCAGCAAAACCTACTTTAGCTGAGATATGAAAGAAGCTATTTCACTTGAAAAACAAATTATTTCTCTAGATAAGAAAAATGTTATTGAGGAAAGAAAATCAAAGAAAGTCACTTTTAAGGATGATTCAAAGAAGAAGACACCAAGAGATCCATATGACATGGAAGACTTACAGAAAGTTCTTAAAACCATATCTAATGAAATGGTTGAGATTAAAAAGCAAGTAGCAGAGACTTCTACAAAGAGACCATTCAGAAATTTCAAGAGGAATCAAGCTGAATCTAAACCTCCCACTACAATCTCCAATGTAGAATCAGAAGAGGAAGAAGAAGAAGATACTCCTCCAGTATAAGATGAAGAGGAAGAAAAAGAAGAAATAGCTGAATTACATGGAATGTGGGATTTCATTCTCCCTAACTCAGACAATGAAATGGAACAAGAAGTTATGTCTGTGAGTACAAGGAGAAAATCTACATCAAAACCTATTCAATTTGTTCCTAGGAAGAAAACTACAACTCCAAGTACCAAAGACAAAACTCCGGCAAAAAAATCTTCTCCCTTACCCACTCAGAATCAACCATCATCTTCCAATCCTCCCACATCATCATCTAAGACTCTAGTGGTATCAGATCCGATGGATTATAACATTGTTGAGGACATGAAAAATACTAGAGCGAACATCTCTTTACATGAACTCAGCAAACTTAAACATCAACAAAAGCTGCTATTAAAAGAGTTAAATGATACACCTATTGCTCCTCTACCAAGTGGTGTAGTTGCCAAAGCAGCTAAAGGGACTGGTAAGCCACCAAACAAAGTAGATGCCACAAATACTGTTCTTATTGGAGAAAGATCAAATTATCAGACACCTCCTTTTCTGTTGACTTATGAAATCTACAACAAGAATTTGCATAATTGTTTAATTGATTCCGGAGCATCCTCTAATATAATGCCTACTTCAGTCTGTGCAAAATTGAATATCGAACCACAAAAGTCTGCAGTTCACATTGTACAATTGGATTGCTCTAAAGTTCAAGTTGTAGGAGAAATCAATTCAATTACCATTAGACTAGCTTCTGATCCTAGGATTGTCCAAAGAATTAATATTCTAATTATAGATATTCCTGAATTCTATGGGTTAGTTTTAAGCAGGGATTGGTTAGCAAAGCTCAATGGTTATATCGCAATCGATTATTCACATATGTGGCTTCCCTACAAAGGGAAACCAAATCAAATCAAAATCGAGTATGAAAAACACACGACACACACTGTAACTGAATTTGAACAACCAAATGAACCTCTAGCTTTCAACAATAATATTCTTGCAGGTTATTATGCTGAGTCATTTCTTGGGAATTTTACTGCACCACAATCACCCTTTTTTGTAAATACTTTTGTTTCTCAAATTGAAATTTTTTCGCAATCTGATTCTTCCATAATAGTTAATGTTTCTGATACATCTATAGATAAACCTGTAGATAAGTCTTTATTTTGGTCATTATATTTTGATGGATCAAAATCTAGTGATGGAGCAGGAGCATGATGCATCCTAATTTATCGAGAAGGAAAGAAAACCATGCTATCATGTAGATTAGAATTTGAGTGCACAAAAAATACTGCAGAATATGAAGCCTTGATTCAAGGGCTTTATAAAGCCATAGGGTTAAATGTGAAATACCTGAAAGTATATGGAGATTCCGAAATTGTCATAAGACAAGTAAGGAATACCATCCATTGTATTTCGGGACATCTTAAACATTATCAAACCTTAGTACAATACCTTACCACTCAATTTATAGCATTTAATATCTCTTCTATTCCCAGAAATCAAAACACATCAGCTGACTTGTTAGCTAATGTTGCATCCAAACTCCTCCCTGCTGAAGATTGCAGTCCTGATAGATTTTTAGTAGAATTGTTTTTTCGCCAATCTGTTCTCGATAATATCACAAACTGGAGATTATTCTACCATGATCAAGATATATTGAATTTCTTGACTTCAGAGAAATCCTATGATGAAAAAATTATTGATGAAGACGATCATTATCAGCAAATTAATTCAAAAAGTAATGAAAATCCTATTCCTAAATCCGTTGTTAAACTTGAGGATCTATATGATATTAAATACGGACTCAAGAAAGTTACTAATGCTAAACTTCAAAGTTCTACTTTGAAATTTGAATTAGTAAATCTTGGCTCTGACTCTAAACCTCAAAACGTTAATCTAGGACTCAATTTAACTCCAGAGGAAAGATCTGCTTTCATCAAACTTCCGAATAGGTATAAAAATGTCTTTTCTTGGAATTATGAAGACTTAAAGACTTATGATACTTCTGTGATTCAACACACAATTCCAATGATTTCTGATGTTAAGTCTGTTCAACAGAAGTTAAGAAAGATTGATCCAAATCTTGAAAGTCAAATCAAAACAGAACTCAACAAACTTTTGAAAGCCAAAATCATTTTTCCTGTAAGGCATTCTAATTGGGTTTCCAACATGGTACCTGTCAGGAAGAAGAATGGTGATATTAGAATCTGTATTGATTTTATAAATTTAAATAAAGCATGCCAAAAGGAAAATTTCCCATTGCCAACCATGGAGCAAATACTCCAAAAGGTAGCTGGTTATGAACTCATGTCCTTCCTTGATGGATTTTCAGGCTATAATCAAATATTAGTACATCCAGATGATAGGTTGAAAACCACTTTCAGAACCAAATGGGGAACCTATGCTTATCAGAAAATGCCTTTTGGTTTAGTAAATGTAGGAGCTACTTTCCAGAGAGACATGGACATAGCATATAAGGGTTTGATTAATAGATCAGTTGTTATTTATCTTGATGACATAATAGTATATTCAAAGAAGAGATCCAATCATCTACATGATCTGAAACAAATATTTGAAAGATGTAAAAGGTTTGGTATTTCTTTAAACCCAAAGAAATCCTTCTTTGCTCTCGATGAAGGAAAAATCTTAGGGTTTTTTGTGTCAAAATATGGTATATAAATCAACTCGGACAGAGTTAAAGAAATTTATGATATTTCTTTACCTCATAACAAAAAATCCATGCAATCATTTTTAGGGCAGATTAATTTTGTAAAAATATTCATTCCCGATTTTTCTCAAATTTTTTTACCTATGTAGAATATGATTAAGAAAAATTCAGTATTCAAATGGGGGTATAAAGAGAAAGAAGCCTTGGATGCAATTAAACAGGAAATCATTAATGCACCTGCATTGAATACTCTGGATTTTTCTAAAGATTTTATTCTGTATACTTTGGCCACCAAAACATCCTATGTTGTTGTTTTAACATAGCTCAATGATCAACAAATAGAAGCACCAATTTATTTCTTCATCTCGAATCTGCAAGGAGCTGAATTGAATTATTCTGATGTAGAAAAACAAACCTTTGTTGTGTTTAAGTAAATAAAACATTTTAGACCTTTTCTCCTAAAGACACATACAAAAATTATTGTCCCATTCTCTGCAGTGAGACAATTATTAATTCAAAAGGAAGTAGGAGAAAAAAGGGCTAATTGGGTGATAGCTTTGCAATAATATGATATTGATATTAAGCCAGCCAAGATTGTTAGAGGTTAAGGTTTTTGCAGATTATTAGCAGGAGATCACAACATACCAGAAAATCAAGATCCAAACAATGTTGTTCAAGTAAGTCAGATAACTCTCACAGATTATGAATCACAGTATGCTGATTTGATCTTTTACTTGAAAAATGGGTATGATCCTTCTAATCTCAGCTATAAGAATAAACGTGCTTTAATATTGAAGGCTACTAAATATGAAATCATTGATGATGTGTTATTCAGAAAAAATTATGATTCAATCCTATTAAGATGTCTTGAAAAAACTGAAGCGAAAAAGGTATTGCAGGAATTACATGATGGACCAGCGGGAGGTCATTTTGGAGGTGATACCACAGCTCACAAAATCATCCATGCTGGATATTATTGGCCTACCCTTTTCATATATACACATGATTATGTGAGGAAGTGTACAATTTGTCAAACTGCTAGTGGAAGACAAAGGAAACCAGCTTTTCCTTTGCAACCAGTAAACATTGAGCAACCATTTGAGCAATGGGGGCTTGACATCATTGGTGAGATAGTACCTCATTCTTCCAAACAACACAAATACATCCTTACAGCAACAGATTACTTCACAAAATGGGTAGAAGCAATCCCTCTAAAGGTAGCCAATTCTGATGCAATTATTGATTTTATTGATCAATTCATCATTACCAAGTTTGGTGTACCTAAAGCTCTTGTCTTCAACAATGCATATTATTTTTCTAGAAATAGTATAATGGAATTTTCTATCAAAATAGGTTTTAAATTGAAATATTCAACAAATTATTATCCACAAGGTAATGGTTTAGCTGAATCCACTAACAAAAATCTCATCAAAATCATTAAAAGGACAATTGATCAAAATCAAAAGAATTGGCACAAGTCTTTAATTTTTGCACTATGGGCTGATCGTATTACTCTTAAAGATTCAATAGGAACTTCACCTTTCAATTTAGTTTATGGAAAAGAAGCCGTGATACCATCAAATCTAGCTCTCCCATCATTAGCTCTAGTGCAATTTATTGAAGAAAATCCTTCGTCATCCATTCAGTTGAGATTTGATCAAATCCTTAAATTAGAAGAAGATACAGAGAAAGTAAAAAGTATTCATGAAAAGCATCAACAACTTTAAAATATTCTTTTGATTCAAGTTCCACCGGCTCAAAAAATTTTTCAATTGATGATCTTGTTCTGAAATGGGATAAAGCACATGAAGAAAAAGGTAATCATACCAAATTTCAGAAAATGTGGCTTGGACCATTTCAGATTGCTGAAAAGATAGGCTCATATACATTCATACTCCAAGATTTAACAGGAAAGAGAGAATATCTTCCTGTAAATGGGCTTGTCTTAAAGAAATTATTTTCATAAGGAGGTAACCCCTTCTTACTTGTATATATTCCTTTCTGCAATTTTTGTTTGTTTTGTAAATGAAGGTTGTTAATAGTCTCTAATTGACTTTTTACTATTAGAGAATTGTCTTAGGAAGAATATTATAAATACTTATTTTGTGTAAATAATAATTTTTAGGAAAATGATTACAGTTTTAGATAGTTCAAAATAAAATGTTAAACTTTGAAATTTTGTTCAAAACATTTGCATGATCTTTTGAAACCTTGAGAAAATGTAAATCATTATAAGTTTATTGAGCAGAGAAAGGTTATCTTTAAAAATTAAAGACCTTTTCAAGCTTTAGCAAACAAAAAAAAAAAAAAAAAACTCTGAAAATTGTCATCCATTGATTCTTAAGGATACAACTATTTCACCCCATCCATTTAGGTTGTGATTTTTTAGAATGTAACTCTAAGAAATTATATGGCAAAATTTAAGAGATAAGAGGTCTCATCACAAGCCTGCTTACCATGATCATAAGAAGTAAGAAAACTGACATTACCAACACTGCATACCAAAATAGGATAATGGCTTATAAAAGTAAGACAAGGGGTCTCATCACAAGCTAGCTTGTTCAGTTTAATTACATCTAGTGAATGGCATTGTTACTAACTGGCTACCAAACCAGAACAATGGCTCTTAAACTAAAAAATAAGTAAAAGAAAAAAAACATGAGATAATATGTCTTATGAATTTATTTTTAAAGAGTCATAATCTTAGTTGGATGCAATAATGAAATGGTTAATGGTTAAAAGGTAACCCTATCGAGACTATGAACATTTGTTGGCAGCAGTGGCAATGCCTATGACAATAGAGTATATTACAAAAGCTAAATTTGGGAAGATCCACTTCATTATTATCAACCAATCAAAGCTTGAGAAAACCAAAAAATGTTTTTATCTTTGAGGAATTAGAAAGAAATTGTAAGTGATTTTTATTCTTTTTCAGATTTAGATTTTATTTAAAATTTCTCTAAGATAGTTTTCACTATCTTTAAAAAAAATTTACTTACTAAAAATATAGTGTTCATTTTATTTTTTCAGAGATAATTGTTTCTTCCAGTGAATTGCCAATTGTTGTACTATACACAACCCTCCCCATTTCTAAATTTTTAGAACAAATTTCATTTAGAAATAGGTCCCCTTTTTTATCTTTCTTTTTAGATAGAAATAAAAGATTTAGAAGCAATCCGATCATTTTTGAATTAGGAATAAGAGTTCATTGTTAGAAATACATATTGCATATCTTTATTAACAAGTGTGTATAAACAAATGCAACATTGAAAGAATTTCCGATACGATGTAATATAAAGAATTTATCACATCAAAATATTTAAATGAAAAAAGTCTGATTTATAGTAATCGCAATCGCAAATCAGAAATATCATAAGTTGTATATTTTTTTGTCAAAAAATTCTGATGCGATTGAACCAATCGCAATCGCAAATCGCCAAGGTCTTAAACATTCATATATATTTTGATGCAATGCAATTTATCACAATCGCATTTCGGAAAAGAATTATAGAATACACTTGTTTTATAAAATCTCCGATGCGATGGGCCCCGCTGCCATCGCAAATCAAAAATCACAAATGAAATCTCTTTATTTGATCAATGGCGCAACTCCGATGCGATGCGATCAATCACAATCGCATTTCAGAGGAACAGATATTACATTCACTCATGATACTAAAATCTCGATGCGATACACCATCGTCGCAATCGGAAATCAGCAGAGATCGCACAATATTGTTTGTTGTCCCTTTTGAAAATGCCCGATGCGATTAATGTTTAATCTTTATATTTCACATTGCGCATATATTATGTATTAATCCAAATCACATAATTGAAAGGGAAAGTTTTATGTCTCATTTTAAAATTGCCGATCTCCGATTGTACTTTTACTATTAAATAGAAAATCAAACAAATAATGACGATTTATTCTATTATGAATGCATAAGTGTGACTCTTTAGAGGGCATTTAAGTTTTAAACACGAAGATAATAAATGAAAATCAATTAATGTATTTTTTATATAGTTGTTCTCCTCATTTGCGTTTTCACCACGATTGAGCTATTTCTCCTTTGCAGAATCAAAGAACACCCAGCCCTTTCATTCGTAGAGCAAGGGAAACGTTACCGGATACCGAAATGTTAAAGAGATCCAGGAAAGAAAAATCTGTTTCCGTTGCAAAAGCCCCTGTTTTCACCATGGCACCTAAAGAGAAACCAACTAAAATCAAGCTGGTTACAGATACGTCTTGCCAAGATCTTGGTAAATTATCCTGGGAAGAGGTATATAACCTCATTGAAAAGGAAAAGCCTAAGGTTATTGTGCCAAAAAAAAAAGTTCCAGGTGAAGATGATTCAGAGTCAGATTCAGAAAATTCCCTTCAAGCACTCGCAAATTCATTCCTACACCGAATTGCAGCTCGGGCGAACATTTTTCCATATTACGATGTGATCCTGTGGGTGATTAACAATGTGGCCATCCAAAATAGGACATTTGTTTCAACTTCTGGAGCAACATTCGGGTCGTTTAAAGCAGAGGTCATTAAAGCAATGTACCACCTTCCAGACCCGCAAAAAATCTACAACAAAGCCTTCATCCAGGAATTTGCTACAAATAATGAAAATCAGGCAGAGCTGATTAGAGAATGGAGAAGGGATCCCGAAAAGCACAAAAAACGAGGCATAAGGTATGCACTCAGTGGAATCCCTTTCACCTCCATATTGTTACGTTGCAACGATGATGAGCAAATTATTCGGAAATGACAATTCAACTAGGTTCTCTATACAAATGGTACCTTTAATTCATTCTGCTATAAACTCCAAAATAATGGATTGGGCTATCATTATTTTTGATAAGATAGCCAATAGGATTCTTGAGTATAGGAAGGAAAAAAACACAGGAAATACTACTCCTTTTTATTTTTGTGCCTATTTTCTAGATGCCCTTCGCTTCAATTCTGAATTACCCATGTTAGGGTGGAAATGGACCCCTAAAAATCCTACTCCTATTCATATATATCACAAATTCTTGTGGAAGGGGTATTTTAAAAATCATGTTTACAGAGTTTGTCACGGTTTCCTCATCCTGGTTTATCAAACTATTTTTGGCCGATTCCCTCCTAGACTTTCTGAGAAGGCTAAAGTTGATTTATCCTCGATTGGGGATTGGTTCAGAGAAGAAAGATTCACATATATCAGAGTTTTCGGGAGTATTATAGAACCACACATTCTTCCTTTGTATGTTCCAGATAAACTGTTAGCGCAGGAAATTTCATATCAACTAACAGTAGAAGGTATGTCCAGGACTTTGAAGAATATTAAGAAGCTAATGTGGCCCACTTTTCTTTTTAAATGTGGAGATTACACTCTCAATAATTTTGTTCATGCTGAGAAAGAATTTGGCAAGATAACCAATCTCAAGCTTTCAACAGTCCAAGGCAGGAAATATGACCCAAGGAAGGTGGCATTTGATTTTACTACTTCAGTTTCAATTGCTCGATTCGAACACGAACCAGATGAGTTCGATGATTTATTTGTTTTTTTATATAATTTGTCCCAAGTTTATGATTTGGCCAAGTCAAAATTCTAGACTGAAGAGATGAATAAGTTTATGTTATTTAAAAGCCAAAGATTACTCAAATCTCCTCTGGATCAATTAAGAGTTCCTATGCAAGAGGCTGAGTCACAACAGAAGGAAAAAGAGGATACATCTGGCAAAGCAATAACAGAAACAACTGCCAACAAGGTCATTATACAGACATAGAAATAAGTAACAGGAACTAATCCTGTTATGCAGAAAGAAGACATTAGCAGCAAAGTTGATACTGAGAAGAAAGAAATAGCTGCTAAACTTGATGCACATACTGATCAGCAGTCTTCATGCCAGACAGGAAAGGAAAGCACAGGTATTGATACCAATGTGCATACTGAGAAGGGATGCACAAACAGTAAGGCTATTGAACAAGTAGCAAAAGGAGATATAAGAAATAATCCAGAGTCTCAACTTGGAAGAGAGGAAGCTATTGAGAAAGTAGTGGAATCTACTGAACTTATAATTTCTCCTCATTTGCTGAGCCAATATGAGCAATTTGCCTGGAAAATAGGACAATAGAATAATCCCCAAGTTAATTTTCTAGAATACCAAGATATGGAAGTTATTCCTGAACATACCACAGGTGAAATTATGTTTAAAATAGAAGAAATCCCTCCACTGGATGTATTTTACAGTCCCAAGCATAGGGTTGTTGTGAGAAAGTAGAGAAAGAGGAGGAGAACTGACCAGGATGCACTTTCAACTTCACAGGTGGAGTTTATGAATATTGTTTATAAAGATGCTGAGGTGAATCCATCTGAGGATCTCACTAAATTATCTCAATACGCAGGTGCCTATAGTTCTGCTACTATAGATAAAGCTTCTGAAGTATCTCAGTTGATGAAACAAAAAGACTTACAGATAGCTATGCTGGAAGAACAGGCCACAGGAAATTAGCAAAAGATTGTTCAGCTAGAGAAACAATTGCAAGATAAGGAGCTTAGATATAAATAGCTAGAAGAGTAGCTTAGCATTGAAAGGAAGAAAATTAATGAACAAGCCTTGAACAAGCCTTGAAAATTGATGAATCAAGAGGTAGAAAAGCTACAAAATCTTCTGCAAAGTGAGAAAAATTCAAATATTTAACAAGAGAAAACATTCCAATCAGCATTGGACAAGTTCAAGGATTATCCTAAGATAGAGCAATTAAAAAATGAAGCCCTTGAAACAAACAAACTGCTATCTCAGCAGTTGAATGAGTTTTATCTGAAATTGACACAAGTTGAGCCTTTGTGCGAAATAACATCATCTTTGATAGATGAAGCAATCATTCTCAGGTAAGAAATTGATGATGCTAATGATAAAATTTTTGAGTTCCTTTCATGGCGAGATAGAGAGCAGGGAAGAAAAGCTAGTCTTCACAGAATTGAGGAAAGACACAAGGAAATTTTATTTGCGGAATGGGAACAACAGTTGATGAAATCAGAAAGAGCCATATCAAGAGCTAAAAATATGATGAATAATATTACACAAGTGGTTAATGATAGCTTGTATGCCACTAATTTGATCTCAGATTATACCACAGGAAAATTACCAAAAGTAAAAGAAGTTGATTCTAGGTGGAAGGAAGAGATAAACAATAAGAATCAATAGATTAGAAAACTTCAAGGAATTTCATGGGATATTATGTGGACTTATCTAATCAAGCCACATAGCCAACAGATGGCCATCAAATTCCTTTCGAATGCTATTCATTGTATCATTCCTCAATTCTATGATGCTATTTATACTGGGCAACGACATTCAAGGTTGAGTCATCCAGCAGAAGTGAAAGATATGCTCAAAATATGCCATCTGGGCACATTAAATGCAACAGATAATCAATGAATCTGTTTGCTTCAAAATTGCAATTCTGTTTCTAGATTTCTGATTAGATAGATTGTAGGAATAGTTTTAGTTATTTAGTTTTATTAAGTACCTATTTAAACCCCTTTCATGCATTTAGAAAGGGGTCCTGAATTTGTAATATTTTGACTTGGAGATTACATTTCTGTACTCCATTGACTCTTATATTTTTATAAAGGATCACATCTAGTGGTTCTATGCAAAATTTCCTTTAAGAATTTAATTTTTGTATATTGGAGTCTGTTTTACATTGAAGTTGCTGGATTTGGATATCAAATTGCATCGGAAAGTATCAAGATGGATATGGTATTTCTATCTATTCACTGTTAATTTTTTATGTTGTGAGATATTCTATTTTTAAAATTGCTATCGTTTATATGTACTCGTTTTACAATATTTCTTTATACATATCATTTCCGAGTGCGTAAAAATATTTATCTTTTTCGGTACATGTGAATGATATATAAAATGATGAATACAATGTGCTATTATAACTCTGTTTAATTTCTTAAACATAGTTATCTTTATTTGTTATTGTATATTTCAATCAAGCTATGATACATTTCTATGGTTATAGATTTGATTGAAACAATCTTTAAGTTGTATTCATATTTGATACCCGGGTTAGTTTTAAAGTGATTTATCAGTTATAGATTAGATTAAATAATTTATTTCAGTAATTTAGTCCCATTTTCCATTCATCCAATCATTCCATGACCAACCCATTTAAATTATTAGGAAACTGGTCCTATCAACTACTTGAGGCCACCACACCAAATAGAAAAGGAGTTGTCCTAAGGTATCGACTTGGTGGTCTCAATGTTTGGAAGTGCCGATTTTCGAGGCTTCAAATATATTTGGCGCTAGAAGGAGGGCCCAAGCCATGAATGGTAGATAAATTCAAATCTAATAGCCATTCTAAGAGTGACTCACCTCATCACCTTCAATTTCTTCCACACTGGAAATCACTAGAGAAGAAATTCTATAAGAGTATTCAAACACCCACTACCAAAGTCTCAATTCAATCGTATAATCCACCTCCCGACCTTAAGTTGAGCTTTAGTTCATAAACTTCAAGGATTCCCATTATCATTAGAAGAGTATGAACACCAAGGTAGTGTTACCTCAATTTGTTTCTTCCGCATCTTCCTTTCACTAGGTCACAAGTGAAAAAATTGGGATTTCCCCAAAAGAATTTCCTTTACCTAGTAGAGTCAAAACAAGAAGAAGTCCATCTATATTGGGTGAGAGCTAATAAAATATTTCATCATAGCTCAAATGATCGCTCTGCAGTTCGTTAAAAATGAAGGTCTCATCGTCATCAAACATAATATCTTATCCATAACACCATTGTCTCTTTTAGTACTTCAACTGCTACTACTCATACACCAAATATCACTTGAATTATTCACCATCATAACCACGTTATCAGCTTTTTTTGCAATATTAACTTAGCTGTGAAGCATATTGCACTTTAAGGTACATTGAATCACCTCAAATGGTCACTTTCAACTAGTTCAGACATCGAATACACTTCATATAGAATCAAGGCACTTGTTGTTGAACTGACAACATCATTGTTTGTTGTGTTGAATTGTTCCTCCGGTTTGCAAGGACAACAAGATCCTGGTTCTTTTCCTTACCTTCAGACGTGATTGCTGGATACGTTCCGGCAGCTACAATCAATGGGAGGATGATAGATCGTTACCTCAACGAGCTGATCCTCCACCGTCGATACAACCTGTCGAACCCATCAAAGATTTTAATTGATTCAATAAAACTCTTGAATAGGGATCCTCAGAACATCTAAAAACTTAGAAATAAAAATCAAATGTGAAATATATACAATGCTGTTCCTCAAAGAAGAGCTATGAAAGAGAAATGAAACTGAGCTGAGAAGCCGCTAATGTGAAAGAACAGCTTCTACAAGGAAAATCAATGATTACCAGATGCAATGGAATACCAGAACAGATCAAAGAAACTGTTTATTTTTATTGATGATTCAACAAAAGACACATTCCATATGACATGGAAGGCTTACGTAAATTTCTTAAAACCATGTCTAATGAGATGGTTGAGATTAAAAAGCAAGTAGACTTTACAAAGAGACCATTCAAATTTCAAGAGAAATCAAGCTGAATCTAAACTCCTCCCAATTCAATCTCCACGCAGACCTTTAAGAGGAAGAAGAAGAAGATACTCCTCCAAGATCGTGATTAATAGCTGAATTACATGGAATGGGATTTCATTCTCCTAATTCTATTGTGCTGAAATAGAACAAGAAGCTATGCCTATGAGTACAAGGATAAATCTACATCTTAACATATCACATTTGTTCTAAACAAATCAATCCATTTTTTCCAGAATGACAGAATCTCCACCATGTTTTCTTTAAATTTATCAGAATCACGGTCATTTTCTGTTCCACAATCATTGATGGAGATTCGACAATGGATCTGAATGATTATGCAATTGTTAAGGACATGAAAAATACTAGAGCTGACATCTTTACATGAACTCAACAAACTTAAACATCAACAATGTCACGATGAAGAATGGTTAAATTACCATTATTTCAATAATAAGTAAGTAGTAGTTAAGCTAAAGAAGGTATGAGATCGTTAATGTCATGATAAAAAGAGATACAACATATTATTGTTCTATTGGAGAAAGATATTCTATATCTCCACTTTATGATTCAGAACTGAATAAGAATTTTCATAATTGTTTAATTGATTCTAGAGCATCCTCTAATATAATGCCTACTTTAGTCCGTATGAATTGAATATTGAACCACAAAAAGTCTCAAGTGGTACTCACATTGTACAATTGGATTGCTCTAAAGTTCAAGTTGTATGGAGAAAATCAATTCAATTACTATTAGATCAGCTTCCGATCCTAGGATTCTATGGGTTAGTCTTAATCATGAACCTGTCCGCAGTTTAATGGTTATATAGCAACCGACATTCACATATGTGGCTTCCCAAGCAAAGGAAACCAAATCAAATCAAAATCGAGCAAGAAAACACATGACAATAATAATTATAACTCAATTTGAAACAACCAAAATGAACCTATAGCTTTCAACAACAATATCCTTTGGAGGTTATTCCCCGCTAAGTCATTCCTTGCTAATTTTAATTTGCATCCACACCCCACTTTTCGTAAATACTTTGTTTCTCAAATTGAAAATTTTCTCAATCTCGATTTCCCGCTAGAATTGTTAATATTTATGATACACTTTTAGATAAACCTATAGATAATTCATTATTTTGGTCATTATATTTTGATGGATCAAAATTCCAAGATGGAGTAGGAGCAAGATGCATCCTAATTGATCCAAGGAGAGAAAACCATGCTATCATGTAGATTAGGAATTTGAGGCACCGGGATATCACAGAATATGAAGCCTTGATTCAAGGGCTTTATAAAGCTATATATTAAAATGTAAAATACTTGAGAGTATATGGAGATTCCGAAATTTTCATAAGACAAGTAAGGAATACCATCCATTGTCTTTCGTAACATCTTAACATTATCAAACCCTAGTACAATACCTTACCACTCTAATTTCTAGCATTTAATATCTCTTCTATTCCTAGAAATCAAAACACATCACCTGATTTATTAGCTAATGTTGCATCCAAACTCCTTCCTCCCGAAGATTGCAAACTTCCGATAGATTTTCAAGACAATTGATTTTTCACCCATGTTCTGATAATATCAAAACTGAGAAGATGATAATCATGACCAAGATATGATTTTTGACCTTCAGAAATTCATATGATTATTAAAATATTATTTATATGATTTATCATGATCACAAATCATATCAGCAATGAAAACTGTCCAGGGGACACTCCGTTGAAGAACTGAGAGGTCCATGACATGAGCTGGTCCAAGAAAGGTTATTTTCACTTTTCAAACTTCAAAGCTCTACTTTCTTTGAAATTTGAATTAGTGAATCTTGGCTCTGATTCTAAACCTCGAATGTTAATCTAGGACTGACTTAGCAGAACTGCACTGAAAGAGCTGTTTCATCAAACTTCGAGTAAGTATAAAATGTGTCTTTGCTTGGAATTTGTAATGTCCCTACTTAGCCTTAGCTAAGAGAACACATTAAATTTTGATTTTATGCTTTATGAATAAATGAATAAAGGAGGGACATGTAAAAATCCTATTAAATCACAATGCCCATTTGAACAAAGCATAAACGGGGGCTATGTAACAATCACTTGTAGGTGTGATAGAGGATTGAGCCAAAGATTGGGTCCACCTTGACCAAATCAATCGCGCGTTCCAGTTCAATGCACCTCCAAGAGGGACTACGGTTCTAGAAGGGAGCTCTAATGTGAAGAGATGGGTGACTCATCAAAGTGGTTTAGGGTTTGTAAAGGCTTTCTCATTTATAAAAAGGAGGAGAAGACACAAGAAGAGGTTATTGATGAATTCTATCGGGGTATTTGTCTGCTTAGAGAAATACCATTCCTCTCGCCGTCATTAGTGATAGATCTGTGATTTGGAATTTGTTGGGTGATTTTCCACCTTCCTTGCCTTCCATGTGAGTTCTTTCAGAATTTATTGTCATTCTCATTTGAGTTGTTTGCTGCTGTTGTTTTGCTGCTTTCAGTCCTTGTTCTTTGTGGTTTTCTTTGTATCGCTTATCTTTGTAGCAGTGGCATTGTAGATCCGCTTAGATCTAGTTGTTTTTTAGAGGCTTTCTCATTGGAGAGTGCTCTTCAGCCTCCAAGGAGTTAGATGATCTATTTTATATCAGATATGTACTTTCATTCCATGTAATTTCCACCTTCTCTACCCTCTCGCGTAGTTTCGTTTCATACCGCGTTATTTTGTGAGAGGGCTTTGTTATTTCGGTTTACTATCGATGCAGTGAAGATCTTGGTGTTAGGCTTGCCTTCCCTTGGGTGATCCATGGATTGGGTTGATGACTGTCTCTATAGATCTACCTATTTTAATAATAAAATTTATCTTCAGAAATTTATATTTTCAGAAGACATTTATATTGTAAATCGACGTAATAACTTAATATGTTGTTTTGATGTAATTCCAATTGATCTTGTTCTTAAAGTAATAATTTGACACCATATTAGATATTTTTGTGTTTTATTGAAATCCAAGAGTATCTTATCCTTATTTTTAAATTATCAACAATATCTTGTTGTTCTGATGTAATTAATTTTCACCATGTATTTTCATAGTGTTTATCTCCTATAGTTCCACTTCTTATTTCAAGGGATCTTGCCCTAAGCTCTTTCAATCAATTGTAAAGGAAATAAGCTCATAGTGTAATTATGATTTCATCAAGTTACATTACTGAAATATCATACCTTTTCGAACCTCCTCTCGGTTTCATTCAGATCTACGCAATTCTAGTATTTGAGGTTTTCATTTTTGGTACAATTTCTCGTCGATTTCTAGCTAATTTTAGCCGGAGATTTTTATACTATGTTAAATTGAGCTACAAATGTTTTCAATTGTGATAAACTGAATACATCATGAATATGGGAGATCCAAAGGATGACTCCATGCTTTGCTACCATAACTATAATGTTGAAGGCTGAGGTGCCAGATTTTGAGGGTCCAGGATTGTTCCACCAGGAAATGCCCATGAGTTGGCTGGGGAAGTTCAATTGTCCATTTTGGATGTGAACGTTCAGTGAAATTTCATTCATGGTGATGATTGTAATCTTGGGATGACCAGCAGTGATACCACGTACGTAGCCTCCACTTCGTCACAACCGTGCGCGCCTTGGAGCCTTACTATACGCATTCTCAAAGATGAAGATCATCTTTATAAGAGGGAGGAGATAATACACGGTCAGCCCTAGAGTCACTGTTTATCATGTTTGAGCTACTGTCTGAAGGCGGTGTCACACAGAAAAGGCCCCGAGTTGAGTGATAAAGATAATGAGGCGTAAGAGTTTGCAAAAATCCTCTTTGGAAACCATGCAAGATCTATCCAAGGAAATAAAGGAGATGAGGATAGAGAATGAGGAGTCCCTGTAAGACCTCCATCAAGGAGAGAATTCCTGAAATGTCTCGCTTGGACTCGTCCACCGAAGTGAGCTTGCCACAAGCTCCACTGCATCTCACAACGCTCTACAATGCTTACTCTGAGTTCATAATTCAGAGAGAATGAAGGGCCTTCATGAATTTAATCTTTTATGAATAAAATGATGTTTTTAATGTTATTATATCTTACAAAATAAATATCCAAGATAATCTGAGTTTCAATATTTCTCGCCATCTAAAGGACCGAGGAGCATTCATTGCGCAGATAGAGATGGAGGCTTTCAAGAGGGAACAACCATGGCTGGGCTCACTAGGACAATGCCTGGGAACATCCACTTCAGTTAGCTGGAAGAATAAGGTGAAAGTTAATAGGCCTCCAACCTGCCTCTACCAACAGGTGTTTGTGTTTTTGTGGTTTGTTAAGATTGTTGCCGTATTTTGATGGAAGCCACACCTGGAGCCATGTAATTGTTTTCTGAAGGTCAACAACTGTCTGTTTGTCCACAAAGAACATGAGGTCAATGGAGACTAGTGGAAAGATTTGACGAAGGGACTGAGGCCCTTTCATAAGCTTGGCCAAGCTAAATAGGAGATGTTGAAGCCTATATTTTTGAATTTTCGAGGTCAGTTTATTATGGTTCCTAGATCTTCGCCTGGAAAGGAGAGTCTATATGTTCACATATGGCTTGGAGGAACCTTTTCATGGGTTGTTCAAGTCTACCAAACCCACCATTGCATGATCTCCATTGAAAAAACAAGAGATTCCCAAGATGCCTTGCCAAGAGCAAAGGAAACCTTCAGGAAATGCCATCAGCCTTCTTAAAGGTGACAGGAACTGCCTCATTCATGATCCTAAAATGCTGCAAAATCTTCATGACAACACTCTGAGAGCTGGAGAAGCACCATGTTTCACCATGGTGAAGTCCACATGGCCTGACAATGATGTGGTTACCAACAGAAAGCACACACACTGGTTTCCTCCATCAGAGGAGGAGGAAGCACCACTGATCCAGGAGGAAAATGGCCAAGGATGAGAAGAGGACTGCTTCCAGTCCAGCAAAGAATGAAGGGGAAGAAGCCCAACCCTGGGACTCTTTGCTTCTTTGAGGGAGGCCAACATTTGATTCTTAGAGTGCAGTGGTTCAGCTTATGGACCAAAGAGTATTCATTATTATCGACAGTGGGGAACCCAAAATTTTATTGATGCTCACTTTGTGCACAGGAGATATCCCTACCGTATCTTTTGATGGGTTCTCTATTTTGGGTTAAGAAGATTTTAACTATGCAAAGGTATGCAAGATATGTTCCTCACATTCGTGACTATGGGGACTACACTTCAGGACCACTTTGTGGTAGACATACCGACACCAACTCCTGTGTCCAGCTTGTTCTATTACTGGGAAAAGTCACCACTGGGACAGGCACTGTTCACTGAGCAAATATCTGAATATTGGGAAAGCAACAAGTTATTCAAGGCATGCATACCTACCCTTCACTCGATGTATCTACCCACACAAAAAGGATGTGATTTGCGAGTGAGGAAAGGATTCATGGTTCTTTCTCTCCATGTCCCGCAGGATTGCTGTGGCAGACTTCCACACAACGGCACTTTGGAGTCCTGTCCAGATCTGCAGATGTTCACCAACGCTTCAAATGGAAGAAAGAGTTACCGCGACTGTGGAGGAAAATAAGGTTAATGGGAGATAACACCAACCTTCCATACAAATTTTAAATGCAGAATACTACTATATGGATAGTGGTGTATTAACAATGAAGGAAGCACCAACATGGATACAGTCCATATGACTTCTGCCCAATGTTGAAGATGTAATATCCATATTAGTCTCTGTCCCAGAGTATCAATGATCTGTACACCAAGATGATTCAGAGCAGCAGGCTAAAGCAAGGAGGAGGCTATATTTTAAGAGCATTAAGGGGTCATCATCTTGGAAAAGTATTCTTGTCTCAATTTCCAAATATATACCAGATGTTTGGGGTACAAGAAAGCTCTTCATTTATGATAAATACCAAGAATCTATTTCCTCATCTTGAAGAGTTTCACCCAGATTGGCAGGGACTATGCACACAATTATTATACTAATGAGGAATCAAATCAAAAGAATTTAAGGAGGAATGTCAGTATTGTAAAGAGAATAAGAAACAAAGATCCCATGTGATATATTTGGTTTCTCACTTTCTCTCAAAAGAGGGGAAAAGCCCATGCCTAACTCTATGAGTATGGAGGGCTTGTATGGTAAAAAATTTGATCTTGTATGTTTATTTTTCTGATTTGGCAATAATCTATTACCATATGTATGTAGGCCATGGCTCCTACAAGGAGCACATGCACATCTCATGGCAAAGATGGGGGCCAATGAAAATCCAAAGTCCCACACTCTGAGGCAAGGGATTATTTTCTGCTATATAATGCCTTGCTGCACTCAATGAGAGTTTACCTCATTCATGTCACAGCAATGTGAAGAAAACAATGGTGGCACTAGTACCACCTATAGCATTTAGATCTACTTAGAACCAACGAGTGTACTATGATAGTACCTTATGTGGGATTGTGACCCACCTCCTCATGTGCAAATTTCAATTTGCCTTTATGTACTTTACATATACATAGATGACATATTGGTTTTTTTATGGGTATGTATGGGCAAAGAGTCGTAGTGTAAATGTACTACATGGAATGGAACTATATCCGCACTTCATGACACATGTTTCGTATGACATTGGTTCACCCATGTATATTTCCATTGAGTTTTACATTCTTGAAGGGGAAGACTAGAACCTATCATGCTAGCATTGAGGAGCAGTTTTTGATGTATTGCCTTGGCGAGCACTTGCTTCATGATGAGAGATTCATTCGATGGTTCCATCAATCGAGAAGGAGAAGAGATGCAGCTCTTACCCTACTAGTTGCTTGAGGATAAGCGACATTTTGAGGGGGGAGGACTCAGAATAACCCTACTTAGCCTTAGCTAAGAGGAGACATTCTGATTTATTTTATGCTTTAAGAATAAATGAACAAAGGAGGACATGTAAAACCTGACAACCCACCATGTGAACAAAGACAACTGACTATGTAAATAATCACTTCATGGTGTGAAAGAGGATTGAGTGAAAGATTGGGTCCACCTTGACCAAATCAATTGCGTTGTCTAGGTTCAATGCACCTCTAAGAGGGACTGCGTAGCTCTAGAAGGGAGCTCTAATGTGAAGAGGGGTGACTCATCAAAGTGGTTTAGGGTTTGCAAAGGCTTTCATGTTATAAAAGGAGGAGAAGACACAAGAAGAGGTTTGCTGATGAATTATATTTCGAAGTATTTGTCCGTTTAGACAAATACCATTCTCTCGTCGTTTAGTGGAGGATTGTGATTGGAATTCCTATTTAGGGATTTCATCTTCTTCCCTTGAGGTTCATTGGAGGATTTCTTTGCTGAATTTGGCCAATTATCCGGTTTGGATACCAAGTCTCTATCTTTCATGAGCAAGTACGACTCCATTGAGGGTTTTGTAGTTGCTATATTTTGTAGCAAGTGGCATTGTAGATCTGCATAGATCTAGTTGTTTTTGAGAGGCTTTCATTGGAGAGTGTTCCTTAGCCTCCAAAGAGTTATCTTATCTATATTTTTTATATCATATATGTACTTTCATTCCATGTATCACACTTCTCCTTCACCCTCAACGTAGTTTCTCGCTTCATACTACGTTATTTTGTGAGAGTGGCTTTGTTATTTCAATTTGCTAATGCTTGGAGTGAAGATCTTCGTTGTTAGGCTTGCCTTCCCTTGGTGATCCATGGATTGGGTTGATGATCCATGTTCCCATAGATATGATCTATTTCAAGAATAAAATTTATCTTTAGAAATTCTCGGGTTTTCTATAGAAAAGTATATTGTAAATCATATCTACAACTTTAACGTAAGTGATTTTGATGTAATTCCAATTGGATCTTGTTCTTAAAGTCTTGTAGCTTCCAGATATGTATGATATCTGACTTTTTCCTCCATAGATCTATCCTAGATCTGAAATGTAATGTACAAGATTTTGTAAATTGCTCCACAATTAGAAAATAACGTTGTCATGTATTTCTAGAAATATTCCAGTTATGTTTTATTCTGTATAATCTGCCTGTTTTTTAAACAATTAGAAAGGAGAACAAGTTTTGTTACTATAATTTTATGAGGCCATTGTTGTTGTCTGCATGTTCAGTATTGATCCTTCTGGAGTTGATCTTCCAGGGGTCAACATCTTCTGGGTGACTTTGCATGGTAATTAATTACTTTACAATGTTTCTCTTTGGCTGATTTCTAGCTAGTCTTGTTTCGGGAGATCTGTTTAACATGCAACTTGTTTTTTCTGCTAAAATTGCATATAATGCTGACAAGAAAGTCATTGAATGAGGGATCCTGCCTGATTCATGCTTTCTGATGCAATGTTTTTGATGCATTTTACTAAGGCCTGTTTATTCACTGGGATTATTCCAAGTTCTATAGGCAGATTCTACACACAGTAGCCTCAGTTCTCACCCTCTAAGGGTGGACAATTAAGAAGACTCAGAACTGACTTCCATGATGAATCAGAGATATTCTGCAAAGTAGACATTATGCATCAAGAAGATTTTGAATATCTCCAAGATTTCCACATTTCCATGACCAGCAATTAGAATACAACCTTGATGTTGAACCTGATCAATGAGAAGGCTAATACGACGTTCATCCAAATTCCAGAAGATCAACTGTGTCATAATCATCTTTGAGTTGCACCATTTTCCCAAAAGACCATAGTCCGGCCAACATGGTACCGTCAGAAGAAAATGGTGATATTAGAATTGTATTGATTTCAGAAATTCTAAAAGGCATGTAAAAAGGACAATTTTCCATTGCAAACCATGGGAGTAAACAATTCGGTGGTTAAGTTGTTCTAGAATTTCGTGGTGGTTCTTCGATATTGATTTTCGTTACAATCAAATGATGTATATCCAATGATCAGGTTGAAAACTTACCGTTTTAGAATCAAATGAATCAACATTTCAAGCACAATTAATTAAATGTAGGAGCTACTTAGAGATATATATAGCATTTAAGGGTCTAATTAATAGAGCAAGCTGTAATTTACCTTGATGATATAACAGTCAAAGATATTCAAAGAAGAGATCCAATCATCTACATGATTCAAAAATAAAATATCTGAAAGATGTAGAAGGTTTGGTATTTCTTTAAACCCAAAGAAATCCTTCTTTATCTTCAATAGCAATTAAAACGCGATGGTCAAGAACAAAGTCAAAAGAATGATATTGACTGAATAATAAACACAAAAGAAATTTCTCGATATTTTTACCTTATAACAAAAAATCCATGCAATTATGAAAAGACACGGTAAAAAGATTCATTCCCAATTTTTTCTGAAATTGTTTTACCTATGCGTAATATGATTAAGAAAAATTCAAGATTCAATAAAAAGAGAAAGAAGCCTCGATGCAATCAAACAAATCATTAATGCCTCAGATTATTATCCTCCATTTTTCAAGATTTTGATTTCGTATACTTCATAACTTGAAATTATCCTCAGATAAACACGTACAATTATGTTTCATTTATTCAACAGAAAACAATGACGATTTTTCTTTAACTGAATTGCAAAGGGTCATTAATATCCTCAAAGAGCAAACGAGAAAATATATATTGTTATGTTTTAATTATCATGACATTTATGACTTTTCCCATACAAAAATTATTGTCCCATTCTCTCATGAGACAATTATTAATTCAAAAGGACATAGGAGAAAAAGGGCTAATTGGGTGACATCTTTGTAAGACTATGATATTGATATTAATCCAACTAATATGCCATAGAGATCAAGGCTTTTGTAGATTATTAGCAAGTGGGAGTCATAAATATACCAAACAAAATCAAGATCCGCATAATGATATTCAAGGTTGATATGGTTATTATTCAATCAAGTATGGATTAATTTCCCCTAATTTAGACGTTGAAATAGAACAAGAAGCTATGCTTGTGAGTACGAGAGAAAGTATACATCAACTGCTCCAACTCTATTCCTAAAAAGAAAACTACAACTCCAAGTACCAAAGACAAACTCCCCGCAGAAGAAAGATTTCTCCTTTACTCCACCAATCAGCCATCATCTTCATCTTCATATTGTTTAAGACTGATGAATGATCTGACAGGATTGTTAAGATGGTTGAGGACATGAAAAAGACTAGAGCGAACATCTCTTTACATGAACTTAGCAAAATTAAACATCAACAAAAGCCGGTATTAAAAGAGTTAAATGCTACACCTATTGCTCCTCTACCAAGCTGCAGTAGTTTCCAAAGCAAAATATAAAGGACCGGTAAGACACCAGACAAAGTATATGCCATAGATACTGTTTCTATTGGAGAAAGATCACCTCGACACCTCCATTTTTGTTGACTTATGAAATCTACAATAAGAATTTGCATAATTGTTTAACGATTCCTGAGCATCCTCTAATATAATGCCTATCATACTCCGTGCAAAATTGAATATTGAACCACAAAAGTCCGTAGTTCACATTGTACAATTGGATCGCTCTAAAGTTCAAGTTGTAGGAGAAATCAATTCAGCTACCATTAGACTAGCTTATGATCCTAGGATTGCCAAAGAATTGATATTCTAATTGCAAACATATTCCCGACCTCTATGGGTTAGTCTTAAGCAGTGGACCGGTCTACAAAGCTTAACGGTTATATCGCAACCGATTATTCACATATGTGGCTTCCCACAAAGGGAAACCAAATCAAATCAAAATCGAGCGAGAAAAAACACATGACGACACTCGTATCTGCCAAATTTGGAACAACCAAATGAACTCCATAGCTTTCATCAACAATATCCTTGGAGGTTATTCCGCCTTGAATACCTTGTGAATTTTATCACATCCACAATCATCTCTTTTTCAGAATATTTTGTTTCTCAAATTGAAAATTTTTCACACCGATTCTTCTAGAATTGTTAATATTTCTTATAAACTTGTAGATAAACTCAGAGATAAGTCATTATTTTGGTCATTATAGCATGGATCAAAATCTAGTGATGGGAGTAGGAGCAGATACATTCTAATTGATCCGTGGCGAGAAAACCATGCTATCATGTAGATTAGAATTTGAGTGCACTACTAATACTACGTAATATGAAGCCTTTGATTCCGGCTTTATAAAGCTATATAGGGTTAAATGTAAAATACTTGAAAGTATATGGAGATTCTAAAATTGTCATAAGACAAGTAAGTAATACCATCCATTGTCTTTAGAAAATCTTAAACATTATCAAACCCTAGTACAAGACCTACCACTCGAGCTTTCTAAGATTTAATATCTCTTCTATTCCTAGAAATCAAAACACATCACTCGACAAGAGTTCATCAATAATACCCAAACTCTTCTTTCAATATCAAAATTTCATAGATTTTCAAGAGATTCGATTTTTCCGTCGACCTGCTCTTTAACTATAAATATCACAAAGGATAATTTAAATATTAAGATATACACTTTTAACTTCATAAATCATGATGAACAAATTATCATGACGATCATGATCCGCAAATTACTTCAAAAGTAATGAAAATCCTATTCCTAAATCCGTTGTTAAACTTGAGGATCTATATTAAAGACAAATTCAAGAAAGTTACTAATGCTAAACTTCAAAGCTCTACTTTGAAATTTGAATTAGTGAATCTTGGCTCTAATTCTAAACCTTAGAATGTTATCTAGACTCAATTCTAACCTTTAAGAAAGAGTTGGTTTCATGAAACTTCTCGAGTAAGTATAAAAATGTCTTTGCTTGCAATTATGAAGGGCTTAAAGACTTATGATACTTCGTTATTCAACACACAATTCCAATGCTATCCGATGTTAAACCCGTTCAAATGGGTTAAGAAAGATTCATCCAACATTGAAGATCAAATCAAAAACAGAATCCAACGTAACTTTTGAAAGAAAATCATTTTCCGTAAGGCATTCTAATCAAGTTTCCAACATGGTACCAAAGAAGAAAAATGGTGATATTAGAATATGTTTTTGATTTCAGAAATTTAAACAAGGCATGGTGGTGGACAATTTCATTGAAAACCATGGAGTAAATACTCCAAAAGGTAGCCGGGTTTCAATCAAGGCTCTTCCTTGAATTTTCAGCTATAATCAAATATTAGTATGTTATCTCCAGATGATAGTTATACCATTTTTATCCAAATGTAGAACCTTATCCATCGTAAATGCCTTTAGTTTCACAACAAAACAGATACTTTCTTAGAGCCATGATTATTGTATCAAGGTTCACACTAGTTGGGGAGCAAAATAAAATACCTTGGATGACATAACAATATATTCAAAGAAGAGATCCAATCATCTACATGATTCAAACAAATATTTGAAAGATGTAGAAGGTTTGGTATTATTTAAACCTAAAAGAAATCTTTCTTCCTTATGAAGAAAATTTAGGTTTAGGCTAAGAAAATAAATGAGTTGGAGGCATAATTAATCTCACATGAATGTTGAAAATTTGACAGTCTAACTCATAACAAAAAACTAAGCAACTATTTTTGTATGATTATTGCCAGAAGGCAGATCTGTCTCATTCTTTCCTGAAATTGTTTTACCTATGCATGGATTAAGAAAATTCAAAACATTCAAATGTAAAATGCAGCAGAAATGCCTTTGATGCAATCAAACACGCACGTAATGTTCTGATTACATTGACCTCAGATGCCCACGAAAGATTTTATTCTATTGACTTTGGCAACCGAAACATCCTATGTTGTTGTTTTAACACAACCTCAATGATCAAATAGAAGCACCAATTTCTTCTTTAGCTCCTATCAATCTACAAGGGGCCGAGCTTAATTATTCCGATGTAGAAAACAAGCCTTCGCTATGTTTAAGTCAATCGACATTTTAGATCTTTTCTCCTAAAAACACATACAAAAAAAATTATTGTCCCATTCTCTCAGTTAGAGAAAATTAGTGACCAAAGTAAAAGTAGGAGAAAAAGGGCTAATTGGTGATAACTTTGTAAGGAATTGGACATTGTCAAGAAGCCAACATGATTGTTAGAGATCAAGGCTTTTGCAGACATGTGAGCTCATTAACATACTAGAAAATCAAGATTCTGACAATGTTATTCAAGTACGTCTATGAAAATATTTGAATCAAAACAATATTCATCCTCTCATCATATAGTAGCTGAAACCAAGAAGTTGCGCTCGAGTACAAGGAGAAAGTCTAAGACGGAACTCCGCCTAACCTATTTGTATACTACCAAGAACCTGCACTAGTGATAAACGCAGAAGAAAAAACTTTACCAACATGACTAACGGATTACCTTCCATCCTATTATCATCAACTGAAGGATTTATATCAACCATGATTATAATGCATTGTTGAGGACAGCGAAAATACTAGAGCGAACATCTCTTACATGAGCTTAGCAAACTTAAACATCAACAAAGTTTCTATTAAAAGAGTTTAAATGCTACACCTATTGCTCCTCTACCAAGAGGTGTAGTTGCCAAAGCAGCTAAAGGGACTGGTAAGCCACCAGAAACAGTAGATGCCACAGATACTGTTCTTATTGGAGAAAGATCAAATTCTCAGACACCTCCGTT
Organism: Pinus albicaulis; assembly: GCA_034641835.2. Classification (NCBI taxonomy): domain Eukaryota; kingdom Viridiplantae; phylum Streptophyta; class Pinopsida; order Pinales; family Pinaceae; genus Pinus; species Pinus albicaulis. The sequence goes on from CM076577.1 coordinate 1,388,107,970, forward strand.
TTTGTTGAATTCTGAAATCTACAATAAGAATTTGCATAATTGTTTAATTGATTCCGGAGCATCCTCTAATATAATTCCCACTTCAGTTTGTGTGAAATTGAATATTGAACCACAAAATTCTGCAGTTCACATTGTACAATTGGATCGCTCTAAAGTTCAAGTTGTAGGAGAAATCAATTTAGTTACCATTAGACCAGCTTCCGATCCTAGGATTGTCCAAATAATTGATATTCTAACTGTAGATATTCCTGAATTCTATGGGTTAGTCTTAAGCATGGACTGGTATGCAAATCTTAACAGTTATATTACAACCGATTATTCACGTATGTGGCTTCCCTACAAAGGGAAACCAAATCAAATCAAAATCGAGCGAGAAAAATACATGACACACACCGTAACTAAATTTGAACAACCAAATGAACCTGTAGCTTTCAACAACAATATCCTTGGATGTTATTCTGTTGAGTCATTCCTTGGGAATTTTACTGCACCACAATCACCCTTTTCTGTAAATAATTTTGTTTCTGAAATTGAAAAAATTTTGCAATCTGATTCTTCTAGAACTGTTAATATTTCTGATACATTTGTAGATAAACCTATAGATAAAACTTTATTTTGTTCATTATATTTTGATGGATCAAAATCTAGTGATGGAGAAGGAGCAGGATGCATCTTAATTGATCTAGGAGGAGATAAAACCATGCTATCATGTAAATTAGAATTTGAGTGCACTAATAATACTGCAGAATATGAAGCCTTGATTCAAGGGCTTTATAAAGCAATAGGGTTAAATGTAAAATACTTGAAAGTATATGGAGATTCCGAAATTTTCATAAGACAAGTAAGGAATACCATCCATTGTCTTTCAGGACATATTAAACATTATCAAACCCTAGCATAATACCTTACTACTCAATTTCTAGCATTTAATATCTCTTCTATTCCCAGAAATCAAAACACATCAGCTGAATGCTTAGCTAATATTGCATCCAAACTCCTCCCTACTGAAGATTGCAGTCCTGATAGATTTTCAGTAGAATTTATTTTTCGCCCATCTGTTCTCGATAATATCACAAACTGGAGAGTGTTCTACCACGATGAGGACATATTGAATTTCTTGACTTCAGAGAAATCCTATGATGAAAAAATTATTGATGAAGACGATCATGATCTGCAAATTACTTCAAGAAGTGATGAAAATCATATTCCTAAATCTGTTGTTAAACTTGAGGATCTATATGATATAAAAGATAGATTCAATAAAGTTACTAATGCTAAAATTCAAAGTTCAACTTTGAAGTTTGAATTAGTAAATATTGGCTCTGATTCTAAACCTCAAAACGTTAATCTAGGACTCAATTTAACTCTAGAATAAAGATATGCTTTTATCAAACTTCTGAGTAAGTGTAAGAATGTATTTTCTTGGAATTATGAGGACTTGAAAACTTATGATACTTCTGTGATTCAACACACAATTCCAATGCTATCTGATATTAAGCCTGTTCAAAAGAAGTTAAGAAAGATTCATCCAAATCTTGAAGATCAAATCAAAATAGAACTCAACAAACTTTTGAAAGCCAAAATCATTTTTCCTCTAAGACATTATAATTGGGTTTCCAACATGGTACCTGTCAGGAAGAAAGATGTTGATATTAGAATCTGTATTGATTTCAGAAATTTAAACAAGGCATGTCAAAAGGACAATTTCCCATTGCCAACCATGGAGCAAATACTCCAAAAGGTAGCTAGTTCTGAAATCATGTCCTTCCTTGATGGATTTTTAGGCTATAATCAAATATTAGTACATCCAGATGATAGGTTGAAAACCACTTTTAGAACCAAATGGGGAACTTCTGCTTATCAAAAAATACCTTTTGGTTTAATAAATGCAGGAGCTACTTTCCAGACAGCCATGGACATAAAATTTAAGGGTCTGATTAATAGATCAATTTTTATTTATCTTGATGACATAAAAGTATATTCAAAGAAGAGATCCAATCATCTACATGATCTGAAACAAATATTTGAAAGATGTAGAAAGTTTGGTATTTCTTTAAACCCAAATAAATCCTTCTTTTCTCTTGATGAAGGAAAACTCTTAGGGTTTGTTGTGTCAAAATATGGTATATATATCGACCCGGACAAAGTGAAAGAAATTTCTAATGTTTCTTTACCTCATAACAAAAATTCCATGCAATATTTTTTAGGACAAATTAATTTTGTAAAAAGATTCATTCCCGATTTTTCTCAAATTTTTTTACCTATGCAGAATATGATTAAGAAAAATTCAGTATTCAAATGGGGGTATAAAGAGAAAGAAGCCTTTGATGTAATCAAACAGGCAATCATCAATGCACCTGCATTGAATACTCCTGATTTTTCTAAAGATTTTATTCTGTATACTTTGGCAACCGAAACATCCTATGTTGTTATTTTAACACAGCTCAATTATCAACAAATTGAAGCACCAATTTATTTTTTCAGCTCGAATCTGCAAGGGGCTGAGCTTAATTATTCCGATGTAGAAAATAAAGCCTACGCTGTGTTTAAGGAAATCAAACATTTTAGACGTTTTTTGTTAAAAACACATACAACAATTATTGTCTCATTCTCTGCAGTGAGACAATTACTAATTCAAAAAGAAGTAGGAGAAAAAAGGGCTAATTGGGTGGCAGCTTTGCAAGAATATGATATTGATATTAAACTAGCCAAGATTGTTAGAGGTCAAGGTTTTTGAAGATTATTAGCGGGAGCTCATAACATACCAGAAAATCAAGATCCAGACACTATTGTTCAAGTAAGTCAAATAAGTGTTATAGATTCTGAATCACAATATGCTAATTTGATCTTTTACTTGAAAAATGGGTATGCTCCTTCTAATCTCAGCTATAAGAATAAACGTGCTTTAAGATTGAAGGCTACTAAATATGAAATCATTGATGATGTGTTATTCAAAAAGAATTATGATTCAATCCTATTAAGATGTCTTGAAAAGACTGAAGCAAAAAAGGTATTGCAGGAATTACATGATGGACCAGCAGGAGGTCATTTTGGAGGTGATACCACAGCTCACAAAATCATCCATGCTGGATATTATTGGCCTACCCTTTTCAAAGATACACATGATTATGTGAGGAAGTGCAAAATTTGTCAAACTGCTAGTGGAAGACAAAGGAAGCCAGCTTTTCCTTTGCAACCAGTAAACATTGAACAACCATTTGAGCAATGGGGGCTTGACATCATTGGTGAGATAGTACCTCACTCTTCCAAAAATCACAAATACATCCTTACAACAACAGATTACTTCACAAAGTGGGTAGAAGCAATTCCTCTAAAGGTAGCCAATTCTGATGCAATTATTGATTTCATCGATCAATTCATCATTACCAGGTTTGGTGTACCTAATGCTCTTGTCTTCGACAATGCATCTTATTTTTCTGGAAATAGTATAATGGAATTTGCAATCAAAAGAGGTTTTAAATTGAAATATTCAACAAATTATTATCCACAAGGTAATGGTTTAGCTGAATCCACTAACAAAAATCTCATCAAAATCATTAAAAGGACCATTGATCAAAATCAAAAGAATTGGCACAAGTCTTTAATTTTTGCACTATGGGTTGATCGTATTACTCTTAAAGCTTCAATAGGAACTTCACCTTTCAATTTAGTTTATGGAAAAGAAGCTGTGATACCATCAAATCTAGCTCTCCCATCATTAGCTCTAGTGCAATTTATTGAAGAAAATCCTTCCTCATCTATTCAGGTGAGATTTGATCAAATCCTTAAATTAGAAGAAGATAGAGAGAAAGAAAAAAATATTCATGAAAAACATCAACAACTTGTAAAATCTTCTTTTGATTCAAGTTCCACCGGCTCAAAAAATTTGTCAATTGGTGATCTTGTTCTGAAATGGGATAAAGCACATGAAGAAAAATGTAAGCATACCAAATTTCAGAAAATGTGGCTTGGACCATTTCAGATTGCTGAAAAGATAGGCTCATATACATTCATACTCCAAGATTTAACAGGAAAGAGAGAATCTCTTCCTGTAAATGGGCTTGTCTTAAAGAAATTCTTTTCATAAGGAGGTAACCCCTTCTTACTTGTACATATTCCTTTTTACAATTTTTGTTTGTTTTGTAAATAAAGGTTGTTAATAGTCTCTAATTGACTTTTTACTATTAGAAAATGTCTTAGGAAGAATATTATAAATACTTATTTTGCGTAAATAAGAATTTTTAGGGAAATGATTACAATTTTGGATAGTTTAAAATAAAATGTTAAACTTTGAAAATTTGTTCAAAACATTTGCATGATCTTTTGAAACTTTGAGGAAAATGTAAATCATTATAAGTTTATTAAGCAGAGAAAGGTTATCTTTAAAAATTAAAGACTTTTTCAAGCTTTGGCAGTAAAAAAACTCTGAAAATTGTCATCCATTGATTCTTAAGGATAAACTATTTCACCCCATCCATTTAGGTTATGATTTTTTAGAATGTAATTCTAAGAAATTATATGGAAAAATTTAAGAGATAAGAGGTCTCATCACGAGCCTGCTTACCAGGATCATAAGAAGTAATAAAACTGAAATTACCAACACTGCATACCAAAACAGGGTAATGGCTTATAAAATTAAGACAAGGGGTCTCATCACGAGCCAGCTTGTTCAATTTAATTACAACTAGCGAATGGCATTGTTAATAACTGGCTACCAAACTAGAACAATGGCTCTTAAACTAAAAAATAAATAAAAGACAAAAAAAAAAATGAGATAATATGTCTTATGAATTTATTTTTAATGAGTCATAATCTTAGTTGGTTGGGATAATGAATAGTTTATGGTTAAAAGGTAACCCTGTCGAGACTATGAATGTTTGCTGGCAGCAGGAGCAATGCCTATAACAATAGAGTATATCACAAAAACTAAACTTGGAAAGGTCCACTTACTTCATTATTATCAACCAATCAAAGCTTGAGATAACCCAAAAATGTTTTTATTCTTAAGGAATTAGAAAGAAATTGTAAGTGATTTTTATTCTTTTTCATAGTTCGATTTTATTTGAATTATCCTAAGGTGGTTTTCATTATCTTTAAAAATTTTTACTTACTAGAAATATAGTGTTCATTTTATTTTTTCAGAGATAACTGTTTCTTCTAGTGAATCGACAATTGTTGTACTGTACAAAAACCCTCCCCATTTCTAAATTTTTAGAATAAATTTCATTTCGAAATAGGTCCCCTCTTTCTTTTTAGATAGAAATAAAATAATTAGAAGCAATCCGATCATTTTTGAATTAGAAATAAGTGTTCATTGTTAGAAAGACATATTGCATATCTTTATTAGCAAGTGTGTATAAAGAAATACAACATTGAAAATTTTCGATACAATGAAATATAAAGACTTTATTACATAAAGGTATTTGAATGGAAAAAAATCCGATGTACAGTAATCGCAATCGCAAATCGGAGATATCATAAGTTGTATATTTGTTTTTCAAAAACTCCGATGCGATTGAACCAATCGCAATCGAAAATCATAAAGGTTTTAAACTTTCATATTTGTTTCGATGCAATGCGATTAATTGTGATCGCATTGCGGAAGATCAGTATAGAATGCACTTGTTTTATAAATCTCCGATGCGATGGGCCCCACCACAATCGCAAATCGAAAATCGAAAATCACAAATGCAATCTCTTTATTTGATCAATGGCGCAACTCCGATGCGATGCGATCAATTGAAATCACATTTTGGAGAAACAAGCGATATTCACTCATGATATTATAATCTTCGATGCGATGAGCCCCACTGTAATCACAATCGCAAAATCTGCTAACATCATTTGCAACTCATTTATTTTGAAAAGAGCTGATGCGATATATATCATCACAATCAGAAATCGGAGAAAATCACGAAATCTTATTTGTTATCCCTTTTGAAAATTTCCAATGTGATTAATACTTAAGCTTCATATTATACATTGCGCATATGCTATTTATTCATCGCAATAACGTGATTCAAAGGGAAAGTTTTATGTTTTCAATTCAAAAAACGTCAATCTCTGATTGTACATTTGTTATTATTAGAAAATCAAACAAATAATGATTATTGATTCTATTTCAAATGCATTGAATGTGACTTCTAAAGAGAGCATTTAAATTTAATATAGAGATTAATAAATAAAAATCAATGAATAGATCATTCATATAGTTGTCTTCATTATTCTCTTTCTATCACTTCTGAAAGTTTTTCCTCCATTGCAGAAACAAAGAACACCCAACCCTTTCATTCGGAGAGCGAGGGAAACATTACCGGATACCGAAATGTCGAAGCGATCTAGGAAAGAAAAAGATGTTGTCGCTGCAAAAGCCCATGTTTTCACCATGGTACCTAAAGAAAAACCAGCTAAAATTAAGCTGGTTATAGACACGTCGTGCCAAGGTCTTGGAAAACTATCTTGGGAAGAGGTATATAACCTCATTGAAAGGGAAAAGCCTAAGGTCACTATGGCGAAGGCAACAGTTCCTAACAAGGATGATTCAGAGTCTGATTCAAAAAATTCTCTTCAAGAACTTGCGAATTCGTTCCTGCACTGAATTGCATCTTGGGAAAACATTTTCCCATACTATGATGTGATTCGGTGGGTAATTGACAATGTGGCCATCCAGAAAAAGACGTTTGTTTCAACTTCTGGAGAAACATTTGGGTCATTTAAAGCAAAGGAAATTAAATAAATGTACCACCTTCCAGACCCGCAAAAAATCTACAACAAATCCTTCATCAAAGAATTTGCTGCAAATAATGAAAATCAATCAAAGCCGATTAGAGAATGGAGAAGGGCTCCCGAAAAGCACAAAAATGAGGCATCAAGTATGTACTCAGTGGAATCCCTTTCGCCTCCATACTATTATGCTGCAACAATGATGTGAAGATTATTCAAAAATTACAATTCAGCTAGGTTCTCTATTGGTACCTTTAATCCATTCTGCTGTAAATTCTGAAATAATGGACTGGCCTGTCATTATTTCTGACAAGATAGCCAATAGGATTCTTGAGTATAGGAAGGATAGAAACACAGGAAATACTAATCCTTTTCACTTTTGTGCCTATATTATAGATGCCCTATGCTTCAATTCTGAATTTTCCATGTTAGGATGGAAATGGACCCCTAAAGACCCTGCTCCTATTCATATATATCACAAATTCCTGTGGAAAGTTCATTTCAAAAACCATGTTTATAGAATCTGTCACGGTTTCCTTATCCCTGTTTTTCAAACCATTTTCAATTGATTCCCTCCTAGACTTTCTGAAAAGGCTAAAGTTGATTTATCCTCAATTTGGGATTGGTTCGGAGAAGAAAGATTCACATATATCAAAGTTTCCGGGAGTATTGTAGAACCCCAAATTCTTACTCTATATGTTCCAGATAAAGTATTAGCCCAGGAAATTTCATATCAGCTAATAGTAGAAGGCATGTCCAGGTCTTTGAAGAATAACAAGAAGCTAATGTGGCCTACTTTTCCTTTTAAATGTGGATATTATACTCTCAATAATTTTGTTCATGCTGAGAAAGAAGTTAGCAAGATAACCAATCTCAAGCTTTCAACAGTCCCAGGAAGACAATATGACCCAAAGAAGGTGGCTTTTGATTTTACCACTTTAGTTTCAATTTCTTGATTTGAACACAAACCAGATGAGTTTGATGATTTTTTTGTTTCTGTAGATAATTTTTCACAAGTTTATAATTTGGCCAAGTCCAAATTCCAGACTGAAGAGATGAATAAGTTTATGTTATTTAGAAGCCAGAGATTACTCAAAGCTTCTCTGGATCAATTAAGAATTCCTATGCAAGAGGCTGAGTCACAACAGAAGAAAAAGGAGGATACATCTGGCAAAGAAGTAATAGAAACATCTACCAGCAAGGTCATTATACAGACATAGAAAGAAGTAACAAGAACTAATCCTGTTATGCAAAAAGAAGACATTAGCAACAAAGCTGATACCGAAAAGAAAGAAAGAGATGCTAAACTTGATGCATATATTGATCAGCAGTCTAAAACTCATACAGAAAAGAAAAGCACAAGTGCTGACACCAATGTGAATACTGAAAAGGAGGACATAGGCAATGAAGCTATTGTACAAGCAATAACAGGAGATATGAACAATAATCCAGATTTACAACTTGGAAGAGAGAAAACTACTGATAAAGTAGTAGAATATGCTGAACTTATTGTTTCTTCCCATTTGTTGAGCCAATATAATCAATTTCCCAACAAATAGGATTTCAAAATAATCCCCAAGTTAAAGATCTGGAAGATCAGGATATGGAAGTCATTCCCGAAAATCCCACAAGTGAAATTATGTTGAAAGTAGAGGAAATTCCTCCTCTAGACATATTCTACAATCCCAAACATAGGGTTTTTGTGAGAAAGAAGAGGAAGAGGAGAAGAACTGATCAGGATGCACTTTCAACATCACAGGTGGAGTTTATGAATATTATTTATAAAGATGTTGAGGTGAATCCATATGAGGATCTCACTAAATTATCTCAATATGCGAGGGCTTATATAGTGTAGCTATAAACCTGAGATTCTAAAGTCTCGGTTGATGAAAAAAAAAGACTTACGGATAGCTATGTTGGAAGAACGGACCCGCGAGCATCAACAAAATCTTGTTAAGCTGAAAAACAATTGCAAGATCGGGATCTCGGATCTAAAAGCGGCTAAGAAGAAGCTGACTTAGCATTGAAAAGAAGAAGATTGACGAGCAAGCCTTGAACACACAACAACGGTTAGTCAAGAGGTTGAAAAGGTACGGAATATTACGCAAAGTGAGAAAAATACAAATATTGAACAAGAGAAAATATTCCAATCAGCATTGGACAAGTTCAAGGATTATCCTAAATTAGAGCAATTCAAAAATGAAGCCCTTGAAACAAACAAACTGTTATCTCAACAGTTGAATGAGTTTTGTCTGAAATTGACACAAGTTGAGCCTTTGTGCGAAATAACGTCATCTTTGATAGATGAAGCAGTCACTCTCAGGCAAGAAATTGATGATGTTGATGATAAAATTTCTGAGTTCCTTTCATGGCAAGATACAAAGCAGGGAAGAAAAGCTAATCTTCTGAGAATCGAGGAAAGGCACGAGGAAATTTTATTTATGGAATGGGAACAGCAGCTGATGAAGTCAAAAAGAGAAATATCAAGAACTAAAAATATGATGAATAATATTACACAACTGGTTAATGATAGCTTGTATGCCACTAATTTAATTTCAGATTGTACCCCGGGCAAATTACCAAAAGTAAAAGAAGCTGATTCCAGGTGCAAAGAAGAGATAATCAATAAAAATCAACAGATTAGCAAGCTTCAAGGAATTTCATGGGATATTATGTGGACTTATCTTATCAAGCCACATAGTCAACAAATGGCCATTAAATTCCTTTCAAATGCCATTCAGTGTATCATTCTTGAATTCTATGATGCTATGTATACTGGGAAGCTACATTCAAGGCTTAGTCATCCAACAGAAATGAAAGATATGCTCAAAATTTTCCATCTAGGCACAATAAATGTAGAAGATAATAAATGAGTCAGTTTTACTTCAAAATTGCAATTATGTTTCTAGATTTTCGATTAGATAGATTATACGAATAATTTTAGTCATTTTGTTTTATTAAGTATCTATTTAAACCCCTTTCATGCATTTAGAAATGGGTCCTAAATTTGTAATATTTTGACTTGGATATTACATTTCTATACTCCATTGATTCTTATATTTTTATAAAGGATCGCATCTGGTGATTCTATGCGAAATTGCCTTTAAGAATTGCATTTATGTATCTTGGAGTCTGTTTTACATTGAAGTTGTTGGATTTGGATATGGAATTACACCAGAAAGTATTAAGATGGATATGGTATTTCTATCTATTTACTGTTAATTTTCTATGTTATGAGATATTCTCTTTAAAATTTGTTATCATTTATATGTATTCATTTTACAATATTTCTTTATACATATCATTTCTGAGTGTGTAGAAATATTCATCTCTTTCAGTATATGTGAATGATATATAAAATGATGAGTACAATTTTCTATTATAACTTTGTTTTATTTCTTAAATAGAGTTATCATTATTTGATGCTACATATTTCAATTAACTTATAATACAGTTTCAAGGTTATTGGTTTAGTTGAAACAATTTTAAAGTTGTATTCATATTTGATACCCGGGTTAGTTTTAGAGTTATTTATCAATTATAGATTAGATTAGATATTTTATTTCAATCATTTAGTCCCATTTTCCCATTCATCCAATCATTCCATCACCAAGCCATTTAAGTTATTAGGAAACTATTCTTATCAATCCAGTCGGAGCCACCACACCAAACGAAAAAGGAGCTGTCCTAAGGTCCCGACTGGATGGTTACGCCCAAATGTTTGTTAGCAGCGATTTTCGAGGCTTCAATAGGTTGATACCTATTTTCTTCCACAGATTTTTCCAGAAATGTCCCACAAAATTGGTATCCCTGTCAGACATAATGCTTACAGGTAATCCATGTAATCTTACAACTTCTGAAAAAATAGATTAGCGGTATGTGTTGCATCACTTGTTTTCTTGCATGCAATAAAATGAGCCATTTTAGAAAATCTATTGACAACAATATAAATGGAATCATTTCCCCTGAGTTTTTTGGCAAACCCAAAAAAAAACCATACTAACTGCATCCCACGGTCGGTCGGTGTTAGTATGAATTCTTCGTCGAAGCGTACGAAAAAGAACCACTTTAGCTACGCATAACTAATAGCCCTAACAACAATAGAGGCTGCCAAACATCTTCAGATCTGCGATTAGTAGTTAAAATGCTGCAACAAACAGATCTATAAATGGAAAGACATTAAGCAGTAAAGTAAAGAGTTTGCTCTATGCATCCAACAGACAAGACAAGAACACGATTTTTGAATGAATTTTTATATTACAGGGCACCTGGGAGGAAACAAGAAGGTGTATCCAGATCTCCTCAATGGGATGGGTTCTTTGTAGTCCTCAGCACTTCAGATCTAAGTTTTCTCTCTCTTGTAGATGTAGAAAACCCAAGGTAGAAGATGGAGCTCAATGGGAGCAAACAACCCCCCATTTCATAAAATTTTTCTTTAGAAAACTATAATATGAAATGGGTCCCTTTTAGATTAAATTGGTATTAACTCATCATTCCTCTAAAAGGTTCGAAAACAAACGAAACATTATAAAACCTTTTGAGTTAATAAATCATCGGAAATCGGGAAAATAAAACAATCACAACAAAAGGCCCCTCTCCTGGCTCCGATGCGATATCACTATCGGCAATCGGGGAATGCGATATGAATACAACGAAACTCTTTTCCTTAAAAGCTCCCGATGCGAGTTAAGTGATATCGCTATCGGCGATCGGGGATTCTACAATAACTTAAATAAAACTGCCCAAGTCTTCCTCCGATCGCCGATCGCGATAAAGCCAAGCGCGACTTTCAAAAAGGATTGATATGGCTTCGGCATATTATATTAATTATTATTAAAAAGCCTTTCCGCTTCCCAATAGTGATTCACTTGCGCCCAACCGCCAAATAAAAATCAAATCCACGCTTAAATAGACTATTCGGCAAATGAAGGATATAATGAGCATTTAATTGATTGATAGGTTTAAACGGCTAATTAATGGAGAAGTTATGCCTAAATCCCTTCAGAGATTATATCCGCGGGAGTCTTATGATTATCTTCCATTATTCATTGATTGACATAATTCTTCTGTACTTAGTTTTCGCCATCTATTCTCCGCATTACGTTCATTTTATCTCTTGTGCAGAGCTTCTCCGCAGTAGCAAGTTCAGACCAAATGGGGAAGAAATCTAAGAAACCTGGAACAGCTTCAGCTTCTGTGGTAACAGAACAACATGCTGCCGATCCGGGACCAAACAAAAAAGGATTAATCTCAGATACCATGACGACGGGTTAGTTGAATTTAACAAACTTAGAGAGCAGAGGTTGCAAACTCTGCCTCTAGATTTGTTAGCCACTGCCCCGATGATACAATCAAGCGAGCCTGAGCAGCAGCTTACCAACAAACCTCCTGCTACATCCGAAATCTTTGAAGAAGTCCAAAGAAGAGAGCAGGAGGAACTCCGGAGGTTAGAACAGGAAGAGGCAAAGAGGAAAGAACAAGAGGAAGCACAGAGAAAAGAACAAGAGAGAATACGTGATCAGGAACAGGAAAGGCAGCAGGAGCAGAGCAGCAAGAAGGTGAATGTCGACACTCAGATTGACCCAAGATTGCTCCAGGAATGGCAGCAATTTGATTCAATTATAAGCAATCTTGAGAGCTCAAGGGATGCCGATACATCCAAAGCGGCCAATACACAGGATACAACATCAAAAAAGGTTCCAAGCAAAGAAACCAGCGGTCTACCCCCGACTACAGAATTAGAAATAATTCCCAAGGATCCTTCGATCAAATTATTTTACAGGTGGAGGATATTCCTCCATTGGATGTTTTCTATAGCCCAAAACACAAGGCTGTAATAAAGCGACAACGGAAAAGGAGAAGGATTGATCAACCTTCCCTGTTCCCTGAACAAACAGTAACAACCAATGTAGTGTGGAAGGAAGAATTCAACCCCTCCGATGACCTGACAAAGTTGTCCCAATATGCTGGTGCCTATTCGGCAGCCACCATGGATAAGGCATCAGAGGTGAGAAATTTGTTGAAAGAAAAGGATCAAGCGATCGCTTCACTACAAACACAGCTATTAGAGGCACAACAGAAAGCAGATTCAGAAGCGATTCAGAAACAGAAAGAATTATCGGAGGCATTAGCAAAATTGAAAGCAATGAATGAACAGATGATAAAAACAAAAGATGAGCAAATTGCTCAATTAACAGCTCAAGTAGAGAAGTTCAAGAGTCTTCCCCAGCCTGCTAATTTCAGAGCAGAGGCAATACAGATTAATAAGGCACTAATAACACAAATAAGATTGTTGTGTCATGAAATTGCCCAAGTTGAACCTCTGTGCGACATAACAACATCTATAATAAACAAATCAGTTGATGCCAGGCAGGACTTAGAGCAAGCCAATGAGACTTTAACGGATTTTCTTACTTGGCAGAACACTAATGAGGGACAGGCAGCAAACTTGCCTAAAATCTTAGAATCCCATAAAGAAATTCTATTCATGGAGTGGCAGTCCCAATTGATGAAAGCAAAGAGAGCAGTTTCTAGATGCAAATTATCTACGAACAATTTGATTGACTTGATTAACAATACTCTCTATTTATCTAACATGATCTCTCAATGTACACTGGGTAAATTATTATCAGCCAAGACATTGGAACAATCATGTTGTCAAGAGCTAGAAAAGAATGGGAGATTGATCATAGGAATTAAAAGTTTAACTTGGGACACCTATTGGCTGTTCCTAGTAAAACCATACAGCCAGAAAGCCGCCCTCAAATTCTTAACGGATGCAATCGGGTGTATCATTCCCGATACGATGCCACCTATGCTGCTCAAATCAATTCTCGTCTCAGCCGCCCTCAAGAAGTGGAACCAATGCTGGCAATATGCCAACTCAGGACAAAAGGCAAACAGCCAGAGTGATGAATCATGCTGCTGATTACCATATTGTTGTGGGGGAGATATTCAAGATCAGGTTATACCAATTTAGTAGCATTTTAATTTTGTAGTTTGTTAGCTTAATTTAGTATTTATAGACCCTTTCATGTATTTAGAAAGGGTCGTAAGTTTTTGTATATGACTGAAACCTGAAGTTGCACTACTGTACTTCAGGCATATTTTTTTATGAAAACTGGACCAATTTTTCCAAATTTTGATAACGAAGCTTTTATGTGGATGTGCACTACTGCCTTTATTTAAAAGTATTTCTGAGTCGGAAGAAGGAATTCAAATTGCGATTAATGTTGGGAAAGATTTTGCAGCTCATATGGTACTATTATCTATGTCTGAATTCATTCTTTTTATGTAAATTGTTGTTTGATTATTATTGCTATTATTGATTATATGAATGTGTTTTAACAACAGTCTTTATACTTTCCACTACTAGATGTTTACAGTTTTCTATTCTTCTAATAATTCATATATTAGTAATATAAAAAGATAAGTGTAACAATGTTTTATCAATTACTTCGTTCAACTACTTGAACGAAGTAATTATTATTTAAATAAATGTCTTTGTTTATTGAATAGTGTCATCTATATGCCTATCAACGAACACAGATCATCAAACGTTGCACTTAAGAATAGAAGCTTCCCGGGATAAAATAGTCATTTACGTTTTCTCTTATAGATTAAGTCCTCCATTCATTATCACTTATTAGAAAACCAATCATTCATCTACCCCTTTTATTCATTACTGGGAAATTGGTCCCATTATATCCAGTCGGAGCCACCATCCCAAACGGAAAAGGAGTTGTATTAAGGTCCGGACCGGGTGGTTATCCCCCAATGTTGATGTAACGATTTTCGGGGCATCAACATTTTTGGCGCTAGAAGGAGGGCCCAACTATGAATGGCGAGTAAATTAAAACCTACAGACCATTCTCAGATTAAATCACCCTCCACCTCACCTCAGACCTCCCGTTTGCATTCTGAATCACCAGTGTCCAAACGAGAAGAAGAGGGATCAACTATCACTGCTCAATCACACCATACTTCAGAACGTTTAAGTCCGGAGTCCCCTGAAGTTCAGTCTATCATCCATAAACTTCAAGGCTTCTCCATATCACCTCAGAGATCTGAAGTATCTCAAGGCAGTCAGACTTCGCAATTCCACCTACCTCATCATCTCACTAGACTTCAAAGCGAAAAACTTGGCATTGAACCAGCTGAGTTACCTTTACCCCGAAGGAAAAGGGAAAAAAAGAACACTGAAGGTTCTGATAGTGAGACCTTTTCTCCATCATCTTCCATCTCATCATCTCCAGTGCGAAGTCAAACACCCACTTCCCCATTACATATTATTGTTCACCAGGGGTCACCACCTTCAACATCACAACCTTTTCAGTCTTTATTACTACCTCCTCCCCAAACACCTGGAACACCACAGGAAAACGTTGGTACTCCCAAGATGGCTCAAAATCCATGGAACAGTCCTGGTGCAGTCACTATGCCTGCACCATTACATCCATTACCTGATTATCCTGAGAAGTGGTTACCAAAGTTTAATCCAGACGCTGGAACATTAGCTGAGGAACACATAAATAATTTCATGTTGTCAGTTAATCTAAAAGGAGTAACACAAGAAGATGTTGTAGTTAGACTTTTCCCCTACACGTTACAAGGATTAGCTGGGTCTCGGTATTTTTCCTTACCCTCTGGATCCATTACTAGTTGGAATACCTTTCAGGAGCAGTTTCTTACCAAATATGGCGACGATAGATCCTTGGCCATGCTCATTAATGACCTTTCAAATCTAAGAATTGAGTCTAGAGAACCAATTAAGGAGTTTAACTCCCGATTCAATAAGCTCTTGAATAAAATTCCCACCGATTCCAAGCCAAGTGAACAAATTAGAAGCGAGTGGTACATCACAACCTTACCTTCAAATATAGCCATTTTTGTAGATAGGGCTGGGAAACCAACTTTGGCCGAAAATATGAAAGAAGCCATCGTTGTGGAAAAACGTATAATCGCTTTGGAAAAGAAAGCTGCTCTCGAAGATAGGAAATCCAAAAAAGTGTCTTTCAAGGACGATTCAAAGAAGAAAAACACCAAATATCCATACGATATGGAGGGTCTTCAAAAGGTCCTCAAAACAATGTCAAATGAAATGGTTGAAATTAAAAAGCAAGTAGCAGAAACTTCAACAAAGAAACCATATAGGAATTTTAAGAAAACTGAGTAAAAACCACCAAATATTATATCCAATGCAGATTCAGACCTTGAGGAAGAAGAAGAAGATGAAACAATTACATCATCCGATGAAATTGAGGAAGAGGAAGTCGTTGAATGCCATGGAATGTGGGACTTCATATTGCCTAACTCCGACACCGAAACTGAACAAGAAGCTTTTCCTGTGACTACTAGGAGCAAAAGTACCCCTGAACCTGCCCAGGCAAGTTCCAAGAAAAGGAGTGTAGGTACTAATACTACAAATGAAAAGGTACCCACAAGGAAGCCGGCTGCAACAGTCCCTCAAAACCAACCATCATCCTCAAATATACCTTCAACATCAAAGACGTTGGTAGTATCGCATTCAATGGATTACAATATTATTGATGACATGAAGAAGACTAAGGCAAACATCACCATGTTTGAACTCAGTAAATTAAAACATCAGCAGAAATTGCTTCTTAAAGAACTAAATGCAGTTCCTTCCTCGCCTCTTCCTAGTGCTAAAGCTGCAAATGATTCAGGACAACCACCTTCTGGTAGAATTGAGGCTACTGATACGATTCTAATCGGAGACAGATCAAATTCCCATACCCCCCCTTTCCTCTTAACCTTTGAAATCTACAATCGAAATCTACACAACTGTTTAATTGACTCAGGGGCATCATCTAATATAATGCCAGCTTCAGTTTGTTCTAAACTGAACATAGAACCCCAAAAGTCTTCAATTCACATTGTGCAGTTAGATAGAACCAAAGTCCAAGTCTTAGGGGAAATAAATTCTGTTACTATCAGGTTATCGACTGATCCACGAGTAGTTCAAAGAATTGATATCTTAATCGCTGATATACCTGAGTTTTATGGTTTAATCTTGAGCAGGGATTGGTCTGAGAAGCTCCATGGGTATATTTCTACCGATTGGTCTCATATGTGGCTGCCCTACAAGGGAAAGCCAAATCAAATAAAAATCAATCGGGAGAAACACATGACCCATACTGTCACAGAGTTCGAACAGGAGAATCAACCAATTGCATTTAATAATAATATATTAGGAAATTATTCTTCTGAATCATTCTTTGGCAATTATATTGCCCAACCATCTCCGTTCTTAGTAAACAATTTCACATCCCAAATTGAAAATTTTTCACAAACTGACAGATCAAGATGTGTTAATGTTACTGAGAATTCTGTAAATAAAATTGTTGATAATTCTTTATTTTGGTCTTTATATTTTGATGGTTCTAAATCCAGTGAAGGATCAGGAGCAGGGTGTATTCTAGTCAGCCCCGAGGGAGAAAAAACAATGCTTTCTTGTAGGTTAGAATTTGAATGCACGAATAATACAGCTGAGTATGAGGCCTTGGTGCAAGGACTATATAAAGCTATTGGCCTGAAAGTCCAATATTTGAAAGTGTTTGGCGATTCAGAGATTGCTATAAAAAAAGTTCGAAATACAATCCATTGCCTCTCTAATCACCTCAAACACTATCAGTCTTTAGTCCAGGAACTTATATCTCATTTCTTAGCATTCAATATTTCACCTATTCCCAGATCCCAGAATGCAGCAGCTGACTTGTTAGCCAATGTTGCTTCTAAACTCCTACCTTCCAAAGATTATAGCCCAGATAGATTTTCAGTAGAGTTGATTTTTAGGCCATCAATTCCTGACAATGTCACCAATTGGCGAGTGTTTAATCACGATGAAGACATCTTACATTTCTTAACTTCCGACAAGTCCTACAATGATCAGATCATTGATGAAAACGATCATGATCTTCAGATAAAAGAAAAGCATGAGGAAAACTCAATACCAAAACCTGTGGTTAAACTTGAAGATCTCTATGATATTAAAGACAGGTTTAAACATGTAACCAATTCAAAACTCCAAAGTTCTACCTTAAGATTTGAATTGATAAATCTCAGTACTGAGCAGAACCCTCAAAATATCAATTTAGGACTAGGGCTTTCTGTGGAAGAAAGGATAGCATTTATTAGATTATTAAGGAAAAATAAACATGTCTTCGCTTGGAAGTATGATGACTTAAAAACATATGATACATCAATCATCCAGCATACCATTCCAATGCTTTCTGAACAAAAACCAGTTCAACAAAAATTGAGGAAAATACATCCAAAATTAGAGAGTCAGATAAAATCAGAACTCAATAAACTCTTGAAAGCGAAGATTATTTTTCCTGTCCGGCATTCAAACCGGGTCTCCAATATGGTGCCTATTAGGAAGAAAAATGGTGACATCAGGATTTGTATAGATTTCAGAAATCTGAATAAGGCAAGCCAAAAAGATAATTTTCCATTACCTACCATGGAGCAGATACTCCATTCGGTAGCAGGTTCTGAGCTAATGTCCTTTCTAGACGGTTTTTCAGGATACAACCAGATTCTGGTCCATCTTGATGACAGACTCAAAACTACTTTCAGAACAAAATGGGGAACTTACGCCTATCAGAAAATGCCTTTTGGACTTATTAACGCAGGAGCTACATTCCAAAGAGCAATGGATATAGCCTTCAAAGGATTGATCAACAAAATAGTAGTCGTCTATTTAGATGACATTACTGTATTTTCTAAAAAGAGATCCAACCATTTACATGATTTGAATCAAATCTTTGAACGCTGTAGAAGGTATGGTATTTCACTCAATCCCAAAAAATCCTTCTTTGCTCTAAATCAAGGAAAGCTCTTGGGCTTTATCGTTTCCAAAGATGGTATTTATATTGATCCCGACAGGATTAAAGAAATTTCTGAAATCCCATTTCCTCATAACAAAAAATCCATGCAGTCATTTTTAGGTCAGATCAACTTTGTCAAAAGATTTGTTCCTGATTTTTCTCACATCATTTTACCATTACAAACCATGATTAAGAAAAATTCAGTGTTTAGATGGGGATCTGTGGAAAAGGAAGCATTTGATTTAATCAAACAATCAATAATCAATGCCCCCGCTTTAAACACTCCCAATTTTACTAATCATTTCACATTGTATACTATCACGTCCGATTCATCTTATGCAGTGATACTCACTCAGATTAATGATCACGACTTGGAAGCACCGATTTCATTTTTTAGTTCAAATTTCCAGGGTGCAGAACTAAATTACTCCGAAGTTGAAAAACAAGCCTTTGCTGTGTATAAAGCCATTAAACACTACAGACCCTTCCTTTTAAAAGCCCATACAAAAGTTATAGTTCCTTTTTCTGCAGTAAGGCAATTACTGATCCAAAGGGAATTAGGTGAGAAAAGGGCAAATTGGGTTACAGCACTTCAAGAGTATGACTTGGAAATCAAGCCAGCAAAGATTGTTAGAGGCCAAGGTTTTTGCAGGTTATTAGCAGGAGCATCCAACATTCCAGAATTAGGTGATACAGAACATATTGAAGAAATCAACCAGATAAGTATTACCAATTCTGAATCTCAATACGCAGATTTAATCTTTTATTTGAAAAATGGATATGCACCTCCTAATCTTTCTTATAAAAACAAACGAGCCATTAGATTAAAAGCAAAAAACTTCATAATCATTGATGATGTACTTTTTAGGCAAAATTATGATTCAGTGTTATTAAGATGCTTGGAAAAACCTAAAGCACAAAAGGTTTTGCAGGAGCTACACGATGGACCAGTCGGAGGACATTTTGGAGCTGACACAACAGCTCACAAAATCATTCATGCTGGGTATTATTGGCCCACCTTATTCAGAGATACTCATGAATATGTAAGGAAATGCCGAAGTTGTCAAATCTCCAGTGGAAGACAAAGAAAACCAGCTTTCCCTTTGCAACCAGTCAACATTGAGCAACCTTTTGAACAATGGGGATTGGATATCATTGGGGAAATAACTCCACAATCCTCCAAACAACATAAGTATATCCTTACTGCTACTGATTACTTTACCAAGTGGGTTGAAGCAATTCCGTTAAAGACAACAAACTCTGAAGGAATTATAGAATTTATAGATCAATTCATCATTACCAGGTTTGGTGTCCCAAATGCTCTTGTTTTTGATAATGCATCTTATTTCTCTGGAAATTCCATGTTTGAGTTTGCTATTAAAAGAGGATTTAAATTGAAATATTCTGCAAATTACTATCCCCAGGGTAACGGTCTAGCAGAGTCTACCAATAAAAATCTACTTAAAATCATTAAGCGAACTATTGAACAGAATCATAAAAATTGGCACAAATCTTTAATATTCGCACTATGGGCTGATAGAATAACACAGAAGGCCTCTATAGGTACTTCTCCATTCAATCTTGTATATGGGAAAGAAGCAATACTACCAACCAATCTAGCACTTCCTTCTCTAGCCCTAGTTCAGTTTATTGAAGAAAGCCCCTCTTCTTCTATCCAACTTAGACATGATCAAATTTTAAAATTAGAAGAAGAAAGAGAAAAGGCCAAAATTACTCATGCAAAACATCAGCAGATAATCAAAACATCATTTGATTCAGCTTCGTCTAGTTCTAAACAGTTGCAGGTTGGTGATCTAGTTCTCAAATGGGATAAAGCCCATGAGGATAAAGGTAAACACACCAAGTTCCAAAAGATGTGGCTTGGAACATTTCAGATCAGCGAGAAGATAGGCCATTCGACATTCATATTACAAGATCTATCAGGAAAGAGGGACTCTCTTCCTGTTAATGGCCTCATCTTAAAGAAATTCTTCAATTGAGAAGGTAACCCCTTCTCTTTTAATTTTAGTAGGATTTATAGTTTTTAGGACCATTAGGAAATAAAGTTGTAAAATAGCTTCTATTGGCCTTTGCTATATTGAAAAGTTGCTCTAAAGAAGTACTTTTAATATTTACTTTTGAAAATAGAAGCCTTTAAAAAAAAAAAAAAAGGGGGACAATTTCTATGGAATTAGTTATATTCACATTTCTGAAAACCTCATTTTATTTTTGTGAAATCTTCTCAAGATTTAGAAGTACTGTAAATCATTTTAATGTTTTCAAACTGGCCACAAAAGGGTTATCAATATCAAAACAGAAACTGATTCAATCTTAGCATCTTCAACTCTTACCTTGTCATCCATTTTCTCTTAAGGAGAAAATTGTCCATCCCATTCATCCAAGTTTATGATTACTCAGAGTGTAATTCTAAAATATCTGATATAAAGATAAGGGGTCTTATCACAAGCCTTCTTACCATGATCATTGGAAAATAGTCTAATCGACATTACCAACACTGCATACCAAAACAGGGTAATGGCTTATAAGCATAAGACAAGGGGTCTCATCACGAGCCAGCTTGTTCGATTAGATTACAACCAGTGAATGGCATTGTCAAACAGCTGGCAACCAAACCAGGACAATGGCTTTTTTATCTTACAAAATAATGAAAAAGAAAAGAAATACAAAATATGAAAACATATTTTGAATTCATTCTTTTAATCATACTCCGAGATGGGAGGGGTCATGGACAATCAAATGGTTAAAAGGTATCCCTGTCGAAACTATGAACGTTTGCTGGCAGCAGAGGCTCTACCTATGACAAAGGAGTCAATCAAAAAATGCTAAGTTGGAAGGGTGTTTTGTTTTATCATTATCAACCAATAGAGGCCAATTTAAAACTTAGAATGTATTTAATTTTAACAAGAGAAGAAATTAGCAAAAATAGCCTTTATTATATTCAGAATGTATGTATACTTAGTTATATTAGAATCTTCCTTTCTTTTTTTATAAAGATTTCTATATAAAGAAAGTTCAAATATTCCAATATTTCTCAGAGATAACTGTTTCTCCCAGCGAATCGCCAATTGTTGTGCTATACAACAACCCCCCATTTCATAAAATTTTGCTTTAGAAAACTATAATATGAAATGGGTCCCTTTTAGATTAAATTGGTATTAACTCATCATTCCTCTAAAAAAGGTCCGAAAACAAACGAAACATTATAAAACCTTTTGAGTTAATAAATCATCGGCAATCGGGAAAATAAAACAATCACAACAAAAGGCCCCTCTCCTGGCTCCGATGCGATATCACTATCGGCAATCGGGGAATGCGATATGAATACAACGAAAATCTTTTCCTTAAAAGCTCCCGATGCGAGTTAAGAAATATCGCTATCAGCGATCGGGGATTCTACAATAACTTAAATAAAACTGCCCAAGTCTTCCTCTGATCACCGATCGCGATAAAGCCAAGCGCGACTTTCAAAAAGGATTGATATGGCTTCGGCATATTATATTAATTATTATTAAAAAGCCTTTCCGCTTCCCAATAGTGATTCACTTGCGCCCAACCGCCAAATAAAAATCAAATCCACGCTTAAATAGACTATTCGGAAAATGAAGGATATAATGAGCATTTAATTGATTGACAGGTTTAAGCGGCTAATTAATGGAGCAGTTATGCCTAAATCCCTTCAAAGATTATATCCGCGGGAGTCTTATGATTATCTTCCATTATTCATTGATTGACATAATTCTTCTGTACTTAGTTTTCGCCATCTATTCTCCGCATTACGTTCATTTTATCTCTTATGTAGAGCTTCTCCGCAGTAGCAAATTCAGACCAAATGGGGAATAAATCTAAGAAACTCCGGAATAGCTTCAGCCTTCGTGGTAATAACAAATATGCCGCCGATCCGTGACCAAAACAAAAAGGATTAATCTCGTATACCATGACGACGGGTTAGTTGAATTTAACAAAATTAGAGAGCAGAGGTTGCAAACTCTGCCTCTAGATTTGTTAGCCACTGCCCCGATGATACAATCAAGCGAGCCTGAGTAGCAGCTTAACAGCAAACCTCCTGCTACATCCAAAATCTCTGCAGAAGTCCAAAGAAAAGAGCAGGAGGAACTCCAGAGGAAAGAACAGGAAGAGGCAAAGAGGAAACCACAGGAAGAAGCACAGAGAAAAGAAGAGGAAGCACAGAGAATATGTGATCAGGAACAGGAAAGGCAACAGGAGCAAAGCAGCAAGAAGGTGAATGTTGACACTCAGATTGATCCAAAATTGCTTCAGGAATGGCAGCAATTTGATTCAATTATAAGCAATCTTGAGAGCTCAAAGAATGCCGATACATCCAAAGCGGCCAATACACAGGATACAGTATCAAAAAAGGTTCCAAGCAAAGAAACCAGCGGTCTACCCCCGACTACAGGATTAGAAATAATTCCCAAGGATCCTTCAGATCAAATTATTTTGCAGGTAGAAGATATTCCTCCATGGGATGTTTTCTATAGCCCAAAACACAAGGCTGTAATAAAGCAACAACGAAAAAGGAGAAGGATTGATCAACCTTCCCTGTTCCCCGAACAAACAGTAACAGCCAATGTAGTGTGGAAGGAAGAACTCAACCCCTCCGATGACCTGACAAAATTGTCCCAATATGCTGGTGCCTATTCGGCGGCCACCATGGATAAGGCATCGGAGGTGAGCAATTTGTTGAAAGAAAAGGATCAAGTGATCGCTTCACTACAAACACAACTATTGGAGGCACAACAGAAAGCAGATTCAGAAGCGATTCAGAAACAGAAAGAATCATCGGAGGCATTAGCAAAATTGAAAGCAATGAATGAACAGATGGTAAAAACAAAAGATGAGAAAATTGCTCAATTAACAGCTCAAGTAGAGAAGTTCAAGAGTCTTCCCCAGCCTGCCAATTTCAGAGCAGAGGCAATACAGATTAATAAGGCACTAATAACACAAATAAGATTTTTGTGTCATGAAATTGCCCAAGTTGAACCTCTGTGTGACATAACAACATCTATAATAAACAAATTAGTTGATGCCAGGCAGGACTTAGAGCAAGCCGATGAGACTTTAACATATTTTCTTACTTGGCAGAACACTAATGAGGGACAGGCAGCAAACTTGCCTAAAATCTTAGAATCCCATAAAGAAATTCTATTCATGGAGTGGCAGTCCCAATTGATGAAAGCAAAGAGAGCGGTTTCTAGATGCAAATTATCCACGAACAATTTGATTGACTTGATTAACAATACTCTCTATTTATCTAACATGATCTCTCAATGTACACCAGGTAAATTATTATCAGCCAAGACATTGGAACAATCATGTTGTCAAGAGCTAGAAAAGAATGGGAAATTGATCACAGGAATTAAAAGTTTAACTTGGGACACCTATTGGTTGTTCCTAGTAAAACCATACAGCCAGAAAGCCACCCTCAAATGCTTAACGGATGCAATCGGGTGTATCATTCCCGATATACACGATGCCACCTATGCTGCTCAAATCAATTCTCGTCTCAGCCGCCCTCAAGAAGTGGAACCAATGCTGGCAATATGCCAACTCAAGACAAAAAGCAAACAGTCAGAGTGATGAATCATGCCGCTGATTACCAGATTGTTGTAGGGGAGATGATTCAAGATCGGGTTATACCAATTTAGTAGCATTTTAATTTTGTAGTTTGTTAGTTTAATTTAGTATTTATAGACCCTTTCATGTATGTAGAAAGGGTCGTAAGTTTTTGTATATGACTGAAACCTGAAGTTGCACTACTGTACTTCAGGCATATTTTTTTATGAAAACTGGACCAATTTTTCCAAAATTTGATAACGAAGCTTTTATGTGGATGTGCACTACTGCCTTTATTTAAAAGTATTTCTGAGTCGGAAGAAGGAATTCAAATTGCGATTGACGTTGGGAAAGATTTGCAGCTCATATGGTACTATTATCTATGTCTGAATTCATTCTTTTTATGTAAATTGTTGTTTGATCATTCTTGCTATTATTGAATATATGAATGCATTTTAACAGCAGTCTTTATACTTTCCACTACTGGATGTTTACAGTTTGCTATTCTTCTAATCATTCATGTATTAGTAATATAAAAAGATAAGTGTAATAATGTTTTATCAATTACTTCGTTCAACTATTTGAATGAAGTAATTATTATTCAAATGAATGTGTTTGTTTATTGAATAGTGTCATCTATATGCCTATCAACGAACACAGATCACCAAACGTTGCACTTAAGAATATAAGCTTCCCGGGATTAAATAGTCATTTACGTTTTCGCTTATAGATTAAGTCCTCCATTCATTATCACTTATTAGAAAACCAATCATTCATCCACCCCTTTTATTCATTACTGGGAAACTGGTCCCATTATATCCAGTCGGAGCCACTATCCCAAACGGAAAAGGAGTTGTATTAAGGTCCGGACCGGGTGGTTATCCCCCGATGTTGATGTAACGATTTTCGGGGCCATCAACGAGTCCCGACAGTGGGTTATCCCCCCAATGTTTGAAGCGGCGATTTTCGAGGCTTCAACGAGTACCTCAAAGAACAATGGCTTCTATTTAAAAATCAAAACTCTAGCCTCCCATGGATCACTCCCTTTCCAAGATTGTAGGAAAATCATGAAGTTCTACAAACAAGCTAACATGGTTGATCGGGGAAAAGAAGGCATATTTTTTATGTGCATAACTTTGTGCTTGACAAATCTAGAGATTTGGGACCCCAATCCTACTAATGGTGGAAATGCGAGTTAATGGATCTAGCATCTTGGATGGTAAATGAGGACACTAGAGTCAAAGAGATATGGAAGGTCGGGGGAAGAAGAAATAGAGAACCCTTATATCTCGGACTAGAAGTGTTCGGCCCAAAGAGGAGTCATCCTTAACCATTGAGAAATTGAAAGGGACCACGCTTTCGGTGGAAAGTTACCTTGAGACTCAAAACCGGAGTGATAGGCCACTTTGATGATGTCTCTAGGCAGATCGAATATGAGTGCATTATGGCCGACGGAGGAGATAGAACAACCTACCTCACAACCTCAAGAACGAGGGAGTAACATACTCAGAGAAGAGCGAGGTGTGCATTGGAAAAGGGCACCATTATACAAGAGGGCCATCTAGACCAAAAATATCCAATGGTTGGGACTAGAGCTCAGCCCACCTTTGCTGCGGGGGCTAGCGATAAAGAGGACACGATATACACAAGATAGAGAATGGGAGAATGCGAGAAAAAGAATAATGGTTTTTACCCCCTTGGTGAAACTCACACACTTCTTCCTCGGGGAAATCGGGGGGGATGTCGAGCATTAAAGGAAATGTAGGAGGAGGATTATTTTCCTAGAGGATGAGAAACCATTCGATGAGGGGGTGATGATGAAATCCATCATTAGACATATTTGGAGGGGTTAATAGTCATCTTTTTGCCTTCTTAGATCTCTTTTTTCTTGCATTTTTATTATTATTTGTTGTTATGATTCTAGTATAGGTGGTGATTTAGGCTAACATACTGCGAGTACCTAATATGAGGTTGAGTGAAAAAAAATCATGATTTATTAAGCATTTTTATAAATATTTTATCATAAATACTTGGAGGAGATAGCAAGGAGGAATTATAGGAGGATTTTTAACACGAGATTCTCTCAAAGGCGACGCAAAGGATCCCAAGGATTCTCTCGGCAATTCGAATTCCCGGAGGCAGCCAAGCAACTAAAAGAGGAGTGTACTCAATCCTTGTTCGATGAGAGTCGAGTGGACTCAATCACCATTTTTTAGGGAGAGTTTCGTTGGTAGTTGCCTCGTAGAATAAATAGAGAAGAGCTAGAGCTAGGAAGAGTTAGTCTATTCTAGTCTCGATTCCATTTAGAACTATTATTGTGAGCTCTTGAGCTTTTTGTTTTATTCAAGGATCAAAACTTTCAAATATGTATGTAGTTATTCTTTTATGAAATGAGCTGATTGGTTTCATTCGGTCGATTTAAATTTCGGAGGGCTAGGCTCGTGGGTTAGGGCCTAATCCATGTGCCTCGGCTTCTCTTGCGCATTATCTTTTTCCTTTTCGTCATTCGGATATTTTTGCTTCTGCCTTTAAGGTTAGACTTGCTTCGATAAGTTTCATTTATGTTTATTTTTTGTGTTGTTGTAGTTTTAATTGCTTATGCATAGTAAAATAACTCCAAAAAGCTGTGGTCAAGTCTCCCCCCTCTCATCTCTGTCAATAGAGTTAGAGTAAGGTAGACCTTCCCATAGGCCAAAAATTGCTTCATGTTCGAAGTTTTTGGGAAGAAAATTATATTACCAAGTCCAAGCCTCTCTTTCATCGTTTCATTACACATTTCGCTCGTTTCCCATGCATGAATCGCATGTGTGCTTCACTTCTAAGCACTACTCTTACGCCTCCATTCAACTCCTAATTTCCTTCTCACCTTAATGCTACACTTGCCTTTTTTTCAAACGCACTTAATCCCTTCGACCTTATTTCTTTGTTTTCCTCCATTCACGACCGCCTACCCTTTTACGAAAAACACGTGAAAAACCATCCCAAACCACCGAAAACCTGACATCCGCCTTTTCTCCTCAAGACTCCTGCCACCGTACGTCACACTTCGCAATCGCAACATTCACCTTTTACCTTTAACGCTTACTGCTCGTTCCTTGCTATTGCGATATTGAGAAATCGCAAATCGCACTTTGCAACATTTATCTTTTACCTTTAATGCTTACCATTCATTCCTTGTGATTGCGATATTGCGGAATCACAAATCGCATTGTGCACCGTTTACCGTTCACCTTAACGCTTACCGCTCGTTCTTGCGATCGCAATATTGCGACATCGCATATCGCAAATCACAACCTTTCCCTTTTTATTTTCACTTCCACGTCATCCCCATCGCAAATCACAACCCGCAGATCTTATCCTATCGCAAAGCACATCTCGCTGAATGTACCACATCGCAAATTGCAACCTGCAACTTTTATCTTTTACCTTTAATCACATACCTCTTGTTCATGAAATTGCGATATTGCGAGAATCGTACCCCATCAGTCGGCCCCACTTTGCCACGTCACACATCGCAAATCGCACTTTGCACATTTTAGTTCGTTCCATTAAGTCCTTACCGTTGTCCATTTAAACTTGCGAAGTTGCGAATGCGACATCACACATTGTGGCTTTTTTTCCTCCACCTCACTTCGCCATTGCACTTTTGAATTCATTTTTGCTCCAAAGCCATTTTCACGTTATATTATAAAGTTTTATAAGTTTTTTAAACCCCTCTTTCCATTTCACTGTCACTTGTTTCATGCACTAAGCCTTCAATTTGCCACTTTAGCCCTTTTCTTCCCTCAAAGTACCAAATTAACTCTTTTTTAGCTAGAATTAAGTCATGGATAGTTTAGTTGCATGGAAAGAAGCATGTGCATTTAGCTCATTTTCCAAGTTAAGTGTGGTTTAGAATTAGTTTCCTTTACGCCATTTATTTTCAACAAGTTAGCTTAAGTTTCTTTTCGAGTCATTTCCCTTTACGCCAATTAAATTAGTTTCATTCTTGTCATTTCTTTTCGGCACTTTAGTTTAATGTCCTTTTCTGTCATTTGTTTCCGAGTGATTTACTTCAGTTCTTATAATCATTTAAGAAATAGCACCCTCTCATAAAGCACAATAGGATTACATGAGCATAATGCATCTGCTTTGTGCATATAGCATTGTCACCTCCAAGTTTGTACGAACCACGAATTGATAAAGTAAATTAGGGCAACCCCTTGGAGTTGCGGCACTCTTGGTGCAATACCGGGGCTCACCAATTAGATGGATGAGCTTGATCCGAATAGATAGGATAAGGATAGAAATGGACTTGGAGACATTTTAGATGATTTTGTTTCATATTTCTCTATTTAAGCATAAGACATTGAAAGCATTCATATGTAGAATTTGTATAACTTCATTTTGATATTTACGAAACTTTGAGAGCTAATTGAAGAACACTGTTCTATCTCCTTTACGATTTTGAATATGGTGAATGCTTGAGTGAGTTTCGAGTAGGTGAAAGTAATCACGAGTGTGCGAGACAAGGGTGGAGGGCCCCCCACACTGATCTAAGTGCACTTTCTAGTTAATTTAGTTATAATCTCTTTCGAACTAGTTTTGTTTCATGATTAATCGATTAATTAGATGTATGATGATATGTTATGATTTACGATCAATCTAATTCTAATTTATATTACGAATATGAAGGGTCAACCCAATGTTTAAGTTAAACATTCCTTCTATCTCATCAAGAACTAGAAACTAGAATTCATCTTTCTTGCTTTTTAGTGATTTTACTGAATTTCCTATTCTCTAACAATGGCATTAATGATGAATGAATTCAGTAATGAAGGACAACAAGGACCTCCTTGGTTTAGGAGCCTCTTCTATTATTCGTTCCTGCATATTTATCTATTGTTCATTAGTGGTTTTTGGTTTCTGATTCATGAAGTAGTATTTAGAGAAGGGAAAACAAGTTCTCCTAAGTTAGGAGCTTCTTCTTATGCTTATTACATAATTGAATTAGAAATTATTTAGTTAGGTTTTTATATTTTTAATATGCATTTCCTTTAATATTAATAATTCATCTTCTAAAATTGACTATAGCTGAAATCCATATATCTTGGAGACGCTTCTAAGTTCTACAAGCCCGAATTGATAATAAAATACTTTTGTTGGTTTACCCGATCGCAGACCCAAATGCACACAAAATCCACCTAGATCATAAGTTGTCTTTGAAAGCTAACTTTGTCCTCAAGCACAAACAACTCATTCGAAAACACGGAAGTGAACTTGGCATCTCTATCGATATGATCTTCTTGGGAACACCATACAACCTCACTATCTCCCCGATGAAGATTTGGGCTACCTCACTATATGAATTAGTAGACTTCATTGAAATGAAATGAGCTACTTTAACTTGTTAACCACAACCATGATGGAATCATGTTTTCTCGATGTACTCATCAAATATTTAATAAATTCCATGGAAATGATCTACCATTTCCATTCTTGAACTCGAGAATAGGCTGCAATAAACCATCTAGATGCTTACATTCTTCTTTCGCTTTGCTTTGATATTCCAAAAAATTTAGCACAAAACTCATCCACTTCCTTTTCAAGTTCGACCAATAGTATAAATTCTTAACAATTTTCATAGTCTTTTGATATCCTCGGGGTTACCTAAATATGGCTTGACATGAAGCTCCCTCAAGATAATATTCTTCAAATCACTATTATCCGGTACATATATCATCTGCTTCTGAATCTTACCAAGCCATTTGGCATGACGTGATACTCCTCATCCTTATCACCTTCACCTTGTTGGTGCAATATTTTCTTCGGTTGTTGGTACTGTCATCCTACTACCATGCCGACAAGATCCACCTCTATAAATATTTCCCATATGAACTCACGGCTAAAAATGTGGTTCACCTACACTCTCCTACTAAGAAAATTTTCAAGTGTGTTCTCATTTCCCTTGATGTACCTTATCTCGAAGTGAAACTCACCGAGGGTATCCAACCATCTAGTTTGCCTCGAATTCATATTAGGTTGGTCAAACAAGCACCTCATCCAAGCCGTGATCACTCATCAAAACAAATCTCTTGCAAAGGAGATAATGTCTCCATATCTTCGAGTGCATGAATGATAACTTCCAACTCAATATCATGAGTCATATAGTTCCACTCCTACTCATTCAATTTCCTTGACTTATAGCAACCTACCCTTCTTGGATCAAAACTCCACCAAGTCCTTTCTTGAAAGCATTTGTACATACCACAATCTCCTTATCGGGATCTGTAATTTTCAAGACTAGATTGTTTTTCAGCAAACGCTTCAATTTATTAAATATTTTTGCACACTCCTCTATCCATTCAAACATTTTTCCCTTTCTATGCAAAGATATAATATGATAAACAATCCTTGAGAAGTTCCTAATGAACCTCCCCTTGCAATAACCTGCTAGTCTCATGAATGATCGACTTCATCCACATTCCTAGGAGTTGGCCAATCCATGATAGCTCTAATATTTTCTAGATCCACTCCTATCCCTTCCTTGGAAATATCATGTCCCTAGTAGTGAATCCGAGAGTGAAAGAAACTGCACTTGCTAAGCTTGGCATACAATTGATTCTCTCTCAACAATATGAACACTACTTCTAGGTGCTCTGCATAATTCTTCCTCATTCTTGGAATATGTTGACGGGTTATGGAAATCTATCAACCAAGGGGGTCTCCCTAATGTGAATTCATAATTATACCTCAAATCATTTGGAATAGGAGCCACATTTGGCGTATCAACCGGATTCCATATATTCTTATATATTTGACTTGGCTACAAAGTTCAACACAAGAGATTAATGCACGGATAATCTCGGATCAACAAGTGAGTATGCCTTGTGAAATGTTTAGTTTCAGATAATTTAAAGGTCCTTCTACCGAAATGGAAGAGAAAAGTGGGCCCTTTAAATACAAGTAATAGTACTAATTTGGAAAAGGAACATGAGCATATACATATGAATAAATCGTTGATCAACTAGTGAAATAGTTCACAAGGAAGCAACGATTGTTAAAGAAAATACAACACACCTTCAACAATATATGTACCAAAGCCATTAAAATAGTTCAATTTCCCTTACTACAAACGAAAATAGCGTACATCACAAACATTTAAAGAATAGTTTTACAATATTCATGACATATGCATGAAAGCGTGATGGCTTAACAAGCTTCAGAATTAAGTAAAATTTCCAAAATACATTAAAACACCAAACACCACTAGCCCCAATAATGGAGCATTAGAGCGATCACTTGCTACTAAAAAACAACTATCTTTATCTCCAATCCCTCGTAAGAGGAAACAACATGAAAATTCTTTTACATGAGAAATGAGGGTGTTTATATAACAAATGGGGTGACCATTCACCTCCCTTGTGACTCTTGGACTAACCTCATGACTATTTGACTTCTCAATGACCTTTCAAATTCCTATGTGAAATTTCATATTACATGGATGACTTCGAGACTTTCACTTTACATTACATTTCAAAAATATTTAATTTATATAATCCATAAATGATGTGGAAAATAATGCCTCGTGACCGAGACATGACATGACACTAATGACATGTAATGCATGATGATGTGACAGTGCCAAGATGTCCTTCTTGCTTCTTTGTCTTCATTAAAATATGTATCCAATACTTTTTTCTTTATGAGAGATATTTTTTTTTCTTCATATATTCCCTCCAAAGGGTTGTGAATCAGATGGGGTCTTCATTTGGTCACGATCTTTGATCTTATGTTGTACTCAAGTGTTCCTTCGTCTTCTTTCCTAATGATGATATTATATCCTCATCTCCTTAGGTGTCTTCTAACGTGGTCTCCTTCTCTATCTCCTTAATCATCATCCTGTCATGACATAATTAAATACACAGTGATTGCTAATCCACCCATGACAATATGACATCGGTTTGATAAACCCCTATCCTAAGATGCTTCATGAATTCACTTGTTAGGGCTAGAACTAGCTATTGGTTGAGTGACTAACTCGGGGATTTGCATATTTATATAGGTTAAGGTCTTGTGTTGAGGCTTGATACTATGCGATGCGCGGTTCGGGATGTCAAGGGTCAAAGGATTGCATAGTCGAGGGACTCGAGGACTCTTTGGAGGCTTGATCCTTGAGGCTCGTACAATACATGGTTACGGAGATCTCGGCAGAGAGGCTAGCGGCTGAGGGACTCAAGGGCTAAAGTTGGAGGCTTGAGGTTTGATGCTGCGCAGTGCAAATTTTTGAAGGCACGGGTTAAGTGAGCGCACAATTGATGAACTCCAAAGGTCAAGCTTGAGGCTTGAAGTTTCCCAATGCATAGTTTAGATAGGAGAACATGTTGGGAGATTGCATAGTTGAGGGGTTCAAGGCCTCAAGCTTGAGGATTGAATATTGAAGTTTCCTAATGCACGGTTGTGGAGGAAAAAAGGCCAAATGATGGAACAATTTCACAATTCAAGAGCTCAAGGTTGAGGATTGATGCTTGAGAGCTGCGCAATGTGTAAAGAAGGTTGGACGGAGGCAAGGGTTGTGCAGTTACGGGAGCTCAAGGAATGGGAATGAGCATTGAGACTGAATAGTGCATAGTTCCAAGAGGCAAGGTCGGGGATTGAGGATTGAGGTCTGCACAATGTGCAATTCGGGAAGGTTGAGAGAAGTCAAGTTACCCGAGAATGAAATTTTATGGATAAGGCTACGTGTAGGATCGGTATGGCTCAAGTGAGCGAGAGAAAAAACTAAATCATGATCACACACTCAAAATAGTTGAAGACACAACATTGATTACTCAAAAAAAATAACAACATGATACTCTTAATACGATAGAAATGTAACATACCTCTGCAAGTGCGACACAAAATATACACTTTGCGACGAAAGTGACAACACTTGTGCGAGCGTGCATGGAAATTTGGGAATGAGTGTGAAACATGTCTACATGACTAATAGGACTCATCAACACCAAATTTACCCCTTGAAACATGTAGAAATATCGCTATGATACCATGTAGAAATTTATAGAACTTTTATACCAATGGCTTCAATCCGATCTTTTGATGTACTAAAACAAGATATTGAATCCTTCTACAATTTTTGCAGAATGCAAAACACAATCGCTCAATCACTTGCAAGAAAGAGAAATAAGTAAATAAATCACACAAAACAATAGTTTCTTGGGTAAATCAACTTCTCAAAATACCGCTATCATATGTTTTATAAAGTCAAGGAATCATGAAACAATACAATTCTTAATCTCTCATGAGATTCTCCAGCACTCTACCAATTGTCTCACACTGATCTAGGCAAAATTGGACAAACACATAGCCAATTCTCAGCCTTCCTTCAGCATGCCTTTCTCACACAATTCCTAGGGAATTATCTCCCTATTAAATAGGAAAATCAGCCTTTCTTGATTGTGTAATCCATCATGGCTTCCTCATGGCTTTATAAAGATAAAATATGCACACAAAAGGGTTGCCCAAGGCCATACAAGAGCATTAGAACTACAAGAGTGTTGAATGATGTTATAACATGAATGATTCATTAAGTTTACGTTACCATCCATAATAGAAGAAATTGCTAAGGGTGGTGTCGTGATCAAAGAGTAGGTAATTGCTCGTGCCCTATATTTGGATCTTATTTATACCTAATTGAGAACGCTCTATGATAAAATGCCAATTGCTTCACAACCTTCCAATATTATTCCTCAACCTCCCGATAAAGAATCACATGTCACCGATGGTGTGATTGGTTCTACTAGCCCTGTGTAGTCAATGAGTAAACCATTTGAGTCAACTATCATTGTGGATTCCCAAAACCCTCGCTCTTATACTCTTGCGGCTTCTTTTTTTAGATAAATGGTGTTCAATCTTCTAAAGGAAAAATATCAACAACAAGGAAATAAGAAGAAAGGAAATGGTAAAAAAGATGAAAGATAATCCTCGCAGGGATAAATAAAATACTTACTCTTCTGAAGAGAAGTGAAAATATTTTTATCCATTCTTGATTTATAATGAAGATAATTTCACTCACGATTTTCCACACGGGTAGAAGTGAATCAATACCTTAAATCGTCCATTGCACTCATTGTGTTAACGAGTTTTTCCTGAATACGAACACCAATATGGTTTCACAGGGATCTGCTTCCTCTAACTCGGTTTTGATGCTTTCCTCTATTCAACCAAAAAATGACGTTATGGTGGCATGATCTAAAAATGGAAGTACTTGAAAATGTGTGCAAGGTATCCATTTCCATTTAATTAAATGTGTGCAAAATTCTCCATGTCTTGCCGATTAAACAAAGTGTTTTTGGTAGCTTGTTTATGAGTTTATGTGAGAGGGAAAGTTAATTTAATTTGTTTTTTAACATATTAAATCAGAAATATACACCAAGATAACTTCATCATAACATGACACAAATGTTTGGTGAGCGATTCACCCTTCCCTGGGCTACGTCCGTTGGATCAAGCCTCCCAAAAGGAGCTTGTCCTCTTGTATTATAATGCTCTCAAATGCTAATACAAGTTTAAAAGTGCATCAATAGGAAAATCTGAATGAAAATACGGATTCATAAGACATGAAAAATGCTAAAAATTCCTTTCCATATTCACTAAACGAGTGAAAAATTACCATAAACGAGTGACTTCTTCAACGAGGCCACTGATGGCTCTTTGAACTCCTCTGAAGCTTTTCAGGCTGTATAAGTCCTCAAACAGTTTTGAAACTTCTTCCATTAGGTTTAGAAGGTCGAAAATAGCTGAAAATGGTTTTTGGATCACCTCAAACAGATGAGGTACAACTCCGAGATAACTCCATTTCCCCAGTGGCCCTAGTGGCTCTCCAAGCTTCCACTGAAGCTAAAATGGATGTAGAACACCTCTACTGCCTTTGGAACCTATCCCAATGGCTCTTTAATGCTGAAAATATTTGAAATTGGTTTTTGATTCACCTCAAATGGTTAAGCATAGCCCAAAACAACTCCAACTCCCTCTTGGCCCTTTGATGGCTCTCATTTCTTCCCTGAAGAAAAAAGGGGTTGAAAATCAACTCTAATGGCTCTGAAACCTATTCCAATGGCTCCATAATTATGAAGATAGCCAAGATTGACCAAAATTTCGTCCAATTTGGTCCAATATTGGAGAAGTTATGGCCAAAACAATATTTTTCCCGGTGGCACTTAAAAAACTCCACTAAAATTGGGCTAACTCCCGAGTTAGGAGAGCCAAATATGGAGGAATTACTGAAAATGGTGGAACACGCCCCAAACTTGGTGGTAACTATAAACAGGTTTAATTAAATTCTAATAGGCGGTCACATGTTCCAAACCCGCCAGAATCCGTGCTAACAAACCGTGGCTTATCCATTTAATAAACCACACATTTAATTGTGACAACGTGGCCACATGCCACGACTTAAAACCTGTTATCAAACCACTGGTTCCGAGCCTTGAGGTCACGGCTATGGGTCATATTGAATGGGGCTAGCCCTTTTGACCTTCGCCCATATCTTTTTCAAACTTCAAATATGATTTGTAAACCATACAAATCAAGAACTAAATGTGTGGCCCAATAGTAAGTTGTGGCGCTTGCAACGGTGAGGTCCGGGGTTCAAACCTCGCGGACTTGCCAAAATTTTGATATGCCCAAACTTTTCATGGCCTGGGGTCACGTGGCGGCCTCTGGGCTTGCCAAGTGGAACCTGTTGATTGGCCACCATAATAAAAGTCAAAGCAACAACGAATCAACATACGCGAGTGTCGTAATATGATTGGCCCAGATGGAATAGTCCGGGGAATATTCCTTGGAATATTAATTTTTAAATTTTTCAAAATTTGAAAGTCAAACCTAGTCAACTCGGTTTTGTAGTTCTTTCGAAAACTTCAAACTTGCATAACTTTCACATACGATGTCGGATTTGAGTGCTATTCAAGGTGCCGGGATCATATCGATGAAGCCTATTCGATCATTTAGGTTGAAAGTGATTTTTAACACTTTCTATTTTGAGCTTTTTCCATAGCTCGGACTTGAGCTCTCGATCACACCTCCCAAATGAGAAGCTTTTGGACCCCAAAAGCTCACTGAAATGCTAAAACTAAACTAAAAAGTAAATGAGAGAATAACAACATCCTCTTCTCTTCGCCCTTCAAAAAATTTTCTTGACTTGCCAACTTTGTTCACATGGCGAATTTTTGTTGAATGAGATATGTACTTGTGCCGAATCTGACCAAGTTTTTCTCGCCATACCAATCAACCATTTTGCAACCAATAAAAACAATCAATCTTTTACACTGCTTTTTAACACCTTTTGCACAAAAAAAAATGCTCGGGCCCTAAGCTACGATACCATCGATCTGAAAATGGAAGTACTTGAAAAATGTGGGCAAGGTATCCATTTCTATTTAATTAAATGTGTGCAAAATTCTCCATGTCTTACTAATTAAACAAAGTGTTTTTGGTAAATGTTTATGAGTTTATGTGAGAGGGAAAGTTAATTTAATTTTATGTTTAACATATTAAATAGAAATATACGACAAGATAACTTCGACATAACGAGAAACAAATGTTTGGTGAGCGAGTTCACCCCTCCTCGGCTTACGTCCGCTGGATCAAGCCTCCCGAAATGAGCTTGTCCTCTTGTATTATAATGCTATCAAATGCTAATACAAGTTTAAAAGTGCCTAAACAGAGAAAATATGAATGCAAATACGGATTCATAAGACATGAAAATTCTAAAAATGCCTTTCCATATTCACTAAATAGTGAAAAAATTACCATAAACGAGTGACTTCTTCAACAAGGACCTAATGGCTCTTTGAACTTATACTGAAGCTTTTTTCAGGCTGTATAAGTCCTCAAACAGTTTTTAAACCTCTTCCATTAGGTTTAGAAGGTCGAAAATAGCTGAAAATGGTTTTTGGATCAGCTCAAACAGTGAGGTACAACTCCGGATAACTCCATTTCCCCAGTGGCCCTAGTGGCTCTCAAGCTTCCCTGGAGCTAAAATGGCTGTAGAACGCCTCTAATACCTCTAGAACCTATCCCAATGGCTTTGGAATGTTGAAAATAGTTGAAATTGGTTTTTGATTCACCTCAAATGGTTAAGCATAGCCCAAAAACGACTCCAACTCCCTCTTGGCCCCGATGGCTCTCATTGCTTCCTTAAAGAAAAAAGGGGCTAAAGATCAACTCTAATGGCTTTGCAACCTATTCCAATGGCTCCCAGAATGCTGAATATATCCAATATTGACCAAAATTTCGTCCAATTTGGTCCAATATTGGAGAAGTTATGGCCAAAACAATATTTTTCCCGGTGGCACTTTTAAAACTCCACTAAAATTGGGCTAACTCCAGTTAGGAGCGCCAAATATGGAGGAATTACCGAAAATGGTGGAACGCACCCCAAACTTGGTGGTAGCTACAAACGGTTTAATTAAATGCTAATAGGCGGTCACATGTTCCAAACTCATCGAAATCCGCGCTAACAAACCGTGGCTTATCCATTTAACGAACCGCACATTTAATTGTGACAACGTGGCCACATGCCACGACTTACAATCCGTTATCAAACCGGCGGTTCGAGCCTTGAGGTCATGGCTATGGGTCATATCAAATGGGGCTAGCCCTTTTGACCTCCGCCCATATCCCTTTTAACCTCCGCCCATATCTTTTTCAAACTTCAAATATGATTTGTAAACCATACAAATCAAGAACTAAATGTGTGGCCCAATGGTAAGTCGTGGCGCTTGCAACAGTGAGGTTCGAGGTTCAAACGTCGCGGACTTGCCAAAATTTTAATACACCCAAACGTTTCACGGCCTAGGGCCACGTGGGCTGCCTCTGGGCTTGCCACGTGGCACCCATTGATTGGCCACCATAATAAAAGTCACACCAACAACGAATCGACGATCCGTCAAGTGTCGTAATATGATTGGCCCGGGTGGAATAGTCCGGAAATATTCCAAGCAATATTTCAAGAATATTCCTTGGAATATTCCAAAAATATTCCTTGGAATATTCCTTTTTTAATTTTTTCAAAAATTTGAAAGTCAAACCTCGGTCAACTTTTTTTTGCGCAGTTTCGAAAACTTCAAACTTGCATAACGTTGACATACGATGTCGGATTTGAGTGTCGTTCACGACGCCATGATCGTATCGATGAGGCCTATATGTTCGTTCGGGTTGCAAATGATTTTGAACACTTTCAATTTTGAGCTTTTTCCATAGCTCGGACTTGAGCTCTTGATCACACCTCCCAAATGAGAAGCTTTTGGACCCCAAAAGCTCATCGAAATGTTGAGCGGCTCGAACGGTAAATGAGAGAATAACAACATCCTCTTCTCTTCACCCTTCAAAAAATTTTCCTAACTTTCCAACTTTTCACATGGCAAATTTTTTGTTGAATGAGCTATGTACTTGTGTCGAATCCCAACCAAGTTTTTCTCGCCATACCAATCAACCATTTTGCAACCACTAAAACAATAAATATTTTACACTTTGTTTTAACACATTTTTCACAAAAACAAATGCTCATCTTGAGCTCCGATACCATCTAATCTGAAAATGGAAGTACTTGAAAATGTGTGCAAGGTATCCATTTCCATTAAATTAAATGTGTGCAAAATTCTCCATGTCTTCGCTGATTAAACAAAGTGTTTTTGGTAACTATTTATGAGTTTATGTGAAAGGGAAAGTTAATTTGATTTGTTGTTTAACATATTAAATCAGAAATATACAACAAGATAACTTCATCATAACATGACGCAAATGTTTGTCTGAGCAGTTCACCCCTCTTGGGTATGCGTCTGCTTTGGATCAAGCCTCCCAAAATGAGCTTGTCCTCTTGTATTATAATGCTCTCAAATGCTAATACAAGTTTAAAAGTGACTCAACGGGAAAATGCGAGATGCAAATACAGATTCAAAAGACATGAAAATTCTAAAAATGCCTTTCCATATTCACTAAACGAGTGAAAAATTACCATAAACAGAGTGACTTCTTCAACAAGGCCACGATGGCTCTTTGAACTCTCTCGAAGCTTTTTGGGCTATAGAAGTCCTCAAATAGTTCTAAAACCTCTTCCATTAGGTTCATAAGGTCAAAAATAGCTGAAAATGGTTTTTGAATCACCTTAAATAGTGAGGTACAACTCGAGATAACTCCATTTCCCCAATGGCCCTGGTGGCTTTCCAAGCTTCTGAAGCTAAAATGACTATAGAACACCTCTACTACCTTTGAAACCTGTCCTAATGGTTCCGGAATGCTGAAAATAGTCAAAATTGGTTTTTGATTCACCTCAAATTGTTAAGCATGGCCCAAAACGAGGTCCAACTCCCTCTTGGCCTCGATGGGTCTCATTGCTTCCTTGAAGTAAAATGGGCTAAAGATCAAATCTAATGGCTCTGAAACCTATTACAATGGCTCTAGAATGATGAAGATAGCCAAGAGCTGACCACAATTTCGTCCAATTTGGTCCAATATTGGAGAAGTTATGGCCAAAACAATATTTTTCCCGGTGGCACTTTAAAAACTCCACTAAAATTGGGCTAGCTCCGAGTTAGGAGTGCCAAATATGGAGGAATTACCAAAAATGGTGGAATGTGCCCTAAAATTGGTGGTAATTGCAAATGGTTTAATTAAATGCTAATAGGTGGTCACATGTTCCAAACCCGCTGGAATCCGTGCTAACAAACCGTGGCTTATCCATTTAACAACAGCGCATTTAATTGTGACAACGTGGCCACATGCCACGACACAATCTGTTATCAAACCACCTAGGTTCCAGGGAGCCTTGAGGTCACGGCTATGGGTCATATTGAATGGGGCTAGCCCTTTTGACCTTCGCCCATATCTTTTTCAAACTTCAAATATGATTTGTAAACCATACAAATCAAGAACTAAACGTGTGGCCCAATGGTAAGTCGTGGCACTAGAAATGGTGAGGTTTGGGGTTCAAACCTCACGGACTTACCAAAATTTTAATATGCCCAAAATTTTCACGGCATGGGGCCATGTGGCGGCCTTCGGGCTTGCCACGTGGCACTCGTTGATTGGCCACCATAATAAAATTCAAACCAACAACGAATCGACCCAACTACCAAGTGTCGTAATATGATTGGCCCGAGTGGAATAGTCAGGGGAATATTCCAAGAATATTCCTTGGAATATTCCTTTTTTTAATTTTTCAAAATTTGAAAGTCAAACCTAGTCAACTCGGTTTTTTGCGGTTCTTGAAAACTTCAAACTTGCATAACTTTCAAATACGATGTCGTATTTGAGTGTCGTTCACCATGCCAAGATTGTATCGACGAGGGCCTATCTCGGTCGTTCGGGTTGCAAGTGATTTTGAACACTTTCAATTTTGAGCTTTTTTCCATAGCTCGGACTTGAGCTCACGATCACACCTCCCAAATGAGAAGCTTTTTGGACCCCAAAAGCTCACTGAAACTCGAGCAGATCAAATGAGAGAATAACAACATCCTCTTCTCTTCAACCTTCAAAAATTTTTCCCGACTTTCCAGCTTGTTCACATGGTGATTTTTTTGTTGAATGAGCTATGTACTTGTGCCGAATCTAGACCAAGTTTTCTCGCCATACCAATCAACCAATTTTGCAACTATTAAAACAATCAATCTTTTACCTTGTTTTAACACCTTTTGCACAAAAACAAATTCTCAACTCGAGCTACGATACCATACGATGCTGAAAATGGAAGCACTTGAAAATGTGTGCAAGGTATCCATTTCCATTTAATTAAATGTGTGCAAAATTTTCCATGTCTTGTTGATTAAACAAAGTGTTTTTGGTAACTTTTTATGATTTTATGTGAGAGGGAAAGTTTAATTTATTTTTTTGTTTAACATATTAAATCGAAATATACATGAATATAACTTCATCATAACATGACACAAATGTTTGGTGAGCGAGTTCACCCCTCCTCAACTACGTTCTGTCGGATCAAGCCTCCCAAAATGAGCTTGTCCTTACGTATTATAATGCTCTCAAATGCTAATACAAGTTTAAAAGTGCCTCAATAGGAAAATCTGAATGCAAATGTAGATTCAAAAGACATGAAAATGCTAAAAATGCCTTTCCATATTCACTAAACGGTGAAAAATTACCATAAACAGTGACTTCTTCAACAAGGCCCTCGAAGGCTCTTTGAACTCCTCTGAAGCTTTTTAGGCTGTAGAAGTCCTAAAAAAATTTCTGAAACCTCTTCCATTAGGTTTAGAAGGTCGAAAATAGCTGAAAATGGTTTTTGGATCACCTCGAAACAATGAGGTACAACTCCGGATAACTCCATTTCCCCAATGGCCACTGGTGGCTCTCCAAGCTTCCACTGAAGATAAAATGGTTGTAGAACACCTCTACTACCTATGGAACCTATCCCAATGGCTTTGGAATGCTGAAAATAGTCAAAATTAATTTTTTGATTCACCTCAAATGGTTAAGCATAGCCCAAAACGGCTCCAACTCCCTCTTGGTCCCCGATGGCTCTCATTGCTTCCACGAAGCAAAAAGGGACTAAAGATCAACTCTAATTGCTCTGAAACCTGTTACAATGGCTCTAGAATGATGAAGATAGCCAAGACTGGCTACAATTTCGTCCAATTTGGTCCAATATTGGAGAAGTTATGGCCAAAACAATATTTATCCCGGTGGCACTTAAAAAACTCCACTAAAATTGGGCTAGCTCCGGTTAGAGAGTGCCAAATATGGAGGAATTGCGAAAATGGTGGAATGTGCCCCTAAACTTGGTGGTAACTACAAACGGTTTAATTAAATGCTAATAGGTGGTCACATGTTCCAAACCACGTCGGAATCACAGCGCTAACAAACGTGGCTTATCCATTTAACAAACTCAGCATTTAATTGTGACAATGTGGCCACATGCCATGACTTACAATCTATTATCAAACGCCTGATTCACGAGCCTTGAAGTCACGGATATGGGTCATATCGAATGGGGCTAGCCCTTTTGACCTCCGCCCATATCTTTTTCAAACTTCAAATATGATTTGAAAACCATACAAATCAAGAACTAAATGTGTGGCCCAATGGTAAGTCGTGGCACTTGCAACGGTGAGGTTTGGGGTTCAAACCTCGCGGACTTGCCAAAAATTTTAATATGCCCAAAATTTTCACGGCACAGGGGCCATGTTGCGGCCTCTAAGCTTGCCACGTGGGAACTCGTTGATTGGCCACCATAATAAAATTCAAACCAACAACGAATCAGACATCTACAAGTGTCGTAATATGATTGGCCCAGGTGGAATAGTCCAGGGAATATTCCAAGAATATTCCTGAATATTCTTTTTTAATTTTTCAAAATTTGAAAGTCAAACCTAGTCAACTCGGCTTTTTTGTAGTTTCTACGAAAACTTCAAACTTGCATAACTTTCAAATACGATGTCGTATTTGAGTGTCATTCACCATGCCAAGATCGTATCGACGAGGCCTATCAGGTCGTTCGAGGTTGCAAGTTATTTTGAACACTTTCAATTTTTGAGCTTTTTCCATAGCTCGGACTTGAGGTCATGATCAAACCTCCCAAATGAGAAGCTTTTGGAACCCAAAAGCTCACTAAAATGCTTTGAAACTGAAACTGAAACAAGTAAATGAGAGAATAACAACATCCTCTTCTCTTCAACCTTAAAAAATTTTTCACGACTTTCCAAAGCTTTGTTCACATGGTGATTTTTTGTTGAATGAGCTATGTACTTGTGCTAGAATCCCGACCAAGTTTTCTCGCCATACCAATCAACCATTTTGAAACTATTTAAATAATCAATCTTTTACATTTGTTTTAACACCTTTTTGCACAAAAACAAATTCTCAACTCGAGCTCGATACCATCCGATCCGAAAATAGAAGTACTTGAAAATGTGTGCAAGGTATCCATTTCCATTTAATTAAATGTGTGCAAAATTTTCCATGTCTTGCTGATTAAACAAAGTGTTTTTGGTAACTGTTTATGATTTTATGTGAGAGGGAAAGTTAATTTAATTTTTTTGTTTAACATATTAAATCGTAAATATACATCAAGATAACTTCATCATAACATGACACGAATGTTTGGTGAGCGAGTTCACCCCTCCTCGGCTACGTTCGCTGGATCAAGCCTCCCAAAATGAGCTTGTCCTTCCGTATTATAATGCTCTCAAATGCTAATACAAGTTTAAAAGTGCCTCAATAGGAAAAATATGAATGCAAATGCGGATTCAGAAGACATGAAAATGCTAAAAAATGCCTTTCCATATTCACTAAACGGTGAAAAAATTACCATAAACAAGTGACTTCTTCAACAAGGCCCTCAAGGCTCTTTGAACTCCTCTCGAAGCTTTTGAGATGTGTGTGAAGGACTCTGCTTCGAAAAAAATTCGAAATAAGCATACAATTTGCTGGAGCAACTCCATGAGTGTCCCAATGCAACGACAATGAAGGCTCGGTTGTTTCAAAACAATTGCGGAAGGTCTTTCTCAAAATAAGACAACGGAATCCGGTCGGACCACACTTAGCTGTATGGCGATCGGATGATACTCGAAAACAAAGATTTGAGACTATCAAGCAAAGCTTAGCGATGACGATCTCGGCCGGGGGACCTACGACAGCCCATGAAACAAAAGGCATAAGCGATTCAACGAAGTGGGCGTCTGAGGCGAACCCAAGTTCCAAAAGATGTTCAATAATTTGCCATAGCGTGATGGACACGACTCGGGTCGACAAAGTGGTCGTCGAGCCGGGAGACACCTATGATAAACGAATGGCAACGAGGAAAATAGCGGAGTTCACAAAGCTTGGGACATAAGCGATGAGGCACGAGTTCACGAGTCGAGGGCCTTTCGTTGGAAGAAGGCGACCGGAACAGAAGAAGACATAAAGGGCAAGACAACAGCGAAATGTGGCGAGCTGGAAAATTTGAAGCCCGGACAACTAGAGGAACGCGACTAACGAGAGGAGAAATATTGACTCGCGAGTCAATAGCG
This sequence comes from Pinus albicaulis, assembly GCA_034641835.2. NCBI lineage: Eukaryota > Viridiplantae > Streptophyta > Pinopsida > Pinales > Pinaceae > Pinus > Pinus albicaulis. Next base: position 1,388,152,146 of record CM076577.1, read on the forward strand.
CGTGAGTCGAGGACTGTTGTTGCATTTTTGGACGAAGACAATTTTGAAGTTGCGGAAACACAGAGAAGCCGGACGGTGAGAGACGCAATCAAGATGAGCCGAGTACATTTGCGGTTTGTGGAGCACCGAAAGGCGGGTGGCGGAGCACAAAAAAATGATCGGCACGCAAGGATGGTGGAGATAGGAGACAAGGAACAAGCCGATGTAGAGAACTCCAAGTGATGAAGAGAGACGAAGGTAGCGGAGTGCGAGGGAATGAGCGGAGCGAAGGGGCAAAAGTCGATATTTTCGGTCTTGAGCGGAGGCAGAATAGAGCGAGGAATAAATGACTCCTAGGACAGTTAGAGTCGATAGGAGAGTAGAGCCCAGGGAGGGAAAGAGCTTTGCGTGGATGTATGTGCTTGAACTAATTGTATTGGACTACGCGTAGTATATTTGTATTGTTTTGAGTTAAGTTAATGGAGATCAAAGCGGTGTTGTGTTACGTCTCGTATGGACTAGTTGAGTGCTTGTTGATTATGGTTGTATGTGTGTCTATTTTAAAATTTTAATTTGATGTTCGGGAAATATGTATAGATGAACAATAACTTTCTTCTTAAAAAGTTGAGATATATGAATGCCTGCTGTATGCACTTCGAGGGATGACTTGCGTTAGGGATATTTTCTCGATGTAGTGATCTGGTCTCCCAATCACTAGTAAGGTCATGGCATGCCTCGGGGTGAGACTCCTTGCTCTCTTGAGTAGGGTGAAAATGTCGACATTGTCCAGAACCTGGCAGAAACCTTGTTAGATCTAAGCTTGAACACGGGTCTTTCCCGCGCTCCTTTTCTCACCAACATTTAGTTACTAGGCCATGTGTTATTTCATTTCGAGAGGGAATCCCACCTCACTGGCTTAGATCCATCCCGAAATGTGGCTCAGCCAAAACATGAGAGAAACATCACACCATGGATTTATACTGGAAAAGCAAAAGGCTGGGCGAGAACAATGTCACACCTAGAAAAACCCATGCCCATGATAGAAAAGAGAACCAAGAACACACATGTATACCATGCATGCATCTGAAATATAACAAGGAAACCACACATGAAAATTGATACCTACAAATAATCCACGAGTCGTAGCTATTTGATCATGCTCTTCCTTGTTTGATCTTTTCTCCCTCTTTGCCTCCATTCTTGATCCAATGCTAAAAAATGCTCAGAAAACTCTAAGTGTCGAAGAGTGTGAGAGAGAGAGAATATAGAGAGAGCTCCAAAACTAAGTGCGCGAGCAAATGGTACCAATGCTGATCCTCAAAAGCCTTTTTATTAATGAGGCCTCTGTTTTCTCCATTTTTCCATTATTTTCCTTCATTTTCCTCTTCACATGCAACCTTTGTGACCTTTCACCTTCATTTTCTCTATTTTCCATCATTTTCATAAATAAATTGTCCAAAATGTCATTTTTACTTTCCAAAGTCTTTTCCATTGCATTTTCAAATTTCCTTGGCCACTTTGATAAACCAAATTAACACCCACACTAGGATATTTTGTCCAACATTCAGTGAAGCCACACATGCAAATCGATACTGCGAAAGAATCCCGATATGGCCGTTGATCCTCCTCTTCCTTGTTTGATATTTTCTCCTTCTTTTTGCCCTTTTTTCCTTTCTTGATCAAATGTTTAAATGCTCCCGAAAACTCCTAAGTGTCCAAGAGTGTGAGAGAGAGCCCAAAAAACTAAGCGCCCGACAAAAGGTACCAATGCGAGTCCTCAAAATCCTTTTTATTAATGAGGCCAAAATCTAGCAAGGAAAGCCACACATGCAAATCGAAAGTACCTACAAAGGATCTTGATGTATAGCGCATGTTTGATCATTGCTCTTCCTTGTTTGATCTTTTCTCCCTCTTTTCCTGCTTTTTCCTTTCTTGATCCAATGTTGAAAATGATTCACGAAAACTCCCAGTGATCCCGATAGAGTGTGAGAAGAGAGAGAGAGAAGAGAGAGAGAGCTCCAAAAATAAAGCCGACCAAAAGGTACCAAGCTTGATCCTCAAAAATCTCTTTTTATTAATGAGTGCTGTTTTCTTCATTTTCCATTATTTTCCCTAATTTTCCTCCTCACATGCGACTGTGACCTTTCACCTTCATTTTATCCTCTTTTCCATTATTTTTCATATTGTTACGTCGTTTTGTCTTTCCAAAGCCTTTGCCACATTGCCTTTGCCCGATTTCCTTGGCCATAGTAAACCAAATGAACACCCACACTAGGATGTTTTGTCAACATTTAGTTTTGGAATGAGTGTCCCCATAGCAGTGGGTTATTATTTTTCCTTTATTTAGTTTTATAAGAGTCCCATAATCCGTGGTTATTATTTTTCCCGGGATCCTCGTCTCTCTAACTCGCCTTTTGATATTTATTCAACCAAAATGACGTCGAGGATTACTCATTGCTAAAGATGGAAATACTTGAAAATGTGTGCAAGGTATCCATTTCCATTTAATTAAATGTGTGCAAAATTCTCCATGTCTTGCTGATTAAACAAAGTGTTTTTGGTAACTGTTTATGAGTTTATGTGTGAGGGAAAGTTGATTTAATTTGCTTTTTAACATATTAAATCAGAAATATACAGTAAGATAACTTCATCATAACATGACAAAAATGTTTTGTGAGCAGTTCACCCCTCCTGGGCTACGTCTGCTGGATCAAGCCTCCCAAAATAAGCCTTTCCTCTTGTATTAAAATGATCCAAAATGATAATACAAGTTTAAAGGTGCCTTAATAGGAAAATATGACTGCAAATACAGAATCAGAAGACATGAAAATGCTAAAAATGCCTTTCCATATTCACTAAACAGTGAAGAATTACCATAAACAGTGACTTCTTCAACAAGGCCCTGATTGGTCTTTGAACTCCTCTGAAGCTTTTTGAGCTGTATAAGTCCTCAAAAATTTCTAAAACCTCTTCCATTAGGTTTAGAAGGTCGAAAATAGCTGAAAATGGTTTTTGGATCACCTCAAACAGTGAGGTACAACTTCAGATAACTCCATTTCCCCAATGGCCCTGGTGGCTCTCCAAGCTTCCCTGAAGCTAAAATGGCTTTATAACACCTCTAATACCTCTAGAACCTATCCCAATGGCTCTGGAATGCTGAAAATAGTCGAAATTGGTTTTTTTTTACCTCAAATGGTTAAGCATAGCCCAAAACAGCTCCAACTCCCTCTTGGCCCTAATGGCTCTCATTGCTTCCCTGAAGAAAAAGGTTGAAAATAAATCAAATTTCCTTGGCTTCAGAAAGGTGAGATTCGAATGGTCAGGTGATATGGGTTTTGAGAACGACATAGGATGGTAGTGGGAGTTGGCAGAAGGTACCTATCAATACGAGTTTTATCATAGACTTGTGAGTAAGGCATCCGTGAGGGAAGGCGAGACAAGGAAATAAAGAAAGGGAAGGGAATAGTCTTCTTCCACCTCCATAGTGAAGTGGATGTGGGGGGAGATGCTATTGAAGATGGGAAAGAAAAATCCCGGAGGTGGGAATACCATGGGACCAAATGAAAAAGGTGTCATTCCTTAGCTTAGTATTTCAAAATAAAAATTTAATTTTTAACTTTAAATAATTAATTATATAAATTTATATTAAAAAATGTATATAAATCTCTCACACACACACACACACACACACACATATATATATATATGATAAGTCTAAAAATAATATTTATCAAACATAAATAAAATTACATCATTTTCCATCATGCCTCATTTTTCTGGCACAACTTTCCCTATAATGTTGTTGTCAACGTAGAGATGAATGGTATTGAGAATAGGGAAGTAAATGCAAAAAGTGAAAGAAGACACAACTAGAGAGGAGAATCACTCAAATTGGGGCTAACCCTCAAGGCGACCTTTCTTTTCTTTGTTTTTTGAAACCTTGACCCAACCTTCCGAAGGTGGTTTGATCAAAGTGATCATTGTGCAGTCAAGGTGATTCCATATCAGAGTTTGAAAAAACCGACTCATGAGTGTGTTTCAATATACTCAAAGAAGCATTACTATTCAATATCTATGTGCTTGTCGAAGGTGCATGGTCCACGCGAAGAGGTGCACAAGATGTTTGAGGCCTTGATTCTTGGAACTTGAACCTTGAATGAATTTCATCGCGAGCTTCTTCAATGTCATCCATAGGAGGAAGGTTGTAGGGCTTCCAACTTTTAGATCTAGAATTGCAGATGTTACGCTTTTGTTGAGAATTAAACACCAAGCAAGAATTTTGTAAGTGGCATGTTTGATGATAGAAGTGGCAATGAAAAGTAGCATTCTCATAATCTAGAATAACTGATTTTTAACTCGATTTGGTATGGCGACCGTTTATTGATATCGATTTCAAGACAAATTCCGCTATAATTTTATGATGAAAATCCTCTAGATATGAGTGACAAACAAGGATAACAATGGTAAGGGTTGAAGACATAAACCATAAAAATGATCAAGTATGAATGGGAAGCAAAAGTATTTAATTTTTTAATTAAATAAATTTTGAAATAGATAATTATTATTTTTATTTGTATTTGATTAAAAAGTAATATATAATATTAAAAATAATGGAATATTTAATTTAAAGGTTTCCACTATTTCATAAAAACATATTTTATTGAATTTTGAAATTAAGCGAAATCGCAACGTAAGGATCAATTAAGATGGTAAAATGAACTCAAAACATTGTCCTTATTACATGTTTTCTCCGTCAATATCCTTTAGGTATGTAATTGAGTGATGAACATCTAAATGTCATAGAAAACAGATTCCGTTGTAGTCTAGTTGGTTAGGATACTCGGCTCTCACCCGAGAGACCCGGGTTCAAGTCCCGGCAACGGAAACAATTTTTATTTTAAGCCAGAATTCAAAACAGTTGTATTGGTTTGATTGCAGCGCACTGGTCCATCACGCTGAGCTCTAATTCAATCGAAACATCTTTTAAAGAAGCAACAATCGACCGACGTTCGGAGGACGGTTATCTTTCTGTGTAGCTTTGGCATTACACTTGTTTAATCGAATTGGCCATACACACTTCTTTCACCAAAAGTGTTTTACTTATTACGTTTTGGATGGAAATTGTTGAATTCCCATGAAAACTTGGTGGCATCGATGCATCCAGTGATTAAGAATGCATTTGTTGTTAACAAGAAAGAAACATTAAAAATTAAAGCCCTGGATTGGATTGGATTGGATTTGTGATAATTACGAGAAATGAAATTCTAATTCTCCAAGATTCGTGATAATTACAAGAAATGAAATTCTAATTCTTCAAGATTTGTGATAATTACGAGAAATGAAATTCTAATTCTCCAAGATTCGTGATAATTACAAGAAATGAAATTCTAATTCTTCAAGATTTGTGATAATTACAAGAAATGAAATTCCGTAATGTAATGGACAAGAAAAACCCCAAGCTACCGGACAACATACATACAGCATATCGATAAAGATGGTGGACAACCTCAATCACTGGAGACAGCATAGCATAGCATAGAGTGAGGGTATAATTCACGTTATCAAAAATACTAATAGCATGTTTTTCCATTGGGAGAAGGGAGGGGAGCAGATCAAATATAGCAACAGTAGATATCCCACAATTCCACATTTTATACGGGGATGTAGCTCAGATGGTAGAGCGCTCGCTTAGCATGCGAGAGGTACGGGGATCGATACCCCGCATCTCCAATTGTCATGCGTAAAATTACTAGACAATTTTTGGAATTGTCACAATGATCAGTGCTCTCACCTCACCAGATTCCATATTATATGAGAATTCATTGAGTGTTTCGAAACCTCCTATTGCTTAACCAGGATCAGTACTTCCGTTTTATTAGATTAGGGATTTTGAAACTTCCGTCTCATTTCTTTCAGCACCCTTCCCGCCGTTTTAGTTAAATTGGGAGTTTAAAAAACCCTCCTGTTTTAACTTTGCTGTGCGCTTTGGAAGCTCGTGGCTCAAATTGAATCGAACACACTCCCAACTGTTCTGTCAAATTGACATGTCGTTCAATTCGTCCCTTCAATCTTTTTTGGATTTTACATGGTAACAAATTTATGCACCAAAAAATAATTGGATTTTTGGATTTTACATGGTAAAAAATTTGTAAAAAAATTGGATTTTGCGTTTGCTAAAAAAAACTGGTAAGATTTGTAAAGTGGAGATGCGGGTATCGAACCCCATTGCCTCTCGCATACCATGACGCTCTACCATGTGAGCTACATCCCCAAGCTGTGCAATATCCTGCTTCGTTTTTTCTCACGTATTCTTTTATGTATTAATGATTTCAAAATCTACCACTAAAGCATCAACGAGTAATATCTAATTGTTATCGATGGCTATTATCATTTTAGGCCTCATCAAATCATTTTATAGAAGTCTCTGGAGCATGTTGATTTCCTCAATTAATACCTATTAATTAATCAATTTTCATAAGTTATAATTAGTAACTTTTTAATAATAGATCAATTAAATTCATTGAGGGGTATCTAGGTGTTTTCTCCTGAAACCTTTTCTGGGTTTTGGAGATCTCATGTTCCGTAGCTTCTCGAACACCTTAGAGACTAGAACACATGTCTGATGCTACCATAATATCTAAAAACTAACATCCCTTTGGTCTTATAGTTAGAATAAATTATCATGTTTGTTGGGGGGGGAAGGGGGGGGAATTGGTCACTTCCTTCAACTGAAATCTAATTAAGAAAGCTAAGTAGACCATCTATGAATATAGATGCATGTAGAAGTGGATGTGAGTGATGACCTCTTCGAGGAAATTCAACTAAACTTTTAATCTTTACCTTGGACTTAGAAAATCAATCATTGGTGTCTTCCTTTTCATTGTTACACTTGCTATGTTGTTGTAGGGGCTAGTAGACTTAGTCGACTTATTCGACTAGCCCAATCAAGTTGAGACAATAAAGAAAATATTGTAAGTCGGATGACTCTCTAGTCGAGTCGATTGACTAAATTAGTCTAGTAAAGTCAGTTGAGATAGTTTAAATATTGTAGTTGTATATATATATATATACTTGACTTTATTTACAAGTTAGATTTTTTGTTTAGGATATACTAATACACGTTTTTGACTTGTTGTTTCTCCACTACTTTGTGACTCTTTCCTCCTGTATGTATTGCATATGATTATGTAGTTTACTTGTTGTTCCTTCCCACTGGTAATCGATGCCTAATTTTTTCAATATTACAACATTGTTTCTATTGCTAGTAGTGTGGACCCGAGTATACACAATATGGATACATAAATGTTAACACTAGAAGAGATACAAGAGTGTTGGGAGAAAAAGATCAATAACTACCTGAATTACTATACAAGGAGAAACATATTATTGATTGCATAAGCTAGAGCTCACTTCTTTACGGAAGCACATTAAAAAATTATTGAAGAAGTCCTTGTTGAAATGAAGAAATACCTCGAAAACGTCCTAAAATGAAAGACAAAACTCGACGACCAACTAACGCTAAGGTAAAAAAATGGAGCAAGGAAAACCTTACACAAGTGGGTCAAGAAGATATCAGATGATTTCTACGATGATAAAGTGATATAAGAATGTACTTCTATTGAAAATAATTAAAGCTTAGTTCTTTAATGATTTCATGACAATGTATTTTGCACTATACTTTCATTATTGCATTAATCTCTCCTTAATAGGGGAGTTGGACATATAGTTGAATATTGACCACCCTTGAAAACTCCAATAAAATCTAACCAAAGTATGTGGTAGGTTGATTGGGATATTTTTTTCGATGCTTGGTGAAAAAACATAAAATAGGCATCGGATTACTTCTTAAGAAAATAAAAATATCTATCAGATTCACCCTTGTTGACCAGGAGACTGAATGATTTGTTTGGAGAAGACGCATCAAAGGTTGTTGAGAATCCTGCTCTCTTGGATTTTGTGGATGGTATTTTTAAGGAGACCAAGGAAGAAATAAAGAAAATTCTGTGTTCCAAGCACTTATTCTATCAAGAGATGTGTTCTTATCACAAGGCAAATAAGCTATATATCGCGGCAGATTTTGATCATGAAGCATTGTTTGTAGTGAATGATGAAAATGGTGAAGAAGATGAAGATAATGCAAGTACCGAATGGAAGCAACAAAATAGTTCAAGAACATCAAGGATGCAAAGGCAATTGTCGTTGAAGAAGCGGAAAGTGGAAAGTCAAGCCCAAGCATTAGAGCTTGAAAAGGAGCCGGGATTAGTGTGGAAAAGGAAAGGTTTTAGATGCAATGTATTTACTTTTAGATGCAATGTATTTATCTTTCCTTAAAGTTAACTTTTAGATGCAATGTAAAAGTATCTTGGAAGAACGTTCCTCTCTAACAAGAGTTCACATATTCAATGTCAAGGGTATGTGATGTCTTTCCCACTGGCTCCATCCTTTTTAGTGTTGGGAAACTCCTTTTCCTTCTTGCTTGGCCTTCCTGCTGCTACTCACACTCTATTTGGAATACATAGATCTATTCTTGTACTAGCAGATGTGATCTCCTCGTGAAAACTGGATACCCTCTAAGAAATTCTAGAAACGTCCTTTGTGTGCTTTTCTCTTCATGCCCTGCACAGATTTGCAAATGCAACCCTTGTTGTAATTACCCTTTCCTTAAACCATATTTAACAATCCAACTATGAAATGATGCAATTCCCTTTCCTTATACAAGAATGATATTACAACTTCACTGTATAAGTGGTATAACCTTAATTTGTGTCAAATTAAACAAATCTCACACATTTTAATTCAAGAGAAACGTTACGTTAAATCCATTAGCAATCTTATCTTCTCCTAGTATCTATGCTTCACAAGAAAGCTTTCTGTTTGCAAACATGAATGTGTAAACAATAAGTTCAACAATACTTTGAAAAAATACATGTTCATTCAAATCCAAGATATTATTATACCAACTAAAAAAAATCAAAGATTGAGCATTACCTTAATATAGTCATTGCACATATGAGATAGAAAGTTGTAAAAAACACTTGGGACTCGTTGTAGTGATACTATGTATAAAAACTTGAAAGGATTATCTTCAAACGATTTTTAATAGCTTTTTGGAGCACATAAAATCTTTTATTTAAAAAGTTATATATAATTTTAAGCTTTGTTAAATTTATATTGGATTTGCTAATTTTTTGTATTTCTAATTTTTTGTGAAACTTAATAAACATGAATTACAAGTCTCATGTTATAGAAATATTTCAAATTTCGTTTATTCACTAATTGCATTAGAAGGAAAAATTTTAACAACAGTTGTTAAGCTTTTATAAGTATAATAGTTGGATGAATCCTCATTGAATATAGAAAATTTTGAAGGCTATTTTATCAACAACATAAAATAAGTTGGGTTAGGTTGGGTTGGGTCAAAAATCGGGGGGGAGGGGGGCGAGGTGATCCAAAGTATTTTTCTTGAGATGTGTGAAAGAATTACATGTGAAAATTGCAACTTTAAACAAGAAACTTTAAAGGCATAAACGTAAAAAGAGACAAGCAATTAACATCATGCACGAAGACACAAAGTTGATATCGGATTTCTTCTAGGGGGGACTACATCTCCGGTTCCTACTCAAATAGTGGGGAGGCCCTCTTTCATTAAATGTCAAAAATGGAAGTACAAGTAAAAAATGAGGAATTACACCCTTATACCTGCCCAATCTGAAAGTGGCCAAAAATTTCAGACCTATGATGACGAAATGGGCAGCATCATTGGATTTGTGGCATCAAGTAGCACGGAATCCATATAAAAATTTTCTCAATATGACAAAGTGAAAATATGGCCCCTCTGCAAAATGGCTCAGATCATGGTTCCGCCCCCCTCCTGCACACTGCTCATGGTTCCGCTGCCTTGGTTTCCATGCCCGCTCCTGTCTTCCCCTAGGTGCACTGCAGAAATGAAGGCTTATATATCAAAAAGGTGATGGACTTCCCAAAGGACCCGTTAGGCGGGTTGGTTTTAGATCCAAGTTGTGTGGGAGGAGGTCGGGTGGTCAAACCCTGATCACTCCGAATTAAGGCGAAAACCTGTTTTAAATAACTGTTGCAATCAATTTTTAAACTCTCGTGTTTAATTTTAAAACCAACCACATTTAACATATGATATTAAGTTGGTTGGGGGGGCCGGTCAGGCCCACATTGGGCAGCCCGCCCCCACATCCCTTGCCGGCTCTGCTATATGTGGCAACATTTGGGTGGCGGTGGGGTTCACAACCCCCGCCCCCATTTATAATGTTGTTACCATATGGTGTGGGGCGGCGGGGTCATGGTTTTCGACCCCATTAAATAAAATTTGATGTTATTCAATGCGGATCCGTAGGGAGGTAGGGCGGGGGTCATGGCCCGCCTTACCCATTTTTAATATATATATTTTTATTTTAAAAACAAACCCATAATTTTTTAAAATTGAAACTGACCGAAGGAGACATTTTAATCACGCACAACGCCAACTGACCGGGTTGGCTAGAATTTGGTGGTCGTTCCAGCAAAAATTGCTGCTCCTTGTCGCCACATCACCAAGTCAACCCTCAAATCAACGTCTAACTCCTTCAAGGCGTACTCTAAATTGAGTTCGTCCCTCTGGTAGCCACAACCGTAAAGACAAGATCTACAATCTGACATTAAGTTTTCAATATTCCAAACACTTTGATTTTTTGAGCCCTTGTACTCAAGTTACCAGATTTCCACCTTTGCTTCGATCCAACTAGATCATTCTCATTGAAGAGATTTTTGGACTCGAAATATTAACACTTCTCAAAGACACTTTTGTGTCCTTTCCAAACCACATCAATCTTCGCATACAAAATCGGCATATCATTTGCAATCATGCACACCACACATGACTCATTTGAACACTGCCAAGAGTTTATAGCACACACTCATTGCCAAGGATTACATAAAAGAAAAAAATCAATATCTCAACTACTCATAAAGAAAGGCCAAAACATCATGCTATTTTCTGAAGTGATGAGAAACACACCATCACCGTTTACATTTACTTGCAATGTATGATTTATAAATGTGGCTATCACACTAAGACTTAAAAGAACTATCTTTACTTAATAAGGTAACGATCATCCCCATATGGGGGATCTACCTGTGAACATCTTCGGGGACCAGACTCGTATGACGTTCTTTTTATCCGGCGTGTTTGACATGCAAAGTCAGTTCATTTCGTTGTGATGATTCTCGCTACCTGCGTTCCTTCTCCCGATGTGTATATTCCGCCGGATCAAAATATTGTAGCATCCTTTCGCTCTTCACAGCTCGTTTTAGTTAGCATACAGCATGTAATTCACATCTACAAACACCGCTTTGACACCACTTGGTCCAAAATATTTTTCTTGAGATGTGTGAAAGAATTACATGTGAAATTGCAGCTTAAACAAGAAAATTTAAAGTCATAAACGTAAAAAGAGAAGAAATTAACACCATGCACAAGACACATAATTGATACCTGAGTTCAAGAGGGACTACGCTCCGGCCCTACTCAAATAGTGGGGTGCCCTCTTTCATTAAATGGAAATGAAAGTACAAGTACAAAAAATGAGGAATTAATACAATTTTATACCCCGCCCTTAACCGAAAGTGGCCAAAAATTTTAGACCTTTGATGATGAAATGGGAAACATCGTTGGATTTGTGGCATCGAGTAAAGAAGAATCCACATAAAACTTGTCTTAATTTGACAAAGTGAAAATGCCCTTCTAGAAAATGGTTTTGCATCATGGTCGCCCCTCCCACACACTCTCATGGTTCCGCCGCTCGGTTTTCATGCCCGCTCGTTCGCCCGCTAGGCGCACTGCAGAAATGAAGGCTTATATATAAAATGTGATGGACTTCCAAAGGACCCGTTACGTGGTTGGTTTCCCGCATCCGAGTTTTCGTGAGGAGGTCGGGTGGTCAAACCCCGACCCTCCAAATCAAGGCGGAAACTCTGTTTTAAATAACCGCTGCAATTAATTTTTTAAATCGCGTATTTAATTTCGAAAAACAATCGTATTTAACATAGTATTGTTGGTTGGGAGGGGGTGGGGGTGGGGGAGGCGGCCCGCATTGGGTGGCTCAAACCACATCCTCGTCGATCCGTTATATGTGGCAACATTTGGGTGGTGTGTCTACAACCTCACTCCCATTTATAATCTTGTTATCAGACAGTGGGGGCGACGGGTCATGGTCGTCGACTCCCCTTAATTAAACTTTGATGTTATTTAATGCGGATCCGTTGGGGGTAAAGTGCGTCAAGGCTTGCCTTACCTATTTTTAACATATATATTGTTTATTTTAAAACAAATTGCCATTTTAAAACTTAGAAATCAAACAAGGAGACATTTTAACCGTTTCAAAATTCGCTCGTAATCTAGCTCGGTCGGCCGGAATCTGCTGGTCGGGTTCTAGCAAAATTGTTGCCTCCTGTCGTCACATCATCAAGTCAACCCTCGAACTTTGTATGCCTGCTAACTCCTTCCGCGCGTACTCAAAATTGAGTGTCGTCTGCATCGTTGGAATACAAAACAAGATTTACAACTTGAAGTAAAATAAGTTTTACACATTTTACACTTTGATTTTTGAGCCTGTACTCAAGCCAATGGTACCGGACTCCGTTTGATCCACCCGGACTGGGCGCAATCGTTCATTGAGAGATAAATAAAGAAAATGAATAAAAAAAGAGAGAAGTAAAAAATAAATGGAAGTCAAAATGAGAGGAAGAAGATCTTTTGTGATGACACTGTTGGAAACTGTAACTAGGTTTGGTCTTCATATTTATTCTTGTTCTTGTATCATTATGTATTTGATGTAAAAATAAGAAAAAGAAGAAAATGAAAATTTTATTTCATTAGATAAAAATGTTCTTCATACTTTAGGATTCATTGAGTCAAATTCCTATTTGGGCTTCTTAAGGAAAAAGAAAAAGAAAATGTAATTTTGGTCAATTCACCTCAAGAAGCCAAGTCGACCCTCTCAGATGTCAAGTCATCTCACTAAAAGGATGTATCTTTTTGCATATGAGAAGAACTATATATTGGCATACATCCTCCTCTCAATGTTGAAAAGTCAACAAGAAATGTGTGTCTAATTTAATTTTCCCTTAATTAAAGTGGGCAATAAAATGTAATCTTATCTCATAATCACTTGTAACAGTTAACTGAGTGTGATAAACTCAGCTAGCTCATGAATTTCGAGTTGTGGGTGGTTGGTGATGCATGCAGAGTGATTATATTAGTTATGGTGTTCGAATAGAATCTAGTGCATTAGTTTAATGTATTAGAAATCAATTAACTCAATTTATTGAGTTAAAGTCAGTTGAACTAGTTGTAATTGTTTGCTGCACTAGTGAAAGATCAAGTGAATTAAATCAGATTTAATTCACATGCAGTGATTTTTCATGCAACTAATGATTTACTATTAATAGCTACATGCATGTCAGTTCCAGTGGAGACCCAGTTGAGACAAAGGTTAAAAGAATTTTAACTATCAGTTGTATCATTAGTAGGCTACCCGCACATAGCCATACATCCATTGGATTGGCCATGATCCTTGCGTAGTTTTGGAAGGATGAAATTCATAAAGAATAGGGATTGCATTCCACATGAATTGCGCAAGCAAGGCAGGCTGATTAGAGGTAGGAAATTGGCTAAGTGTTGGTTGATTTTGTCAAGGTCAATGTAAGAAAGTTGGGAGAGTGCAGGAGACTCTTGTGATAAGAGTGCATTGTAATTATTTCACGATTCAATGGTGAATATAAATAGAAGATAGAGGGGTTTTGAGCAGCAAGCTTTCCCCGGGAAAATATCTATGTTTTGGTTTGATTTTCTTCTTTCTTTACTTGTTGTGATTGGCGATTGTGTTTATTTTCCACAATTGTTTTGTAGAAGGATTTAGTATCTAGCTTTAGTACATTGCTTGATCAGATTGAATCCATTGATATAAATATGTTTTTATAATTTCTACATGGTGCCAGAGCACATGAAATCACTATAGTGAAGAAGAAATTGAGTTTGTGACTGAATAGAAATCAAATTTGCAAAAGTATTATGTAGAAAATTATACAAAATACATGTATGTCCTGGATTCTCCTGATCTAACAATATGCTACTATTAAATACATAATCGATTCTACCAATATTTGCGGAATTCAAAACACAATCACCAATTACAATATCATGAAGAAAGATCAACACACACAACACAGATAATTTACCGAGGAAATATTAGAGCTAAAAACCCCACTATATTCTATTGTATATTGTATCATGGATCATGAAACAATTACATACAAAGCTCCAATCCAAGAGCTCTCAGTACATGAGCTAATTTTCTCACACTGTCATACAAAAACTGGCAAGTTACTTAGTCAATTTACTATCTCTAGACAGCTTTCCTCCACTGCGCAATCCCTGATGGTAAAGAACCCTGAATGATGGATAATCTTGCCTTACTTGATTGCGTAAATATCATGGGCACATCCAATGTGTGTGTGCTTGCATGTGTGGAAGTGGATAACGTCACAACTGGTAGTTATCCTCCCTTTCACCTATAACTCAACTGGTTCTCCACTATATCTGACATGCATGCAGTTAATAATAGTAAAAAAATCAGTTGCATGTAAGACCATTGATTGTGAATTAATTAATAATTAATTCACTTGATCTCTCACTAGTGTATCTTCAGTTACAACTAGCACAACTAACTTTAACTCACTTAGCTGAGTTAAACTGGTTTACAACTTGCATTAACTAATGCACCATTGCACTTCCAACTCTGTTACAACTAGAATCACTTCGTTACAACTCAAGTCAACCTGGATATCCCACCAACCAACCTCTTAACTCGAAATTCACTTAGCTAATTGATTTGTCATTTTAGTTAACTATTTTAAAGTCCACATTGAGAATAGATTACAGTTTATTGTCCATCTAAATTAAGGGATAATAAAGATAGACATGCATTCTATAAATATATTATGCACATACATCTATAAATAGACATACACCTAAAAATACCCTTTGTGGGCCCCACCTAGTGTAGGTGCTTAATTTTCACTAGGATCAAGGATGTTGTTTCCGGATGCCAATTTCACTATTTCTTGTTGCAAACTTCAACACTCCCTCTCAACAAGAAAGGAATGTCCTTGCATGCAACATGCAACTCCATTTATGTGACATGCAACTCATGCATGCAACACTTCTCTAGTGTTTCTCGCACATGCAACTCTTGCGTGCAACACTTCGCTAATGTTTATCGCACATGCAACCTTTTCATGCAACAATTTTGAAATTGAATAACCTCCAAACAATTGAATCAGTATAATGCATTTGTCATCAAAGTCTTCTGACTTCTGCTAGCTACTGCACAAGGTCTTCAGGGTCCACTGCACTGGTGACACCTGCATCCATGCACTTTGCACTTGCTGCCAACTCTGATCTGTGCTCTAATTTTTGACACTGTCACTTTGATTTCATGTCCTCATGACATCTGACTGCATCAATCCAATTGATCCTACTACTGCTACTCTTTGGGCTCCTAGTAGCTAGGTTCGATTCATGAGATCCACACCATCTCAATGAATCCTGCCCAAAATTTCTTCTTGGGATTATTCATGCATGTCGCCCCACTTCTCACCTAGTGGTATAGCTTCATGCACTCCCTCTGTCCATCTGGCTCAAAATTTCTCTGCATGAGTGGTTTCTCCCACTCCATGATCCTCATCTTGTGGCTGCTCCACATCTTGAGTTTCACTCTTACCTGCATGCAAATCCAGCTCCCTCTCAAGGGTTAATTGCATGAATGTCTCACACTTACCCATGGTTGGAAGCTCTGTAGAAGTCACATCTACATCAATTCTATAGATATTCTTCACACGAATCCCAATCTTCTTGACTTTCTTTGTGGCTTTATGCCGAAGGAAGGATTTACCTTCACTAAATACCACATCATAGCCTTTATCTTCCAACATTGCAACTGAAAATAATTTTTTTGTTAAGCCTGGTACAAGCATTACATATTTTAAAAATAAGGCTTTACCTGACTTCCTTTGGAAAGAAATAGTACCAATCCCTGTAGTGCTCATACCTTTTGTTATCACCCATTTCGAAAAACTCTATGTTTTCTCGGAGGTCCTTCTCCTCCAAGCTACTGAAAATTTCTCTGTCTCCCGTCATGTGGAAAGATGCACCACTATCCAAGTACCAAATTGAATTCATTGCACTTGACACCATGCATGCAATAAGTGAGAAGTCAAGCTCATATTTCGAGGCAAGGGCCTCACCAGCCACAGCTCCAGCAGCCATATTTTTCTTCTTCTTTTGTGGACAATTTGTGGCAATATGTCCATGCTCGTGACAATGAAAACACTTCACTTTGGACATGTTGTGTTGCTTTCCATCTTCACCGACCTCATATTTAGAATGGAATTTCTTCCCCTTCCCATTCTTTGCCTTGCCAGCCAAAGCACAATCCTCTTCATCATCATGCTTTGATGAAGATCCATCTTTGGTGTTCCACCTGGACCCCTCCTACACCAGATCCTACCACAGTCGTTCCCAATCCGAAAATTTTTCTCATCCATTGATAGAGTCTTCATAACTGTGCCAAATCTTAGGAAGTCCTAGGAGAGCCAAACTCACCAAATCATCATCAAAAAATTTTATTCCTACACTCCCAAGTTCATCCCGACATTGGACAAACTTTGTTAAGTATACTGGAATAGTGTCGTTCTTTTCCATCTTGATCTTCCTGAGTTTATCTTTGAACGCAAATTTCCTATGGTCGCTGTTTCTTTGGAATAGATCCGTCAAAGCCTTCCACATATCATATGGTGTGGCTTTCCCATGGAGGCTTGAGACAATGCAGTCTCGTACTCCCTCCAACAAGATCCTCCTCGCCCTTGCCACTTTCTTTTTCCATGCATCAAGATTGGTAGCATCTGACGAAGCAGGCTTAGGAACATCATTGTCAATGAATTCCTTCAAGCCATTGTCTTTAAGTACCGCCTCCATCCTGTCCTTCCAAGAAATGTAGTTCAAGCTGCTCTCGAGTGCATACTCTAACCTCAAGCCATTGAAATCCATTTCGATCTTGAATCAGTTGTAGCACCAAGAAAGTATTTCTGCAAATTCGAATTCTTTCCACCAACAAACTTAGCTTCTGATTCACTACTACAATTTATTGTGCTCTAATAACATACAGAAAATTATAAAATATACATGTATGTCTTGCATTCTCCTGATCTAACAATATGCTATTGTTAAATACATAATCGCTACTACAAATCTTTGTGGAATTTAAAACATAATCGCCAATTACAATATCATGAAGAAAGATCAATCACACACAACTAAGTCTCCACTAGATCTAATATGCAGTAACCTCCGACAGTAAAAAAATCAGTTGCATATGAGACTACTAATTGTGAATTAATTAATAATTAATTCACTTGATCTCTCACTAGTGTATCTTCAGTTACAACTAGCACAACTGAATTTAACTCACTTAAATGATTTAAACCGATTTACAACTTGCATTAACTAATGCACCACTGTACTTCCAACTCTGTTACAACTAGAATCACTCTGTTACAAGTCAAGTCAACCTGCATGTCCCACCAACCAACCTCTTAAATCGAAATTCACTTAGCCAACTTATTTGTCACTTCAGTTAACTATTTTCAAGTCCGCATTGAGAATAGATTATAGTTTATTGTCCATCTAAATTAAGGGATAATAAAGATAGGCATGCATCTATAAATAGACATGCATTATATAAATATATTATGCACATACATCTATAAATAGAAATACACCTAAAAATAGCCTATGTGGGCCCCACCTAGTGTAGGTGCTTAATTTTCACTACGATCAAGGATGTTGTTTCTAGATGCCAATTTCACTATTTATTGTTGCAAACTTCAACATATTATTGGTGCGACAAGTGGATGAGGATCGAAATGGCTTTCAATGGCTTGAGATTTGAGTATGCACTCGAGGGTAGTTCCAATTATATTGCGTGGAAAGACTGGATGGAGACAGTACTGGAGGACAATGGGTTGAAAGAATTCATTGATAATGACATTCCTAAACCCGCTCCAGCAGATGCCATAATTATTGATGCTTGGAAAAAGAATGTTGCAAAGGCGAGGAGGATCTTACTGGAGGGAATATGAGACCACATTGTCTCAAGTCTCCAGGGCAAAGAAAAACCATATGAAATGTGTAAAAATTTGAAAAATCTGTTTCAGAGCAGCAGTGATCATAGAAAATTGGCATTGAAGGACAAGCTCAAGAAAATCAAAATGAAGAAAGGAGACACCATTCCTAAATATTTAACAAAGTTTGTCCAATGTCAAGATGATATTGGGAGCATCCGAATTACTGTTGTGGATGATGACTTGGTGAGCCTACCTCTTCTAGGACTTCCCAAGAGTTGGCATAGTTATCAAGACTTTGACAATGGGAGGGAGAAGGTGCTAGATTGGGAACGACTTTGGTTAGATTTGGTGCAAGAAAAATTCAGGCGGAATACCAGGGATGGATCTTCATCTAAGAAAGATGATGAAGAAAATTGTGCTTTGGATGCTAAGGCGAATAAGGGGAAAGGAAATAAATCCTATTCCAAATCTGAGTCCAACAAACATGGAAAGAAGTGCGACAAGTCTAGAGTGAAGTGTTTTCATTGTCACAAGCATGGACATTATGCCACTAATTGTACAAAAAATAAGAAGAACAAGAAGGTTTCAGGATCTGCAATTGGTGAGGCTTTGGCCTCACAATTTGAGCTTGACTTCTCACTCATTGCATGCATGGTGTCAAGTGAAATGGGATCAGTGTGGTACTTGGATAGTGGTGCATATTTCCACGTGACGGGAGACAAAGAAATTTTCAGTAGCTTGGAGGAAAAGGACCTCCAAATTCATATCGAAATGGGTAATGACGTGCGGTACAATGCTACTGGGATTGGTACAGTTACTTTCTAGAGACATTCAAGTAAACCCTTCTTATTAAAATATGTAATGCATATACTAGGCTTGAAGAAAAATTTATTTTTAGTCGCAATGTTGGAGGATAGAGGCTATTATGTGGATTTCAGTGAAGGGAAAGCTTTCCTTTGACACAAAGCCACAGGAAAAGCCAAGAATATTGGGATTCATGTGAAGAATCTCTATAAACTTGATCTAGATGGATGTGTAGCATTGATGGGTAAGGCATAAAAAGTGGTAAGCCGGGATGAGGGTGAGTTATGGCACAGGAGATTAGGCCATCTACACTACGGAGCCTTGAAGGTCATGCAATAGATTTCTACAGGTCTTCGCAAGGGTACTCTTATGCAGTTAGACACATGCAAGGGATGTACTATGGGTAAGTATGAAAAGGCCACTTTTCACATGAAGGAAAACTGAGCTTCAAAAATCCTTGAGAGAGTTCACTCAGACGTGTGTGGACCATTCTCTACTGCTCTGAAAACAAAGCACAATTACTATGTAATATTTTTTGATGATTTTTTTAGAAAGTGTTTGATCTAATTCATGCAGAAGAAAGATCATACGTTCTCTAAATTTCTTGAGTTCAAAGCACTGGTGGAGAAAGATACAGGGAAGCATGTGAAGGCTCTTAAGAGCGACAATGGTGGTGAGTACATCACCAATGAATTCAATAAATTTTGTAGCAAAGAAGGAATTCAGAGAGAGGAGTTTGTGCCTCATAACCCATAACAGAATGGGGTCATAGAAAGAAATAATAGAACAATTGTGGGTGCAGCATGAGTGATGTTGCATGATCAGGGCCTACCGTTACATCTGTGGGTGGAGGAACGCAACACAACGGTATTTGTGCAAAACCGTAGTCCTCATCAGATACTTGACATGAGTACAACAGAGGAGGATTTTTCTGGAAGGAAACCTGTTGTTTCATATTTTAAAATTTATGGCTCATCTGTTTATGTGCATGTGACCAAAGACGCCAGGAAGAAGCTCGAACCAACACCTGAGATTTGGATATTTGTTAGGTACACTGATACTCCCCACAACTATCGGGTGTATTTTCCAAAAAGCAGGATGAGTGTTATGATATGGGATATAAAATTTGATGAGGAGAAATCCATGTAATTTTCCCTTCAGAGGGAGTTGAATTTGCATGCAGACGAGGATCTCTTGGTTCCAAAGAATGAACCTCAAGATGTGGAGCAACCACATGAGAAGGATCATGGAGTGGCATAAAAAACTCATGCAGAGTCATCCACCATAAATGGTAGAAGGTGCACCATGGAAGCTGATAGATTGAGACTTGATGTGGTAGAGTTTGTAGGAGCACCTACTTCACTACGCAGATAGAGACAGTCTCTAGACAGGTTTACTGGATACATGGCTTTGATGAGAAAGTGTATTGTGACAAAACCATCCTCCTTTGAGGAAGAAGTGCAGCAACCAATTTGGGTTGATGCTATGGTTGAGGAGAATGACTCCATCATCAAGAACAGTGCATGGGAAGATGTCCCAAGACTGGTCGGAAACTCAATGGTTGGATCTAGATGGATCTCTAAGGTGAAGCAGATGGCAGATGGGAGTGTGGAGAAGTATAAGGCTATATTTGTAGCCCGAGGATTCTCACAAGTTGAGGGGATTGAATATGAGGATACTTTTGCACCAGTTGCAAGATACTCATCGATTAGATCTATCCTTGCACTCTCAGAGCAGATGGGGTGGAAGATACATCGTATGGATGTGAAAACTGTGTTTCTCAATGGAGTTATTGAGGAAGAAATGTACATAGAGAAACCATATGGTTTTGAGATCTTTGATAGTGAGTCGCATGTGTGCTGCCTCAACAGAGCACTATATGGGCTGAAGAAATCATCTCGTGCTTGGTACACTCGGATTGACAACTATTTCACCAGGTTGGGCTTCACCAAAAGTGAAGCGAGTGAAAACATGTACCAGATTGTGGTTGATGGTAAGCTCTTGATTATCGTACTTTATGTTGATGATCTAATTTTGACAGGTGATGAGCAACTAATAAATTCTTGCAAGGAGGATCTTGCAAGGGAGTTCGAAATGAAGGACATGGGAATCCTTCACTATTTCCTTGTTTTGGAAATATGGCAACGGGATGGTGAGCTATTTTTTTCTCAAGGCAAGTATGCCAAAAAGATTCTGGGTAAGTTTCACATGGATATTTGTAAACCCATGGATACACAAAGCCATCTTAAGCGATCTTTCTCGGATCATATCCAAGTTGTATCAATGATCAGGGGCATTATATGGTGCTCTTTTTGTCTATTTTAGCTTTATTTTTACTCACTTCTTCAGGATTTTATAATGGTAGATTCTGTTTTAAGCAGCATGTCAATTTAAAATCCTTTTCTTTCTTCGTCTTCCATTCATTCACTTCAACATAAAGAGAACATGGCATTGCAGAACTTGTAAAGATTTTATATTTGGAGAATATATTATTAATATTTGAAGGTTTAATAAATAGAGACAGATATACACTTGTTTGTGACATAATCTTTAATGTCTTGAGCATGAATTCCTTTACACAGCAAGGGTGACACAGGAACTTTTGGTTCCAAAGAATGAGCCTCAAGATGTGGAGCAGCCACATGCGGAGGATCATAGAGTGGCAGAAAACACTCATGCAGAGCCATCCACTAGAAATGGTAGAATGTGCACCACGAAAGCTGATAGATTGAGACTTGATGCGACAAAGAACGTAGGAGCCCCTATTTCACTGTGCAGATAGAGACAATCTCCAGACAAATTTAATGGATACATGGCTCTTATGAGAAAGTTTATTCTGACATAACCATCTTCCTTTGAGGAAGCAGTCCAACAACAAATTTGGGTTGACGCTATGGTAGAGGAGTATGAATCCATCGTCAAGAACAGTGCATGGGAATTTGTCCCAAGACCGCTCGGAAAAATAGTGGTTGGATCTAAATGGATTTATAAGGTGAATCAAGAAACGAATGGGAGTGTGGAGAAGTACAAATCCAGATTTATGGCCTAGGGATTATCACAAGTTGAGGGGATTGACTATGAGGATACTTTCACACCAGTCACGAGGTACTCTTCCATTAGATCCATCCTTGCACTCTCAGCGTAGATGGGGTGGCACGTTCATCATATGGATGTCAAAACTATGTTTATCAATGTATTTATTGAGGAAGAAGTGTACATAGAGTAGCCAAAAGGTTTTAAGATCTTTGACAGTGAGTCGCATGTGCGTTGACTCAAGAGAGAATTGTATGCGCTAAAGCAAGCACCTCGTGCTTGATACACTCATATTGACAACTATTTCATTGGGTTGGGCTTCACCAAAAGTGAAGCAGATGCAAACCTATACCAGACTGTGGTTGATGGTAAGCTCTTCATTATCATACTTTATGTTGATGATCTAATTTTGACAGGTGATGAGCAGCTGATAACTTCTTGCAAGGAGGATCTTGCAAGGGAGTTCGAAATGAAGGACATGGGACTCCTTAACTATTTCCTTGGTTTGGAAATATGGCAGCTGGATGGTGAACTTTTTGTTTCTCAAGGAAAGTATGCCAAAGAGATTCTGGGTAAGTTTCACATGGAGAGTTATGGATACTCCTCTTCTAGGAAATTGGAGGAAAGAGGATGCTACTTCAGGAGAAGTAGTGGATGCTACTATCTACAGGTAGCTAAAGGGTTCACTGATGTACTTGGTGAGCACCAGACCAGACATTTTCTACGTAGTTAACGAGCTGAGTCAAGATATGGTTAAGCTGAACAAGCTCTTTTTGAAGGTGGGGAAGCATGTCTGAGATATCTTAGGGGAACTACAAAATATGAATTATGGTACAGATGGATAGAGGGAGTGAAGCTTCAAGGTTTCACAGATGCAGATTGGGTAGGCAGTCCATCAGACAGAAAGAGCACATCATGAGGGATCTTCAACATAGGATCAGCAACAATCTCTTGGTACAGCAGGAAGCAACAAACTGTGGCACTCAGTTCATCCGAGGTAGAGTACATGGAAGCAAGTCAAGCTGCATGTGAGGCCATATGGATGAGAAAGATCCTGTTTGGTTTTTTTGGTTCTCAGATGGATTCGACGGTGATACATTGTGATAACCAGAGTTGCATTAAACTCTTGGTTAATCCAGTATTCCATGATAGGTTCAAGAACATAGAAATATGGTACCACCATCTTAGAGATTGTGTTCAAAGGCACATTATGTTACTTCAGTACATTCCCACAGAAGATCAGGATGCAAATATTCTAACGAAGGCGCTTGCCAGGAGGAAATTCGAATACCATAGAGGCAGGATCAAGGTGGCAGATCATAATCCCTTTCTTGTTGAGAGGGAATGTTGAATTCCAACAAGAAATTGTAGCACACACACTAGTTTTGGACCACAAGTCCTAGTGATACATTAGTGTGAAGGCCAATTTTATTAATTAAATTGGTGCAGTGTCTAATTAATTTTCCCTTAATTAAATTGGACAATAAAATGTAATCTTATCTCATAATCACTTGTAATAGTTAACTGAGTGTGATAAACTCAGTTAGCTCATGTATTTCAAGTTGAGGGTGGTTGGTCAGGCATGAAGACTGATTCTATTAGTTATGGAGTTCGAATTGCAGTTGGTGTAATATTTTAATGCATGAGTAATCAGTTAACTCAGCTAGGTGAGTTAGATTCAGTTGAAATAGTTGTAACCGTTTTTTGCACTAGTGAGAGATCAAGTGAATTAAGTCATATTTAATTCACAATCAGTGATCTGTCATGCAAATTATGATTTACTATTAATAGCTGCATGCATGTCAGTTCCAGTGGAGACACAGTTGAGACAAAGGTTAAAGGGATGTTAACTATCAGTTGTGTGATTATTAGGTTGCATTCATGCAACTAGACATCCATTGCATTTCCCATGGTCCTTTCTCAGTTTTGGAAGACTAAAATTACTAAAGAATAGGGATTTCATTCCACATGAATTTCGCAAGCAAGGCAGGCTGTTTAGAGGCTGAGAATTGGTTAAGTGTTGGTCAATTTTGTTCGGGACAATGTGAGACAGTTGTGAGAGTGCAGGAGGCTCTAGTGAGAAGAGTGCACTGTAAATATTTCATGATTCCATGGTGAATATACAATAGAAGATAGAGGGGTTTTGAGTAGCAATATTTCCCCGGGAAATATCTCGGTGAACCCAATCCCTCCAAATTTGGAGAAGACTCCAGCTAGCTCCGCCAAACTTGGAAATCTCACTGAATTTGGTGGCACTGCAAAAACCTCTGCCAGATTAAGCATTGAGTTTAACTGCAGTTTAAAATAATTAACTATGGATTAGGTGGATAATGGGAGCGCTAAGCGCAATTATTTTGGGCGCTAGGAGTAGGACACATGGCATAGTCTCATGGGAGGAGGGCTGGCCCCCTCCATTCCCACTGTCGAATACGCATAATTTTTAATTAAATTTTGGGCATGGATACTCTACAAGTCCCTCCTCTTGTTCTGTTGATTAGGGCATAGAAATAGGAGGGGGAAGTCACAGGTTTGACTCGCCCTCCGCCCATTCTACATACATTTTGCAACATTTAATATGCAACCATATAACAAACCTTTGATTTAAATATGCACCACTGTAATACCTTAGTTGCAAACTTTTGTTTAATCCACCATATATATATTCGACTATGGTTTATATCCAATGTGATGCACTCCACCAATTAAAGTTTAAACCATAGTTTCAGATCTTCAGACTTTAGGGTTAAAATAATATGCGCTCCAATTATATTCAATCCTTTGAACCATTCAAAATGCCACCACATAGTTTTGGACTCTAACCCAAGGTTTAGATTCAGACCATGGTTAAAATGTTAATTCGAAATATATATATATATATATATATATATATATATATATATATATGCGAAATTATATTTATATAAGTTTGGATTTAACATATATATATATATATATATCCAGCCTTAATAATAAAAAAATAATTGCAACACATAATTCATCATGAACCCAAATTCAACCTTGGAGGACATTGGTAAAATTTCACCTTCTCAAACCAAACTGGTGAATCCTGTAGTGACACTTTTCACAGTCCCATTGGGCAAAAGCCGAAAAATATTCAATGCATGCTGACTGGGATGCCATGTCATCAACCTGTCACTATTCTGCAATTTGTTTTTTTTTAATTTTCCTATTCTGAATGGTGATCAGAAGGCCATAACTTATTCATCCAAACTCGGTTTCAACGAAACGAGTTGTGTTGGATTCCTAGTGATGGGCTGGTCGCTGTCATTCTAGTTTGGTGCAATTCTAAGCACTTCAAATTTTGGACAAATTTTTTTCCCCTAATCCAGCTTCCAATCACTCCTTCCCAATGACATGCTTTTGGACACACAAGAGTTGGTTATCTCATGAGAGTTGAATACTGTTCTGTTTCCCAAGTTTTATCATCTTGATTGTTCTTGGAAAAATCACCATGACAACCACTTGGGTTCACTGACATGCCTTTCCTTGAAAATGGCTTGGCTTTTCAACCAATGTTCTCCTTTTGTTGTTGATCCAATCCAACACTTATTGGTTGCTTGTTGACTGATATAACACCTCGTGATCAAGAGTTGATAAATTTTGCTCAAAATTGAAAGTTACAGGATTAGTTTGAAACTAGGATGGTTGCATAGATCTCGTCTTCCTTATTTCGGTGCCGTGAACAGTTCAAAAAACTGATGTCGTATGAGGGAGATATCATGTTCTGATCGAATTCCCAAACATCTAAATTTTACAACAAGTTTGACTGCGATGCCCAATCAGCATGGAGGGTGTACAGTCAACAAAAAAATAATATTCTTTTTCTCAGAGCAAGTTATAGGTTTACAAGTGGCGCTATTTGATTGGTTTAAGGGTTGTACGTTATATTTGATGGAACAATGGGAGGGTGACACGTGGCCAACTCTGATGCTGCCACATGTCTCCTTAGTGGTAGTGTAAAATTTTATGGAGGTCCGCAGGGCTCGACCCCGCAACCTTTGGCATGGCATCTACACAACTTAACCACCCGTGCTACAATGGTTCTTAACTATATTAGTCCACATGTTATATTTAAAGTTTAGAACATATGCATATGGGGGTTGGGACCGTCGACGGTCCCAACCCATTGACGGTCCATTGAACATGGTCGCATGTCATTGCAACTAACCACGACATCAAACTTAACACCGACAACAAAGACCGCGACCATTTCATAGTTCAACCATATCACATGTGGCAGTTACCATAAAGATCTTTGCGCGATTAGGTTAAACTCTGCTCTCAACTCCGGTTTGGATGCTATTTATCATGGTTCCAACCTACGGTTCTGCCGACTGTTACATTCAGGCAGAGTTAGGGGGTGCACATGTGGCCACCCCTACCCTTAACATTAAATTTGATAGTTAATGCTGACGGGAAATATATCACGCCCTTATTTTTGCATTTTTGGCCAAAAATAACTCCAGTTAAGTGGAGTTCACCAAAATTAGTGGAATTTTTCTAGGAGTTACTGGGAAAATGACTTGGAGGGTCAATTTTTTTCTAATCTGAGTGAATGGAGAGTCATTCTAGATTAATTGGAGCATTCTGGAGCCATTGGTGCAGCTAAAACAACCATTAAAGGCATGTCAACACATGTATTTGCAAAATTTTGAGCATAATGAAAGATGGACATGCCATTGGGAGCTGGACCAGCAGATGTAGCTCAAGAGTGGTGAAATGCTTCATCATGCCTACTATGTGAATGTTATGTGTGGTTTTATTTCTATGTTATACATTGTTGTTCAATTTTATTTAGGATTATTTTCATGCTTATAATTCACAAAATCATCTATATTCCATGGTTAAAATTCTCAATCCTTAAGCAAACTATGGAGACAAGTATGCACATGTTTTATAACTGAAAAGACACTTATCACAAAAAACTAATGCAGTCCTTTCAGATCAGGTTGGTATCAAAGCTAGAGTTTATTCTCTGGTGTTGTTTTTTGCAAATATTTGTTTAACTGTTTGCAAGTGTTATATGCTTACTAGGCTCAAGCTCAAGAGAGGAGAAGGCACATCGGTGGAAGCAATAGGGTCTCAAAGTGAGCCACAACAAAGGAGAGAAATATTTCCACAATCTCCACCACCTAATTCACCTCCTAAGGAAGGAGAAGCAACATTAAGCATGCCTCCATAGGAAGTGTAAATCCATGAAGAAGTTGATCCCAAAGAGGAAGAAAGAGTGTTCAGGAAAGAATTCCTTGACATGACTGAGATGGTTAGAATCCTTTATCAAAAAAAGAATGAGAAAATGGAAGGAGAAGGATCCAAACTTCAAAAGGAAGGATAGGGATCATCAGGAGGTCACAATGATGAATATAAGTCAAAGAAGGGCAATGGAGGAAATGGAGGCAGTGGAAAGTCACCATCCTCACCCTCATCATCATCATCCTCTACTTCATCTTCAGTACATCAGTCACACAAGTCAAATAACACTGGTAAAAGTACTTTTCTAAAACTTGATGTTAAGTTTGAATTGCCAATGTTTAATGGTGAAGTTAATGAAACAAATATTGATAATTGGATTAGGCAATTGGAGGTCTATTTGAGAATCTAGAACCTTCAATATGATAATACCAAAATCCAATTAGCTTCTTTGAGAATGGAAGGTGAAACACTTGTTTGGTGGGAAGCCAAGACAAAGGAGGAGATCAAGAAGCATGTTAAGATTATTCTATCATGGACTGATTTCATTACTGCAATAAAACAACAGTTTTATCCATTAGCTCATATGCAGAAAGCCATAATGAACTGGAAAAACTCTAGGCAATTGAAGGGACAAAATGTGCAAGAATACAACTAAAAATTTAGGAGAAGAGCTCTCTTATTAGGGGTAGATTTAGATTTGTAGAGCCAAGATACTTTTCTCAAGTACATAGGAGGCTTACATAGCTAACTAAAAAATATTATCCTCATGTTTAACCCCACAGGTCTAGATGAAGTATGTGTTGAGACCACACATCTAGAAGCTAGAGGGAAAAACATTTCTGAAGAGGGTAGGAAGAAACCTTTTAAGGGGAAAAACAAAGAGAATACCTCAAAAGGTAAAAGAAAAAAGAATGCATCTGTTAAGAAAGAGGGAGAAAATTTGGTTTGTAAACATTGTTAAAAATAAGGTCATGATGAAAATCATTGTTGGAAATTACATCCTGAAAAGAAGCCCAAGCACTACAACAACAAAGGGAAACAGAAAATTGCAGCTACAACTCAACATGATTTAGGAGAGGATTCAAGTGATGAATCTAAAATTACATCCATGGGATTGAATAACATGAAGGGGAAATAAATTGAAAATAAACCCAGTATTAGTACATCAAACTGTTACATACATGCTCCAAATGAAGAAGAAAGAATTGAACTGTTTCATGTGAGGGTCATATCCAAACATACTAAGATTGACACATTGTTTGATAGTGGGTCACAAGCAAACTTAATCTCTGAAGACTTGGTCAAGAAACTTAATCTTGAGACCATACCACATCCAAAACCATATCTACTTGGTTGGATTTGTAAGGATGCAAATTTACAAGTTTCAAAGAAGTGTATATTGTGGTTTGCAATAACTGCACATTTTGTTGACACAATTGAATTAGATGTGGTTCCGCTTGACATAACAGGTATTGTGTTGGGGAGTCCTTACTTATATGATAGGAAATATATCTTCCATCGCCATGAGAACAAATACCATTTATTCAAAGATGGAAAGGAGTACATTGTTAGAGCACATCGCAAGAAGAAAAATATTGCTATGGTAAATGCTGGACAGGTAAAGGGGCTGGTAAATTCAAGTAATAATTTTGTTCTTATAATGAATAAGCCTAAAGTTGAAGTTAATCATGAATCATTTGAGGGTTGTGATCCTAAGTTGAAATCAGATTTATATGATGTAGTTGATACACATCATGAGATGTTTCAGGAGCCAATAGGATTGCCTCCAAACAGGGAGATTCAACATGAGATTCAGTTGCAACAAGATTGTCCTCTTCTAAACATCAGCATGTATCACATGTCGATAATGGAGAATGTGAAATAAAGAGGAAAATCAAGGAGATGTTGGACAAAGGAATCATAAGGCCAAGAACTTCGCCGTGCGGTTCACCCATAGTCTTGATTCCGAAAAAAGATGGGACTTGACGCATGTGTGTAGACTTCAGAGCTTTGAACAAGATAATGGTAAAGAATTGATACCCACTTCCAAGGATAGATGATTTGCTTGATCAATTGAAGAAGAAATTTTTTTCACTAAGTTAGATTTACGAAGTGGATATCATCAATTAAGAATTGCAGAAAGTGATGTATGGAAAACTGCATTCAAAACCAAAAAAGGACTCTTTGAGTGGTTAATAATGCCATTTGGTTTGTGTAATACACTGGCGACTTTCATGCATGTTATGGATAGTGTTTTGCATCCATTTCTTGATGACTTTGTGATTGTGTACATATATGACATATTGATTTTCAGCAAAACAAGAGGAGAACATGTCTTGCATGTGAATAGAGTGCTTGATGTTTTGAATAAATAGAAATTGTTTCTTAAGAATTCAAAGTGTGAGTTTGGAAAGACTTCTTTGGTTTATTTGGGACACATTGTAGGAGGAGGCGAATTGAGAATTGATCCTTCTAAAGTGGAAACCATTGTGAATTGGCCCACACCTAGAACAGTAACCGAGGTAGGAAGTTTCTTAGGTGCAACTCAGTATTGGAGAAAGTTTATTGCTAAATTTTCTTCCATTACAACTACTATGCATGTAGTGACAAGTGTGAAGAAAGGCTTCCAATGGGGAGGAAAAAAACAACAATATTTCAAAGCTTTAAAAGACAATATCAGTTTAGCTCCAGTCCTTGCATTACCAAATTTGAGACAACCATTCGAGATACAAACTGATGCTAGTGATTTTCCATGGGCGCAGTTCTTTTGCAACATGGTAAACCTATCACTTTTCATTCTGAAACATTCAATGGTGTTGTAACTAATTATCCTACATATGAAAAAGAACTATATGCGTTGGTAAAAGGCATCAAGTTCAAGTGGAAACACTACTTGATGGGTAAAGAGACAATTATACATATTGATCACCAACCATTACAGTACTTGCAGTCACAAACAAAATTGTAACAATCACGACATTTAAGGTGGATGGGATTTCTTCAACAGTTTCACTTGGTTATAAGGTAAAAGAAAGGAATTTTCAATAAATTTGCTGATATGATTTCAAGACCGATTATAAGTGCTTCTACTTTACTAAAAAATTATCCTATTGTACATGAGAGTGACATAGAACAATATGCACATGATGTTGATTTTCAAGATGTGTATGCTAGTTTGAGTGAAGGGAATCAAGTTGAAGAAAATGATTATCACATGCATAGCTGTTAAACACAAGCATGGTGAAACACACACAAAGGGAAAGATAAGCATTGATTGCCTTTCCATTAACCATAGATGTCTATTTATAGTACAATGGGGCGACCCTTGGATTCTCATTCCAAGTGGTCTCTTGGACTCCATTTGTCCATTCGCCTTCCACACCTACCCATTGATGATTAGGTGTCCAACATTCCTCCCCTTAATCCGAAGGGGTATGTGCAAGTCCAAGAAGAGATTTGTAATACAAATCTGCAAAGTATGCATGGCAGCACTTAGGTTGAATCATCTCTCTGAAATGTTGGCATAAAGAGGTGGTTTAGGGATGACCACCAACACTGGAACGCTTAGTGCAGTTCCCGGAACTCTTCCAAATCTGGAAAGAAGCTGAGGTCTTTTGCTAGATGAAGTATCCCTCATATTTGAAGAGGGGTACCTTCAACCTAGAAAAAGGGAGGTCTACAACTTGTGATGGTTTAAGGATGACCACCAACACTGGAATTCTTAATGCATTTCCCGAAATTCTACCAAAACTAGAAAGACGTTGAAGTCTTCTGCTAGAGGAAGTGTTCTAAATTCTTTGAAGACGAAGAATATGAACCTCGCATAGATGGTTTAAGGCTATTCACCAACCAAAGGAATGCTCATGGGTATCCATGTCTACAGCTGTTGTGAATGCAGAATGAGATTGTGACTGGGAACGCCCGATGTGGCTTCAAAGCTTGTGGATGACCACCATTTCCCCCCCCCTGTCAGGTACAAGGTGAGATAATGGTGAAAACTCAACTGCAAGATTGTTCAATATTTTAGAACAAGTTCTGACATGCGACTTAAAAATATTCTTGGCTATTAATGCCCATTGCCAAGAAGTGATCCATCTAAGATGAATCTTTGTTCTTGAAGAAGGCTTATTTCTGAAGAATCTGTGTCAAGAGTGGGTGTGTCGACCACAGTTCTTGCATGGGTGAAGATCGAAACAATGATCTTTCATATGGCCAACTCGATCACAGCATTGGAATTTTTCAACCTGTTGTTTCCTATTTGGAAGAGGAGCAGGATCTGGAACAACTGAAGGTGAATTGTCATGAAGAAATCTGGCACTCTGAAATTTGATAGGAATGGAGTATTCTTTAATATGAAAGGACACATCCTTGTCATATCCAAGACCAGTTTTGTGCTTGTTGTGGACAAGATATTCCCAAGGTCTGATGATGGGCTTGGGAGGTGCTGGCTAGATTTTTTCTTCTTTCTGCAAATCTGCGCTTAAAATGGGTACTGCATCTGCAATTTCTTGTTGTTGATGGGAGTATGTCTCAGTGTTATGAGCAAAAAAAATTTCAGAATGATGACTCCACTGATGTAATTCTTCTTGCTGAAGCTGAGATTCAAGCTGCACAAAATCAATGTTTTCTTGTGCATTTTGTAGACATGTATGAATATTGGAAAGGGCATCCTTGTTGAGTTTAACTATGTCTTTGAAATTATATTGTATTAGATTTTTGAGAAACTCTAATACTTCACCAATTAGAGCCATTTAAAAAATTTAAAATGTGAGTACAGTTTCCGATGCTTAAAGCTCAATCTAGCACCACCCTGCCATCCTTTACAAATAAAAGCAGAACAACAACTCTTGGGCTCCCGTATCAGGGATAGTGACCCAATTACAATAAATTTCAAACACTTATATTTCTTCTAAGTCATTTAAAACTTTAGGTCTTCTCCTTGAATGTCCAAAATGTATACTGTTGTTACTTTGACTTTTAATTTTCAATACAGACCAAAAGAAAAAATCATTCCTCCTATAATAAACCTTAATGCTTGCTTCACCTTAAATCAAGTAGAACAAATAGATTCAAGGTAGGCCTAGGCCTATAACACATCCATTATCAATTATTTTCCTCTACTGGATCACTTTTATCCTTGAGTGGCACATACTCTCCTAGATACTCCTCCAAGTGATAAAAAAATGTCGACTTATCAATGCAGGAGTTACCCACACCAAATCAATTTCAAACAAAAACATATGAAAATTCTCTTAGAATCACACTCCCGAGTAGCATATGAGAAATTCAAAGGGTGCACATATGAAAAATTTTAATTTAAACACACCATAAAAAATACATCTATGTGGCCTTTTCAATTCCCTCTACATACATTCCACCTCTTTTTCAATGTGCTTTCATATCATAGAAACAATGCACATACCAGATTTAAATATGTGCACAATTAGTTATATACCACTGACTACCAACTGTGAGTGAGGAGCTGACAGGGGTTAGGGACCGGTGATATACCACCCTTCATGGCTTTGTGGGAGCACAATTAGGGACAAAAGGTGGTATTAATTCGTGACTGCGTTGTTGGTGTGTCGATGGACCATTTCACGGTCGGGGACTGGGGTTGCTTAGCCAATTATTAGCAGAGGCCTAAGACCAAAATAACGACTCTGGATAAGGCATTACGTATGAGTAATTTGCGACTATGGATGAGGCTCTACATACTAGTAAGATTTGTCTTAGCTGAAAATACAGTTTTGAGAGATGATCTTTCGTGTTGCAAGAGGTAGAAGGGTAGTAATGGTGTGTCAGAGCCTGCAGTGTTTAAATATTCCCCATCATTGGAGTCTCGATCTCATCTTACCACCCTAGTGGTTGTTGGCCATATAGTCAGTGTCCACTGCCTCGAATGGATTCTAGAAACATTGACAATTCTACTTCTAGTAGGGGCAGTCAATCCATGAAGCGTAAACAATACAAGTCAAGCTGAGGAGGAGGTGAGTGGTCGGCTACATAGGAGGAGACAACGTACAGGGCTGAAGGGAGCCACAAAATTTTTAAACATAGAGGGAGAGCCTCGAGGTGTGATGGAACGCTTGAGGGGAGAGCCTTCAGGAGGTCATAAACGATGCACCGAAGGGTTATATGGAGTAGTAGGCTTGGAGACTGCGTGTATGGAGGAAAGGTTGTGTTGTAGAGGAGAAGGCGAGGAGTCAGATTATGAGGAGTTGACTCCGTATGAGTTGTGGGATGAATAACTAAATGAGAGGCATATAATATGTTAGGAGAGCACAGTGGGATAGTCTGCAACGAAAAGAGCAGAGACAAAGGTGCCAGCATGCAAAAAGAGCAGAGAATGTTTTGTAGAATGGAGAAAGGAGTTACACATTTTCTATTTCAAGACTATAGACAGTGCAAAGACCAGCTAGAATTTAGTTGATTGGAGTGGATATAGTTGTTAGCCAGAGATCTGACATAATATGAAAATGCCCAGGTTTAGCCTAGGCCCTGGTACCATGTTAAACACAAGCATGGTGAAATACACACAAAGGGAAAGATAAGCATTGATTTCCTTTCCATTAACCATAGATGTCTATTTATAGTACAATGGGGTGACCCTTGGATTCCCTTTCCAAGTGGTCTCTTGGAATCCATTTTTCCATTCGCCTTCCACACCTACCCGTTGAGGATTAGGTGTCCAACAATAACAATTTGTTGTTTCATTTGGGAAAAATGTGTATACCACAAGGAGAGAGGCTAAGTGTCATGAGAGAAGAGCATTCATCTCTTATTGTTGGACACTTTGGGGTAAGAAAAACAATGGCGCATCTACAGAGGTATTTCTATTGGCCTCGCATGATAGATAGTGTGTCACGTTTTATAACAGGTTGTTCTATGTGTGCAACAAGAAAGCCTAGTGATAGGAAGTTTGGTTTGTACACACCACTACCACTACCATCAAGGCCATGGGAGAGCATCTCCATGGACTTTATTGGAGTTCTACTTATGTCAAGAAAACAACATGATTATCTTTATGTAGTTGTGGATAGATTCAGTAAAATGTGTATAATTATGACATGTAATAAAACCATTACTGCTGAACATACTGCTGAACTTTATTTTCAACATGTACAAGTTCATTATTGATTTCCCACTTCTATTGTTAGTGATAGGGATTCCAGGTTCGTTGGGAATTTTTGGTCCAAGATTTGGCGTATGATGGACACAAAGTTGAAAAAGGGTACTGCTTTTCATCTGCAAACTTATGGTCAAACCGAAGTGGTGAAAAAAACCAGTGTGCATCTATTGAGAGGATATTGCAGCAAACATCCTAAGTTGTGGGATGAGAAACTACATTACATTCAACACACTTACAACCGGGAAAATCAATCTTCTATAAATACATCACCTTTTGAAGTATGCTTTGGTTATTTTCCAAAATCTCCATTAGAATTCATCTTTGAGAAGGATGTTGCAATTGATGGGCATAATGATATTGACAAGGCTCTAAATTTCATTGAGAAAATTCAGATTATACATCAACAAGTTCAAGAACAGCTTGAGAAAAGTCAAAGAAAATACAAGGAGAGGCATGACAAACATAGAGTTGATCACAAGTTGCAAGAAGGAGATGAGGTATGGTTGCACATAAGAAAAGAAAGGATGCAAGGGGAACTTGATAAAAGTCTCAAACCCATTCGCTATGGTCCATTCAAGATCATAAAGAAAATTGTTATAATGCATTTCAACTTGACTTGCCTTCATAGATGCAAATTTATTCAGCTGTTAATGTTGAAAAATTACGTTTGTATGAGTCACCTTTGATCGATGATCAAGGAAGTGATGTTCAGCTTCCTTATATTGAATATTTCTCGCCAGAATTTCTGGATGAGCTCAAGGAAGATACAATTCTTGATAGGAGTGTTAGCCACCTATAATATTTTGTTATACCAAAAGGTGGCTAAGACTTTTTGAGCCTCCAAGGAACAAATTTTATCACTAAAAATTGTTGGCTCTTGAAGACTCCTTGAAGGCCTCATGCCTCTGTCCGAAATCTTCATTTACTATTTCCATTTCATGCTCTGAAATTCTGCTAATTTCATAAGAAAAGACTGCTGAAGAACCATCATTTTCGCCCTTCTCCCACTCAAAACTAACCTTCATCTGCTCCCCTTTTCCTCCATAAAATCGCCTTTGTTTTCATGATTTCTTCTCTTTCCCTCATGAAAAAACACTTTTACAAAGTTAAAAGACTCACTCTTTAGCTTTGCCATAACCCCCATTTCCATTGAAAAACCATGAAAAATGCATAAAAAACCAAGCGCTAACTCTAGGAGCGCTCATCGCAAATTTCTGAAATGCGATCCAGCGCAGATCACAAACCGCAAATTTCAGTTTTCATTTAAAATGCCCATCGCGTTTTCCATTTTTGCGATTTGCGATCAGTCTCCGTCACATAATCCGCCATCGCGTTTTCCACTTTTGCGATTTTGCGCCATCGCAAATATTTGCGCTGCGATCCATCGGAGTTTCCGCACATCGCAATATCGCATTTTCTCTCCGTCACATAATCCGCCATCACGTTTTCCATTTTTGCGATTTGCGATCAGTCCCGCTAGACCCACCATATGATACCCCCGCCTTTCATACAAAAATGCTTTTTTTCTTTCTTTGTAAAGTCGAAAATGATATATTTTTGGTTTACAAAGGTTTTGCCCATTACATCCCGCCGTTGCATTTCCGCCGTCAATCTGCACCCCAGCTCCATGATCCAACGGTTACGCTCCTTCCCCGCCTCCGAAGCAGTTTAAACGTAAAACGCAGGATTTCTTAATCATTTTTGTGTTTTGCAGGTGTTTTAATGGTTTTCCATTTGTATAATGAAAGAGAGTAGAGGGCCGGGAAAGACGTTTCCTGCGCCTCTGAGCTGTTAAAGAGAACCATCTGCGGGGTTTCGCTCCATTGTTTTCTCAATGCTTCATGGGCATTGATGCCTTTAAAAGCCCAGTGCGGCCCTGCACATCGACAAGACACTATTTTATTCAAAAGAACAGTTAAAGAGTATCAGTTTTGAAGACAAAACACAACAGATGAAGATTGAAGACAATTTTTACGGGGATTACGGCTAAGACAGTTATCAAAAGCCTAATCCCCGATTTAAAAACACGATTTAAAGAAAACCTAAAGTGTTTATCAGACAGAAAGGACCTCCACCACCATACTTGAGGCGCATTGATTCCTCAGCTACCATAAAAGCCACCTGTTGCCTCAAAGCGTTCGAACAGAAGCTGAACTTATTGCAGAGACAGATATTTCGCCTCCAGCATAGCCAGGGAGTTATTTCTGCCAAGAAATAAATGCAGAAATATCTGTAGAGTTACTCCAAACATTACACAAAGCCTCAAAGTCAAATAAAGCTCCCACCAAGCTTAATTCGTAAATGTAAAACAGTTAATATAGAGAACCACTTGTAAACTTCTTCATCGAGCCCCTCAAAAGGCCAAGAAGTCTTGAATCTGTATTAATTGCTTCGAGAGATCTTTTGTTAGATTTCACCTCCTCATTCTTCTATAAATACCTCAGTAGAAAATGAGAAATTGTTGGTTGTTGGTTGTTGTTTGATCACAAGTTGTAACATTGAAACTCTCTGAAATAAATATACGAGTCTGTTGAAGTTGAAAACAAATTGAAGTCTTGGATGTCTTGATAATGTTGTTGCATGCCCGTTCCTAAGAAGGCTCTATCATTGGATTCATGAGCTTGGTTGTTGGTGAAGTATTCTAACTGTTTAATGTTTTCTCCTATTTTCATTATGTTTCATAATCTCTTACTACAGTAGGCTGAAATTTTTAGGCTAAGAAATGACTCCTGGAAGCACCTTAGACCTGTTCACCCTTCACTGTTTTATGTTTTCTTCTGCTAAAGTATTTTAGAGGCTTTAAACCTTCTCTTTAGTCTTCATGCTTGTTTATTTCCTTGATAGCTCAAATAGTTGGTTTCAGCATGATTTATGGTTCTCCCTGCTTGTCTGCCATCACTTGAAAGTTGTTATTGAAGTCTCCCTTTGAAGTACCATTGTCTTAAGTTAATCAAAGAGGTCGGTTTAGATCTTACCCTTTGCCCCTGCTTGAGCAGTTGTTTTGAAGGTCTTTATAGTTGCAAGCATAGATGTTATTTAGGTGTTCCCTCTTCTATGAATGCAGCTATCAGTGAATCTTTTATGTTTTCTAAGTCCTTTAAAATAAAATCTTTGAGGAAAT
Organism: Pinus albicaulis; assembly: GCA_034641835.2. Classification (NCBI taxonomy): domain Eukaryota; kingdom Viridiplantae; phylum Streptophyta; class Pinopsida; order Pinales; family Pinaceae; genus Pinus; species Pinus albicaulis. The sequence goes on from CM076577.1 coordinate 1,388,189,621, forward strand.
AGGGAGTTCCCAGAATCTTAGGTTTCATTTTAAAAGTTGTCTTGAAGTCATTATTTGCTTAAAGAATGTTTGTGGAATTTATGGTTAGCCCTGTCTAGAAAATATCTCTTTATTGTTAAGTTATGTTTTCAAGTTCCCTTTGTTGAGAAGTAAATTTCTCTTTCCAAATCATTAACGTCCATCTCACTCCAAAACAAAGGATCCCATGGCCAAGTTAGATTTGCCCTTTGATATCCCATATCCATTGATGAGTTTGTCATGACCTTATTTTGACTCCATAGCCCAATGAACTGGATACTTTTTCTCTCTGTCTATCTTTCCTAGACCTTTCATATTCTGCTGTATCAACTCAACCCAACCAAGCAAACATCCGCACTTAATAACTAGTCTAAAATCCATAATCAAAGCAAACAAGATAAAACTTTGCAAACAAATATTTGAGAGATCCCTCTCTGAGAACAGGAGGACTAGATCCTGGAACTCTAAAGATTGGTTCTGATGTTGCCTTGTCTTTTGATTTGCCAAGCTAATCGAAACACGGGATACCCAATGAGGAGGACAGGAGGACAAGAGCATCTAAGAGGGGAACTGTTGACTACCTTCGAGTTGGGCTCAAAGGCAGTAAGCCAAGAAAGGAAAAGTGGATGGAGGTTGGAAAGGTGAGGGAGTTTTATCCTCATCTACTGAACAGGTAATCAAAATCTTTTGAGGTCCAAAAACTTCCTAATGGGGAGGTGTGATCAGGAGTTCATAAATTTCTCTCAAAATTGAAAGTTATAGGATTGGGTTGAAACTAGGATGGTTGCGTAGATGTCGTCTTCCTAATTCTGGCGCCATGAACGGTTCGAAAAAATGATGTCGTATGAGGGAGATATCACATTCTGATCGAATTCCCAAGCAACTAAATTTTACGACAGGTTTGACTGGGATGCCTAGTCAGCATGGAGGGTGCACAGTCAGCAAAAAGGAATATTCCAAAGAATATTCCTTTTATTAGAGCCAGTTATAGGCTGACAAGTGGTGCTATGTGATTGGTTTAAGGGTTGTATGTTATATTTGATGGACCAATGGGAGGGTGACATGTGGCCAACATTAAGGCTGCCACGTGTCCCCTTAGTGGTAGTGTAAAAATTTATGGAGGTACGCAGGGCTCGACCCTGCGACCTTCGGCGTGGCATCTACACAACTTAACCACCCAAACAATGGTTCTTAACTATATTATTCCACAGGTTATATTTAAAGTTTAGAACATATGCATATGGGGGTTGGGACTGTCATCGGTCCATTGAACATGGTCACATGTCATCGCAACTAACCATGGTATAAAACTTAATACCGACAGAAAATATCGCAACCGTTTCATAGTTCAACCATATCACATGTGGAATTTACCATAAAGATCTCTGCGTGGTCAGGTTAAACTTCTCTCTTAACTCCGGTTTCAATGTTATTTACCACAGTTCCAGCCTATGGTTCCGCCGACCATTACGGTCAGGCAAGGTTAGGGGGTGCGCATATGGCCACCCCTACCCTTAACATTAAATTTGACAATTAGCGCTGGCGGGAAATATAGCGTGCCCCTATTTTTGTGGATTTGGCCAAAAACACTCTAGTTAAGTGGAGTTCACCAAAATTAGTGGAGTTTTTCTAGGAGTTACTGGGCAAATCATTTGGAGGGTCAAATTTCGCCCAATCTGAGTGAATGGAGATTCATTCTATAATTGGAGCATTCTTGAGCCATTTGTGTAGAGAAAACAACCATTAGAGGCCCGTAAACACATGTATTTGCAAAATTTTGAGCATAATGAAAGATGGACATGCCATTGGGAGCTAGACCAGCAGATGTAGCCCAAGAGGGGTGAACTACTTCATCATGCCTGTTGTGTAAATGTTATGTGTCGTTTTATTTATCTGTTATACACTACTGTTCAGTGTTATTTAGGCTTATTTTAATGCTTCTAATTCACAAAATCATCTATATTTCATGGTTAAAATTTTCAATCCTTAAGAAAAATATGGAGACAAGTATGCACATGTTTTATAACTGAAAAGATACTTAGCACATCAAACTAATAGAGTCCTTTCAAATCACTTTGTTGTACCAAATGGATTCCTTGGTGCTTTGAAAACTAACTGATTTCCTTCCCACTGAGAATCACGTTCCTCCTTTGCACAAACATGCATTCGATGCAAGCTTCTCCTTGGAAACCCATTTTCCAAATTAAGCCCATCTGAGTGAACTACAACAATGAGTTCCAACATCAGTAATAACAAGAAAAGAAATGACCATTATTTTACCTCCATGGTTCCAAATTCCACATCTGGAAGAATGCATTTGCCATCTCCTTCTCTTCTTGGCGTCAACACATAAAATGGTCTACAATGGCTGCAAAATTATTTTTGTTTGACATCTTGTCACAAACACAACCATCAATCTAAAAAACATATCATGCAAGAAACATAACATGACGACATATCTTCTTGCTCCTTCAAAGAAACAAATTTTATATCAAGTGAACATCGCTATGTACTCTTACATATTGGTGTCAAAACTCATTGACCAAACACAAGTCGACAAACCATGCCTCTTCAAACAACTGACTGTCAAGTCAAGCATAAGCTCAATGAACCCTTGGTTAAACTGAGAAGGGGTGGTGAATCAGTTTAATGCAATCATGGTCTTGTAAAACTTTCTTTTACACTTATTTACATCTTCATTTCATGATCAACTTAATATACAATGGAAAAATGATCTTAAGAAGTGAGCAGTAGGTATTAAAGCAGATTAAATACAAAATATCAATACATAATCATCATGCACATAGACAACAGATATAAGTGGAAACCCATAAGGGAGAAAACCACATCTTATTATTGTTGTGATGCAAAGGCAAGCTCCAACTCCCTCTCACCACTGATTTTTTGTAGGCTCCAACCTACAGGAGGCTACTACCTCAATTCTGCAAGCTACAACTTGCAAGGAAGCTTCAACTCCCATCTATTTTCTACAGGCTACAACCTACAGGAGGCTCCTACCTCAGCCAGCTACAACTGGACATCTATCAAGCTACAACTTGAAATGGAAGCACCAACTTCCTCACTGTACAATAAAATCATATGCTGATTTACCTGGATATCAGCTCTGTTTTTATCCTTCTTTACTGTTGTCCTTCCAGCCTTCAAATTTTCTCTATATCATCTCTAGATCTTCACAACTCCTCTATCTGCTCCTTCTTCTTCTTACACTCTCTCTCTGTTCTCATCGCCTTCTACTCATGGATATTACCTGATTTATACAAATAACTTCATGGATGTTTGCATTCTACAGGGAATATGAAGTGAACATGCACGGTTATTACCTTTCACCCACTCATTTCCTCACTCAACACATTCTGAATGTTACAAAAATATATACAATCATTACAGTATCAAATTGGAGTTCTGCTTTGCCTATGGAGACTTGCCTTTGTATCACAAACAATATAAATTCAATAATACATTTATAGTTAAAATCAAACATTTACTTAGCACTTTCAGTTTCTTAGCTTTGCTAAGCATTCATCCTCTTCTTCTTGCTGTCCTTTTGTCTTTTCTATTATGCCGTTATATTCTAGCTCTGCTACATAACTACCCTGTTTCTTCCGTTACCTGTGTCTTTTGTGCTATGTTTACCCTTTTTATTTGTCTATGCTACCGCACCATTGTCTTGCACGAGTTCCTATTATGTGTTCATTCCATTCCTTTGTGACCTGTAGAGTATGGCCCACATACTATTTCCTTTATGCCCGCGATGGATTACAAATCCAGGCTTTAGTCATCATACATACGTTTAAAATGATCAATATTGTAAACATTATACTATGGCGCATTTAACATATACAAAACAAGGGCTTATAGGGTCCCACACCAGACTTCAATTCCTTTAGATTTTAGCTTTGAACTATATTGCGTCCGCTTTCTATCGCATTTCGGTATTTCAATTGTTCTTTGATATATGGCTCTTTTGCTCTCCGATGCGATTTACAAAGGGAAAATCCATACTCCCGGACTTGAAAAATTTTAGGCTTCAGCTTCGATCTACATCGCGTCCTCTCTCTTTATCGCACTTCGGCGGTTCCAGTTATTCCATGTGCCTTCATCCATTTGATCTCTCGATATGCGATATGTGACGGGTCCCACTTGACTTTATCGCTACTTCGCATCACAACTTCTATAGCTTGCGAATTCTTATCACATAAGCATCACCGATTGCGATATGCGATATGCGATATGTGGGCTAGGTCCATGTCATCTTGATTTATTTGTGATTTGTGTGGTCAGGTCCATGTCAGTTGCCATGTCACTTTCCATGTCACTGCCTATGTCATTGTCACGTCAATGCCATGTCATCATATTTCACTTCTCATTTTCTGTGACTTCTAAGTTTGTGCGATATCTCTCCTGCCCCGATTGCGATATGCGATCACATCGCATCACATCCATCACATCACATCTATCCATCGCATCACAAATTTTCTCATCCATCCAGCGGCTATCGCATTCTCTTGCGATGTCCGATATGCGATCGGGTCCCACTTGATTGCGATCTTCCTCCTGCCCTGATTGCGATTTAATCTGTGTCGTCAATCTCCCTTAACTCTCATTCATTGATCGCGCTGGTCCACGACTGTATTTTTGGGCTTTAGGAAAGCAGGTCCCAGTTCTGTGACACCGATCCCACACCTTTTATCATTCTGCTCTCTTTATATACTTTTTTCTTTAAAACAAAACACTTCAACAAAATATATTGGCCCCACAATATGTATAGCACCGGACCTCAAAAGGCGCTCGAATTATTGAATCAGATTCATCACTTTATTGCGTGCCAACTAGCCCGATGGGTATTTTTTTTTAAACCTACGCGAAATAGGTGGTTTTAGTATGCCACGCATTTCCCTCCTAACTGTATCGCGCCCATCTCACTTAAAACCACTTATCCTTCAAAAGCAGTGCGAAAACCCTCTGGTGGTTTTCGAAACCACTTTCCCTGTTTCGTTTTCGCTGTTGGCTCATGGTTTCGCTTTCAACTCTTCAATGTGGTTCTTTGCATATTTGGTAAAACTTTCAAGCAAGCCATCGATTCATGTTTCCGCTTCTGTTCATCAGGTCCTCCACACTACTCCTTCTGAGCTTGTTCTGTATTCTTCAACGTGATTCTCTCCTGAGCTTGTTTTGCTGCCTTTGCTCCTTTTCTTCCTTAACTGCTTCTCTGTTGCCTCTACTTCTTTCTGCTACCTTTGTTGCCTTTGGTGCCTTCTTAGCTGCATTCACTACCTCTGCTATATTTGTTGCATCTCTACATTCGCTGCCTCTCTTCCTTTATGGTGATACTCCTTTCTGCTCCTTTGCCATCAATGACAATATTTCCAACATAAGCATGTGTAATAATTTGACGATTATTTTCCCAAAACAAAATGAATTTCACATTTCATGAAACATTTCGTCAACATCTCCTTTTCATATTTGGAGACAAAATCAACTCTTCCAAGTCGATATGACATGCATGTAACACACAATCGACCAACACAAGTCGACACTCAAGCATGTGCAAATGATCAACACTCTCAAGTTGACAACATACGTGTTAAAAAAATAAATTGACCAACACAAGTCAATTACTCATGCATGTTCAAGCACAATGAAACCATTAAAATTCCACTGTTCATACACACAAACTCTCATGCATGTATACAATTCTTCAACTATCTCACAAGTACAATCATAAGTAGAAGAACCCCATTCACATGTACATGTACTTAAAGAGCTGAAATGAAAAAATTTTGCTGCAATAAAGTGAGTCAACATACTCCTCTTTCAAACACCTTCTTGGCGTAAACATGCAACATGCATTGTAGAGACAAATGAACAAACCATTTTAGTGGTGTTTCTTTCAGCTGCACTTCATCATGTGAATCATCTTGACCCGCATCAATTATGGAATCTTTTTTTTCCATTCTTGCCATTGTCTTTATCCACCTTCTTCAAATGTCGTGGATGACTTGTTAGATACAAAGTACAACACTTGTCTACAATATGACTTTGCTTATGGAAATGAGTTCAAAACAATTGCATCTTCTTTTCAACACAGTTTCCATTATCCAATGGACCTTTGGATTTCTGCTTCCTTTGCTTTGAAAGTTTCCTGTACATGGCTATCTACTTCCAACACCTTGAAACATTATGTTTATCCAAACCACAAAAGGAACATGAAATATTTCTCCAAATCTTATGTGAATATTTACGATTTTTATCATAATAAAAAACAACATGATTAAAAGCAGATTTATACCTTGAACTTTCACCTTTGTCGCCTTCTTGAGGAGGTGAATTTGATGAGGTAGCGGCTCTCTTTGGAATACCAACAATGCATTCAATGACTTTAGAGCTTTCAACATCCTCTTGTTCGCCATTCTCATTAGATGCATGCTTATGAGCACCTTCTTGCAAAGTGGGTGTAAAACTTTTGCATTCCTCATGAACACAATCTTCACAAGCTTGAGGTAATGAACATGAAATGAAAGTCCTTCTTGGAACACCTTCATGTGCCTCCTTGGCTTTAGATCTTTCTCCTTCATGTTGACCATAACCAAGACCCAAATACTTAGGCCTTTCCTTGACAAAAAATGGCTCAAATTACCTTTACCTTCATAGCCCATCTTCATCAATAATTTGTACCCTATTCCTCTAGTGTGTCTTTCAAAAGAACCTAGACATTCATTTTAAGAGGAAATTGAAGATAAAATTGAATTTCATACCTATTTTTGTGCACATACATGGATAAGGCTTCCTTGGCATCATGGCATTGAATCTCCATCTCATTCATCTTTTCAAGAATCTCTTGCTTCTCCTCCTTCATGGAAATCAACTCCTCTTGAAGTATAATACTCTCCCTCTTATCTTCATACATCTCTTGCACCATATCAGTCATGATGTAGAGCTTCTGTAACATCTCTTTATCAAAGAGTTTTTCTAAGGAAGATGGATTATAAACATTTCTTAATGAAGCTTCCATCACACTTGCAATGCATACAAAGCTTCTTTGTTGTGATTTGAGAATTGGGCTCTCAATCTTGAACTTCTCCTTCACACAAAAAATTGCACACAATTCAATTCTCCTTGCACAAATTCAAAAAAAAATAGCTAATTCTTCTAGCTAACCTTGGCTAAAATGAACTAAAATTTTCTATGCTACCAACTTGATCTGAATATCGAAAAACTAGTTTTGTTGTGCTAGCTCCCTCATCAGTATTAAAAATGTGTGTTTAGGGTCGTCTCAAGTTAACCAATTTTGAAGGGGTTTATGTGTCTTTGATGATCAAATTATGAGTTAATTATATTTTAAACATTCATGTAAAACAAATTAAATGCAAATAAATAACATACAACATACACATAATATAATGGCTGATAACGGAGTTCACCCCTCTTGGGCTACATCTCCATGGACCTACTTCAACTAGCTAGGCCCTCTTGGGATTAAGATTCAAATGTATGATTCCGTGCACCTCTAGTGCTCCAATGGATTTAAAACCCGCTCTATTAGCTTCATAAGACCCAAAAACCTCAAAAATGACTATTCAATCTCTGAAATTGGTTTCCAACTGATCTAGGCTTGACCTCCCATCCTAGTGGCCCTCAGATTGTTTAATCTCCAAAGTGACAAAAACACTTTCAGAAGTGATCCAACACCTCTGCAACTTATTCCATTATGTTCAAAGCATAAAAATCATCTAAAAATGACTCTTCTTAAGCGAATATTGGTCTTCAACTGATCTAGGCATGGCCTTCCTTCCTGGTGGCCCTAGGCTTCCTTTTTCTTCAAAGTGAAAAAAACACTTGTAGAATTGCTCCTCTGCCTTTGCAACATGGACCAATGGATTTAGAGCATGCCAATCTGCTAGGAATGACTCTTCCTGAGCCAAAAATGGTCAAAATTTCTCAAGATATGGCCTATTCAATTTTCCCTTAGATTCCTCCTCCAAATCTGGAGAAGACTCAAGATAGCTCATCCAAACTTGGAAATCCCGTCGAATTTGGTGGTGTTGCTGAAAAATCCACCAGATTCAGCATTGAGTTTAACTGCAATTTAAATTAATTAACTGAAAATTAGGTGGATAATGGGTGCACTAAGTGCAATTAGTTTGGGCGCTATGAGTGGGACACATGGCGCGGTCTCATGGGAGGAGGGTTGGCCCCCTCTATTCCCGCCATCAGATACGCATAAGATTTAATTAAAGTTTGGGCGCAGAGACTTTACAAGTCCCGCCCCTTGGTCTGTTGGTTAGAGCGTAGAAATAGGAGGGGGAGGTCACGGGTTCGACCCTCGCCCATCCTACATACATTTTGCAACATTTAATACGCAATCATATAACAAACCTTTGAATTAAATACGCTCCACTGTAATACCCTAGTTGCAAACTTCGGTTTAATCTGCCATATATATATTCAAATATGGTTTATATCCAATGTAATGTGCTCCACCAATTAAAGTTCAAACCATAGTTTCAGATCTTCGGACTTTAGGGTTAAAATAATATGCGCTCCAATTATATTAAATCCTTTGAACCATTCAAAATGCCACCACATAGTTTTAGACTATAACCCAATGTTTAAATTCAGACCATGGTTAAAATGTTAATTTGAAATATATATATGTGGAATTATATATATAAGTTTGGATTTAATATTAATATATATATATCCAGCCTTAATAATAGAAAAATAATTCCAACACATAATAATTCATCATGAACCCAAATTCAACCTTGGAGGACATTGGGCAAAATTCACCTTCTCAAACCAAACTATTGAATCCTGTAGTGACACTTGTCACAGTCCCCTTGGGAAAAAATTGAATAATATTCCCTACATGCTGACTGGGCTGCCATGTCATCAACCGGTCACTGTTTTGCAATTTTTTTTTTAAATTTCCCTGTTCTGAACAGTGGTCAGCAGGCTATAACTTCTTCATCCGAAATTGATTTTCGACGAAATGAGTTGCGTTGGATTCCTAGAAATGATCCGGTCTCTGTCGTTTTGGTATGGTGCAATTCCGATCAATTTGAATTTTGGACAAATTTTTGCCCCTAATCCAAATTTCGATCAGGGTGTGCATTGGGGAAGTATACCATGAGTATACAAAAGCCACCTTTCATGATAAGGAAATACGAGCCAAGGAAATCCTTGAGAGAGTTCACTCAGGCGTGTGTGGACCGTCCTCGACAGCTTCCACAACAAAGCACATTCATTATGTGATTTTTGTTGATGTTTCTTCAAGAAAGTGTTGGATTTTATTCATGTAGAAGAAAGATAAGACGTTCTACAAGTTTTGTGAGTTTAAGGCACTTGTCGAGAAAGATACAAGGAAGAAAGTGAAGTCTCTGAGGAGATACAATGGTGGAGAATACATCTCTAACGAATTATATAACTTTTGTTCCTCAGAAGGAATTCAAAGAGAATTGATTGCACCTCATAACCCACAATAGAATGGCGTTTCAGAAAGAAAGAACAAAACTATTGTGGGAGCAGCTCAAACTATGTTGCATGATCAGGGCCTACCATGGCATATGTGTGTAGAAGCATGAAATACAACAGTATTTGTGTAGAACAGAAGTCCTCATCGAATACTTGGGATGAATACCAGAGGAGGCTTTTTTAGGTAAGAGAATGGATGTGTCATATTTTAAAATTTTTGGTTCATCTATTTATTGGCATGTGACCAAAGATGCCAGGAAGAAGCTAGAGCCAACATCATATTTGGGGATATTTTTGGGGTACACTGATACACGTCATAACTATCGAGTGTACTTTCCAGCACACAAGATGAGAGTGGTTAGAAGAGATGTGAAGTTTGATGAAGACAAAGCCATGCAATTGTCCCTTGAGAGGGAACTTGAATTGCATGCAGTTGAGGAGCTCTTAGCTCCAAAGGATGAACCTTAGGATTCAGAGTAGCCACAAGCAAAGGAATAGAGACTGGTAGAAACTACTCATGCAGAGCCATTCACTAGAGATGGAAGGAAGCACACCAGAGAGGCTAACAGATCATTTTTGGATGCGAGAGATAATGTGGGAGAACCCACATCACAGTGCAGGAAGAGAAGGTCCCAAGAGAGGTACAATGGATACATGGCTCTTATGAGTGAAGGTATTGTGACAGAACCATCCTCTTTTGAGGAATTAGTCTAGTAACCAATGTGGGTTGATGCCATGGTTGAGGAGTATGACTCCTTCATCAGAAACAGTGCATGGGAATTTTTCCCAAGACTAGTGGGGAAGTCAGTGGTAGGATCCAGGTAGGCCTACAAGGTGAATCAGGAAGTACATGGGAGTGTGGAGAAACAAAAGGCTAGATTTGTGGCCAGAGGGTTCTCTTAGGTGGAGGGGGTTGACTATGATGAGACTTTTTCACCAGTCACAAGGTAGTCATCTATTAGATCCATCCTTGCACTCTCAGTGGGGATGGGATGGAAAATACATCAGATGGATGTAAAGACAACCTTTCTCAATGGAGTTATTGAGGACGAAGTGTACATTGAGCATCTAGAAGGTTTTGAGACCTTAGACAGGGAGTTGCATGTGTGCATATTCAAGAGAGCACTGTATGGGCTGAAGTAAGCACCTCATGCTTGGTACGCTAGGATTGATAACTATTTCACTGGGTTGGGCTTCACCAAGAGTGAAGAGGATGAAAACCTATATAATATTGTGGTTGATCATAATATTTTGACTATTTTAATTTATGTTGATGATCTAATACTGAAAAGTGATGAGCAACTCATAAAGTCTTGCAAAGACGATCTTGCAAGATAATTTGAGATGAATGACATGGGGCTCTTGCACTATTTCCTTGGATTGGAAATATGGCAAAGAGATGGGGAGCTATTTGTATCTTAGGGAAAGTATGCCGAGGTGATTCTGAGGAATTTCCACATGGAGGGCAGCAAACCCATGGAGACTCCTCTTGTAGGAAACTGAAGGAAGGAGGATGCTACTTCAGGCAAAGTAGTAAATACTACTATTTACATGCAGTTGGTGGGTTCACTCATGTATTTGGTGAATACATGACTCGACATATGCTATGCAGTTAACCATATGTGCTAAGCTATGGTTAAGCAGACCAAGCTCTTTTGGAAGGTAGGGAAGCATGTGTTGTGATATCTCATAGGCACTACAAAGTATGGATTATGGTACAAACAGACAGAGGGAGTCAAGATTCAAGGCTTCACTGACGCATATTGGGCAGGGAGTCCATCCGATCGGAAGAGCACATTAAGAGGCATCTTCAGCATAGGATCAACAATAGTTTCTTGGTCTAGAAGGAAACATAGATCAATTTCACTTAGTTCAGTAGATGCATAGTGCATGGCATCTAGTCAAGGAGCATGCGAGGCCATCTATATGAGGAAGATACTTGTTGATTTTTTTGGTCAACAGATGGATCCGATGGTGATACATTGTGATAACCAGAGTTGTATCAATCTCTCAGTTAATCCAGTATTCCATGAAAGGTACAGGCGTATTGATATCAGGTATCACCGTCTCAGAGATTGTGTTCAGAGGAGGATTATATCAATAGAGTACACTCCATAGAGGAGCAGGATGAAGACATCTTGATGAAGGCGCTGGAAAGAAGCAAATTTTAATTCCATAGAGACAAGATTAGGGTAGTAGATAATCCATTTCTTATTGAGAGGGAGTGTTGAAATGGTACGCCAAAGGGGCTTCTAATTTAATTTTCCCTTAATTAAATTGGAAGAGAAATTGTAGTTTCATCTCAAGACAACTTGTATTAGTTAACTAACTCAGAATGACTGAGTTATCTTATGAAATTCGTGTTGAATTTCAACAAGAAATTTCAACACCCACGCTAGTGTGGGACTAGGAGGTCCAAGCAGCACCTACACTAGTGTGGGACCATAGGTCTTAGCAGCACCTACACTAGTGTGGGCTAAATTTGGTGCATGTCTATTTTAGTTATCCCTTAATCAAGATGGACAATAAAATGTGATCTAATCTCAAAATAACTTGTAATAGTTAGCTGACTGTGATAAACTCAGTTAGCTCATGAATTTCGAGTTGAGGGTAGTTGGTGAGGCATGCAGAGTAATTCTAGTTGTAACAGAGTTCGAAGTGCAGTGGTGCATTAGTTAATGCAGGTTGTGTTAGGGTCCCGTGATTTGGTAGATTGGTAGACCAAATGACAGGGTAACATGGAACCAATCTTTGGAATCCTAGGACCTAGCCTTCCTAGACTCAGAGAGGGATCTCTCTATTGGGTGCAAAGGATGTGTTCTTTTTGCTATAAGGTTTTGATTTTAGGCTACTTGTTAAGTGTAGGGTTTGTTGATTGTTTTGGTTGGGTAAGATGGTCAAGTGGAATAGGTGGAGTGAGATTCTGTCAAAGCCATTGAGCTAAGGAGTCAAATGAAAGTCAATAGTGTCTAAATGATGAAACAGAGTGTGTTGCAGGGCCGATTTAGCAAGGTTAATGGATCCTTAAGGTGATGTAGGAGGTGTAATGAACATTAAGTTTAGGAAAAAACTAATAAGGTCTTAAACATATATAGTTTAAAAGTTACAATTCATGAGGTAGGGCAAACCATTAAGCTCAATAAACAATACTCTAAATTGATAAACATCCAAGAGAAACATTCCAATAAAACATAGAAAGCATAAGAGCTTCTAACTTTAGAAATTCACCTTCAGATTTTGGGAAAACACATAAGATAATACAAATAACTCAATTTATGGAGAGGGAACTCCTAAAAAAAATATACCAAGCTATTGAGAACTCTGAAACAAGTTGGTAAGCATGGAAAAAGGGCAAGATCAAACGAGACCTCTTTGACTTAAACTAACAATCAATATTTCACAAAAAGGCTTCAAGAAAGGGTTTTGACAGCTTCAAATAAGTAGGGCATACCATGAATCATAATTGTAAGCTAGCATAATAACCATACATGAAACAAAAGCAAGTTTTGGTGGACCTAAGGAGAAATCAAGAATTCCTTAAGATGGCCAAAAGAGGAGAATATCAAAGCTATAACAAACAGGAGGATTGAGGTGCCTCAAAGAACATGTCTCAACCTATACTTTTCTGTTTTATAGCAGCCAAGAAACATGAAACCTAATGATAACAAAGGAAACAATAGACAAATTAGGAAGACATCACCATTCACCAAGCTATGGAATCCTACAAACAAGCTTCTCCATCATCAAGCCAAACAAGTCATTCATCCACTTCACAAAACCAATTTCTTCTCCAAGCTCATGCAACCATGTATATTGCTCTTCAAGCTCATCAAATGCCAACAAAATACATCAAGGCCTCATGCTCTATTTATGGAGAAAAGGACTAAAACCCTAAATGTGATAGGAAAATGTCAAATATAGTCATAAATATCATTTATGGCCAAGAGACCATGCAAGGCCCAAGGCACATAATATCCCAAGAAATAAATGCTAAAATAACTATTTGCACCTAATTCTAGCTTAATTTGCCTCAAAAAACTCAAAAATATCTATTTGCAATAAATGAGTGTGTTTTGTTGACTTTTGGCCTAAAACACACTAGGTAGCCTCTGTGCGTAGCGCCACTTCAACAGAAAATGGGGTCTCTTGCAGCTGAGTTTTGGACCCCTTCCCGACACCGGATTTGGCTTCGTGATCACTCGTTGGAAATCCCAATGAGTCTACTTTCCAGAAATTCTTGATTTTTGTTGAGTGGATTCTATTTTCCTATCCAAAAATCATATCTCCCAACACTGCTCTGTGTGCAATGCCTGGTCTGAAAATGAGGCAGAAAGGTCAGATGTTTGATGTTTTTTGACCTTTTCAGGGGGTAAAGGTGCTCCAAATGATATGAAAATTGGTGAGTAGACTGTTGGTGATGTGATAAATCCAAAAATTTAATATTTGAGAGCTGAGGATGCACCAATTTTGTGTGTAGCACCTAGTTTTTTGCGCACAGAGGGGTCAAAATTTGGAAGAAACAAAAATTTGTCCAATTTGCCTCAAAATTTGTGGAGAGGTCCTTCAAGGGTTTTGAGAAGCCTATGAAAATTCTTGAGTTATGTTTCCAAGTTTTTTTTGGTCTTTAATTTCTTTTAGTGCTTAATTTTCAATGAATTCTTTGTTTATGGCACTGCCATCATCTTCATTGGTGTTCATACTTCTAACTTTTGTCCCACTTTACTTGCTGCTCACTTGGGCCTTTAAATTGATCATCACCTTCTTCACTTGCTTCTCTTTGGCTCTATCCTTCACTAAGGTTATCTTTTTGGACGATTTCCTGCATTGTTATTTTGAGTTCCTTGGACATTAAGAAGTTGATTAATGTTATGACAGTCATGACAACTGTCATGAATGTCATGACTATTTTCTAAGTTGTCTTGCTTATTGACTGTCCTCTCTATGCCTTTGTCTTGGCCACTGCCTTCATTTTCAAATTTTGTTGCAGCCTCATCAATTTATTGTGTTTGATCATTTACTTCCTCATCATCTTCATTTGTTTCTTCACTTATCATCATCTTCAGTCATGTCATCATTGTCTGCACCATTATTGTGCTTACTGTCATGTACAAGTACTTTTCCTCATGGTTGTCATGTGAACCTTCTTGTTGGCTGCCATATTCATCATTCTCTTCATTACGTTCTTGGTCTCCATCATCACCCTGCTACTCTTCCCCTTTAGACTCTATTTTTGCTGCATTGTCTTCATCATTTCCATCATCCTTATCTTGTTCCTCATTGCTGCTGCCACCATATTTATTTTCATTAAACTTGTTGCCATAAACTCGTGTATTTCCTTTCTACTATCATACATTTGTCCTTCTTTGTTACTTTGCCACCTTCTTGTTCTTCACTACTTGTTAGGAATATTATAATTTTAGCAGTTAGTGGAATGAAAGCTATGGAAAACAACATCGTTTAAACCATGGATTCTAGGATCTAGCCCTCCACGATCAGGAGAAAGGATCTCTCCAATAAGTGCAAAGATGGATTTGTCTTTGAAGTTTTGGGTTATGATATTAGGCTAGTTATGAAGGCCACAGGTTTGTTTTGTTTTTGGATGGTTGAGCATGATTTCAGTTTAAGGCGGAAAGTCCTGAAGATAAAAATTTCCAAAGGTGAGAAGTTGCAAGCAATCAGAGTAAGCTTTGGCCAAAAAGATAGATAATTGCAGGTTTTAGTTCACTGGGCTATGGAGTCATAATAGGGTTTAATTGGAACAGCAAGAGGCAAGAGTGGTCCATGGGGCAAGTCATCTATGTCTAAGGATCTCTTGAAGATTGATTTATGGAATGAAATGATACAATAAGAAGGAGAAATTAACAGATGCAGAAACAAGAGCAGCCCAGGATCTGGTAAGTACTTTGAAACTAGCCAGCCTTTGACATGGACTCAAGAAAAACATAAAAGTAAACTAGGATCTGGTAAGTACTTTGAAACTAGCCAGCCTTTGATACACTTTCAATAGAAAACATCTTAAAACAGAGGGAAACTTGAAGGCAACCTTTGGAGTAGAAACTAGCGGGCTGGGCTCACCACAAATCCTCTCATAGCTCTGCTTTACTTGGTTACTTTCAAGACAATCACAAAGATAACACAGAATGGCCTAAGATCTGGTAAGTACTTTTAAACTAGCCAGCTTTTAACACATTCCAAGGGAAACAGTCAGACAGTCTGTGGGATCAAACTGGGACCAGGGCTCACCATATCTTCCTCAGTTCATCTTCACTAAACTTATACTGAAAATAACATTTAAGAATAACATTCAGCTAAGACAATAAGACGAGGGAACACCAGCATTCCTATGTTTAAACTGAATTAAATCATTCCTAAATAACACAGTTTAGAAGAAAACATTTAGATAAATATTTTCAGTTAGAGAAGGTTACTGATGTACAGTAGGCCCTAACTCCATGCATGTTGTTCTTTATAAGAGAATATGAAACACGGTGGAAACGGAAACAAAATAACAAGTTACAATTAGAGAAACATCACCGTCAACATAGACCAGGATCCCATAAATCAGCTTGTATTAATGCTCCAAACTAGTTACAGCTTTAAGTCCAGTGCTTTAGGTTAGCAACCATCTACACATCTCAGCCTGACCTATCTATCACCAACAGAGCTCCAAGAGCCAGTGAATACTATGTACAATCAGAAGTTTAAGCTCAAGTGTATATCAAAGTTCTACAACCAACCCCTCACTCATCTTCTACAGAAGTATATATAGAAGAATGAGGAGGTGAGATCTGATAAAATATCTCAATTACAATTAATACGGTCTTAATGATTTCTTGGCCTTTGAGGGGCTCAATGAAGAATCTTACATATGTATCCTTTGTATTAAATGTTTTTACATAAAGATTAAGCTCGGTGGGAGATTTTGTTGACCTTTGAGGCTCTGTGTGGCATCGAAGTAACTCTGCAGATGTTCTTTGCAATAATTTCCTTGGCAGGGTTTCCTCTTTGGCTGCGTTGAGGCAAAATATCTGATCCGGACCAATAAATTCGGCCTCTGATTGAGTACTTTTGTGGCACAGGTGGCTTTGTGGTAGCTGAGAGGAATAAATTTGCCTCAGATTGTGGCGGTGGAGGCATTCCTGCTTGATAAAACACTTTAGGTTTTCTGTAAACTATGTTTTATTTGGGGATTTAGGCTTTTGATAAGCATCTTAGACGTAATCCCCACAAATCTGTCCTTTAATCCTCTGTTCTGGTTAATTCTGGTCTTCGTCTCTGATACTCTTTGCCTGTGCCAAATCCATGGTTTTTGCTGATGTGCAGGGTCACGCAGGGTCATCTGGCATCAGTGCTTGGAAAAACATAGATGAAAACGTGAAATTAGGCACCTGTGAATGATTTTCCTTCGACTAATCGAAAGCGGGAGGGTCGTCACCCTCTTCTTTCGAATTTCTTCAATTTATAGCGGAAAATCACCTAAAACCTTGCAAAATACAAAAAATGTTATAAAATCCTGCATAAATAGCTTGACTGCTTCAAAGGACGAGTGGAGGAAGCGTGGCCGTTTGATGGCATCATCCAACGGTCGGGATTGATCGGGAGAGATCATGGAATGGGTGTAAGAAGATTAAATTTGAGCCATCGATCGCGCAGAGATTGACGGTCGGGAGCAGAGGTAGAAATTCAAACGGAGGAAACAGGGCGATGGAATGTGGGTCGTCGATCTGCAGATCAGATTGACGGTGGAAAATGACTTAACGTCGCGTCGGGACCACGTTAAGTGTCGGGCAGCTTTGGTGAGCGACAGTCGTTGGATGGGTGGCTTCAGATCGGATGGTCCACGGCAATATCGCTGGGCGTCCGCGTACGAACGATAATGCGCGATGAGCAAGCGGTTTTGTGAACAGTGGCCAAGCCACGTTTCGAGCGATGTATGGATTCGCTGCCTATCAGGAAAAAACCACCGAGCGCTCGAAGGCAGTGCGATGAATACCACATTGTTTTGGGGCAACAGCGCACAGCTGGTGGGGTCCACCAGGTTTGATAGGTTCCACATCGTCGGATCTGCAGATCAGATCGACGGTGGAGTTTTCTCGAATTTCGGACCAGTGGAAAACCTTAAAGAAATGATAAAACCCAAAGTTTTGATATTTTAACTTAAGATTTTAATATTTCGTGGGCGGAATACATATATAATAGGGTTAGGCGCCCGACTGCGAGGCCTTTGGGCGCATGGAGAATGATATGACTGGGGGGGTTAAAGAGGAGGGGCTAATCGCATATCGGAAGATCGGGGATGGACTTTTCAATCAACCCATTTGATTTATGCGATGTGATAAGCACCTTGGGACCTAACCCGTGGTTCTAGGGCGGAGGCATGTGGGTGGAGTGGTTTAGAAACTTAGCCCAAGGGGGCTAAAGCTTGTATATAAAATATGAATTTTTATTGATTTTTCAACATTTTCAAAGGGTTTCAAGGGTTTCGGTATAGTTAAAAAATGGGTTTTTGACTATGGAAAAGTGGTTTTCATAAATGGAAGAAGAGGATTTATGAAAACAAGGGAGTTTTTATGGGAGAAAAAAAAAAGGGAGCAAATGAAGGTTTGAGAAGGGAGAAAATGAAGGTCTTGTAGCAGTCTTTCATTTGGAATCAGCAGAACTTTCTGAGTATAAAATGGAAATAGTAATTAACATTTTGGACAGAGGCATGAGGCCTTCAAGGAGCCTTCAAGAGCCAACAATTTTTAGTGATAAACTTTGTTCCTTGGAGGCTCACAAAAGTCTTAGCCACCTTTTGGTATAACAAATATTATAGGTGGCTAACACTACCAACATCATCATTTTCACTTGATGCATTAGGAGAACATAGGTTTTCTTGTGTAGAAGGCATAGGATGAAGTGATGGAGGAGTGCAGGCAAGTGAGTGATGTGTGGGAAAACTTTCAGCAAATGATGGCAAGATGAAGAAATCAAAGAACGTTTTTAGAGTTTAGAGGTAGGTTTACTGGCACTGAGTGTTTTTGCACCTATTATAATTCTCAAATTTGCAAACCCTACCCTTAGAAGGTAAATAATTGGATTTTCATGTAGATTAGGGTTTAGTCACATCAGGTATTAAATGCCTTCCTAGATTATGAAAAGAATACTTGGAAGGTGAGGAAAAAATACCACCAACCTTGCTTGAATGATGCAGGAGCTCTAGAGGCAGAAAAAATGGAATTTATCCCCTTTTTGGGCAAGTTAGGTCAAAGACCACTAGTGTGTAGCGCCAAGTCAGGTTGGGTTGGTAGATGGCCTTGTCGAGCACTGTCAGAGCACAGTGTTGGTGTGTAAGGTGGACTGTCGAGCCGTTCCGGGCCTGTGCCCTCCCGATGTGCAGCGCAGTGTAAATTTACATTGTGGCCACCTCGCCTGTGCACAACATCGATGGCTAGGTGCGTAGTGCTAGCCTCGGTGCGCAACGCTCGAAACGTTTTGCCAAAGTTTCCTCGAAAACTCTTTTTTTACTATCCTTTGGATATTTTCTCTTGTTGATGGCATTTTGACAAGTTTGTTGACAAAGAGGTCTCTTGATGACATTAGTATTCTTCTTTGAAGGTTTTCTTCATTATATTCCTTTTCATGAACTTCAAAGCTTGCAAACAATAATTTTGTGATCATGTTGGCATCTTTCCTGGGGTTATTAGTCTTGCAGGTTCATACTTCTAATTGCTTGGTTGAGAGATGAAAAGGAGAGCTTTAACCTTCCTTTAAATGACCTTCTGTCATGTATTTCGTTGAGACATTGAAATAAACCCTTTGGTGCAAAAAACCTTATCAGTTTGGCACCAACAACCCCTTTGGTCTTTATGAGTTCCACTTTGGTGAGAAACATTAGGTTTGTTTGTCCTTGTCAATTTTCCTGTAGGTAACCTTTTGTGACAGTCCTGCAGAAGTGCCACTCAGGGTTAATCTATTTCTTGCAGAATATACCTTTGATAAAGAAAAATTTTTGGAGGTTTTACTACTCTTAGACTAGCTACATGTCTGTTTCTTTGATCATGTTGACAGTGACAGATTTCTGGTTGAAAAAACAAACAGTTTTTTGAAACTATTTTGTGTTTTTCTGGTCACTTCTGTTCCTGCAGGTGCCTTCACACTTATGCCTTGTGATCACTGTCCCTTTTTAACACCTCTTTTATCAACCATGAACTTAGGCTTACATAATCACCTCCTAGGGTAATGTTAACTCATGCTTGTTCTCTTTGGCCCTTTGAAAATATCTCTGATTGTTCCTTTGAGAAATCAAACCTCTGAACTGATACTTCTGGCACTTTTGCTGATACTCTTCATCATATTTCTTCCTTTGGTGTAGCGGAGTATTGGTGTTTATGTCTGCCTTCTTTTGATCCCTTAATTTCTCTGATTTTACCTCTTTGAAACCTCATGCCTTTGTACTAGTAGTCTTTGCCTTTTCTTTGTACCTTTGGTGATGTGGAGTCAACGCCTCCTTGCCAAACCCTAGAGGGCAGCTTGAAACCCTTTTGTAGCCATCTTCTGTGATGAAGGAGGCTCTTTTTCATTATTGGACCATTTTTTCCATTTTCCCAAAAAGACTGATTTTGACCAATTTTTGGCAATTCTGGCCTAATTTCCTTTGTGCGTAGCGCCACTCCGTCTTTGTGTAGCGCCAATTTTCAAAGGGAATTTGGAGGCCTTCCTGGTGTCGGTATGAGCGCTGTGATAGCTCGTTGGAAATATTGTTGAGTATACTTTCCAAATATACCATTTTTTCTCTGATTGGAGTTGATTTTCCTTATCAAAAGTTGAGTTTACAAAGACTGGTCAAAAATTACTGAGTGATGGTGTAGAAATGTAGAGTGCTGGTGCAGGCAACTTTTGGAGGCCTTCCTTAACTCTAAATTGAGCTCATGATAGCTCATTTGAAATCTATTCAAGTCTAGTTGTCTGTTGACTCATCAAGAAATTCATTTGGACACTCCAGCTGTGAGAAAACCTTAGTTTCCCAAGGTCACTCCAGCAGTGCAGAAATTCTCTTGGGACACCTGTGTTTTTTATATTTTTCCCAAACCATGAGAACTGTGTGAAAACGGAAGGAGGTTTTTCTTCTTGGCCTTATTATGGAAAAACACCTCTCTCACTGTTTCCAAATTTATCTCTGTTTGGTCATAAACACATTTTTAAGAAAAACTAGCCCTAGGTGTGGCAAATGACCAGGCCCTTGGAATAATTTTTTGGAAAATGATGGAAGCATGATTTTTATGAGTTGGTATGGCTTCATTATTTTTGATATGACCTACCATATGGATATTCTACTCTTATGCATCTTTTCCATAGCAAACCCTAGCTTAGTTGGAAGAGGAATTTAGGGTTTGGGGTAGGGGATTTAGGACTGCCTTGTAGAGGGAGGGGAATGAAGGGGTTAAGGGTTGTCTAAATTCTTGGGGAAATTTTGGGGGATAGGGATAGATGTTAGGGAGTAGGGGAAGGTGTAATTTCAAGGATTGAGTGAGGGGAAGGGGTCCGAAAGGGCAAAATGCAGGCCTAGTCTTAAAAAGTGTCAAATTGTGGCCATAAACTAGGTTTTGTAGAAAAATGATGAATTTGAGGGATGGGAGTGATGGGAAATCTTTATGAAGGTATATTAAGGATAGCAGGAGGTTTAATAGCATCAAGATACAATCCTTGTTGATGTTTAACCATGGAGGTCATGAAACCAAGAAAAAAAGCCCTTAAAACCCTAGATGGACAATGGAGGAATTAGGCAAAACAAAATAGAGGGTTGAGGCCAAAGGTGACACAACAAAGACAAACTGAGTGACATGAGCCCATGATGGGTCTTATGGGATGGGTGAGTTTAGCATTGACATGATGGGATGATGAAATGGTGAAAAAATTATCTTAAGGATAATGAAGGTAGTGAGATTTTTAGAACTCACAATGTTAATGAACTTTGTTTCTAGAAATTTAGAACTGATACTTAGTCATCTTCGGATAGTGAAAATTATGGATGACTAACAGGTTGTAAAAATTTTAACTCATTTAAGTGATTTAAACTCAGTTGTAACTGTTAGATACACTAGTGAGAGATCAAGTGAACTAAATATTAATTAATTCACAATCAGTGATCTCACATGAAACTGGAGATTTACTATTATTAGCTGCATGTATGTCAGTTCCAATGGAGACCCAGTTAAGATCTAGGTGAAATGGAAGTTGACTATCAGTTGCAGGATTATTGGGTTGCACCCATGCAACCAAACACCCATTGGATTGCCCATGATCCTTGCGCAGTTCAGGAAGGCCAAAATTCCTATGGAATAGGGGTGCATTCCACACAAATTGCACAAGCAAGGCAGGTTGTCTTGAGGCAGTAAGTTGGCTAAGTATTGGTCAATTTTATGAGAGACAGTGTGAGACAATTAGTTGAGTACATGACGACTCTTGTGAGAAGATTTGTATGTAATTGTTTCATGTATCCATGCTAAATATACATAGAATATAGTGGGGTTTTGAGCAGAAAGCTTTCCTTGGGGAATTATCTATGTTGTGGCTTGATTGATTCTTCTTTGCTTCATGTGATTGGAGATTGTGTTTTTAATTCCACAATTGATTTGTAGAAGAGATTCAATATTTAACTTTAGTACATTGTTAGACCATATTGAATCCATGATATACATGCTTGTTGTATAATTTCTACAATTCGAGTTGAGGGTATGATAAGATGCATGTAGAGTTCTCCCATGATTTAAGGGGGTCCAATTACAATTATTTATGAGTTGTTATTACTTAACTCAAGAAATTGAGTTAAAATCAGTTTAACTAGTTCTAACTAAGTGATGAGTTAGTGAGAGGTCAAGTAAATTAAATATTATTTAATTCACAAGTAGTGATCAATCAGTTAACTGATAATTCACTATAAATATTTGTTGCATATCATTTCTAAGGAAGTCCCAATTGAGATTGAGGTTAAAGGGATGATAACTATCATTTGTATAATTAGAAAATTGTACAGGTCAATTATAGAGTCAGTTGGAGGCCAAGGAAGGATTGCGCAATCAAACCAAGGGATTTTCCTATTTAATAGGGATTTAATTCCTTAAGGAATGCCTGAGCAAAGGCAGAGAATTGACTAAGTATTTGTCCGATTTTTCCAAGATCAAAGTGAGACAGTTGACAAAGTGCATGAGCTTCTCTTGAGAGAGAAAGCATTGCATTGTTTCATGATCCTTGACTTTATACAATATAAAAATAGCGAGGTTTTAGGCAATGTGCTTTCGCCAGATACATCTTGTGTTGTGTGATTGATTATTTATCTCTCTTACTTGTTATGTGATTGTGCGATCGTGTTTTGTTTCCGCAATTTGTAGAAGGATTCAATATCTTGTTTTAGTACATGATAAGATCAGATTGAATCCTGTTGTTATATTTTCTACATTATGATCACACGAGTTTGTATAAAATGGAGTAAAACTCATAGGAGGCAGCTCTTGCAATACATATAACTTCAATCATGCAAAATTCAAGCTATGACTTAAATTTGGCACCTATTTAATGACATATGTTCTAATTCTGTTAGCCATTCATTTCGTGATTATATGTACATATATAGAAAGCAAGGGGACAAAGGTCCTGGGTTCAAATCTATCTAGTCGAATTATTCGTAGTTCCCTTAGATCCATCTACCCAATTTAATAACACAACATGCAAATCTTCACAAGAAGAAGCAAATGCATAAGCAAGATGCCACTACTCCATTAATCCATGGTAGGCATTAGATCAAACCCCAGTGCTACTTCTGCTAGACTCTTAGGGTGAGGGCGGTTGCACCAAAACTAAGCACAAAATAACAACCAAAGAAATGAAACTGTCATATTCCACACTAACTTTGAACCTTGCATAAAGGATTCCAAAATGTTGCACAAATAATATATGCGACCTGCATATCACTGTTACAAAGTTGTAAGCACGTGTTATTATTATTATTATTTGTTATTTTTATTTCTTTATTTGTTTAGCCCAAAACACCTCATTAAATATAAATCCATAAAATACAACATTACTATGATCACCAATAAAAAAAATCAAAGTTGACATTGATTATATATATATTTCAATAATATTAGATTTATAGAGAACCACAATCCATGATTATGGATCTAAATTAAATGCAATCAATACCTACATCACCATAGTTATGCTGTGAATGGACAATAAATGTATACAATGTCATTCTTGATGCCATAACATACACCTACAAATACATATTTTCTTGGAGGATTAATGTGGAAACATTAATATTCATCACCCTAATTAAGTTGTGAATGGATAGGCAAAAGGAGAGCAGTACTCACACTACTGGGTGCCTTTGCAAATATTTTCTACCTATACCACTGACAACATTGGATGGCATACTCATGTCACTGTGCCACCCCATCTCGGGCACAAAATTCTAACCCCATGCCAACACTCAGACATCCAATATAGGTCTGTAGGAAACTTATGGATTCAAATACATTGTACAAATATAGGCCTTCATGTTGATTAGACAAACTAGCCATCACAATGTGTAAAGGAATGTAGACATATGTTGCATGCATTTAAAAGTATTCTTGCTTTTGTCGATGATAGCCCACAAGCCCAAGTGTGATCCACAGATCAACTGCAAGAGTGACTCATCTCTGACCATGACAAAATAAACCTCCATATAAGCTAAGCTTTGAGTATATGTTACCAAACTCAGTAAGAGGAATTCAAGATTGAATTCGTATTATAGGTCGAAACCAACTCATCGTGCGCAGGGAATTTGAACTGTACCAACACAGGGGAATTACTATTGGCAAATTTCCTTGGTCACATGACAAGTCATGTGACCATGACGAAAGAAGTCAGGCTTGCCATTGACCCAGGAGACAAAGGTAATGGGGGCCTTACCCATTTTCAGTTCCACTCGTCGGGAGAACCAATCATATGGCACATGTGACCAAGCATCTAACTGTCATGGCACTATCCCTTCAACGATCGATATCCATCACTAATGGACAACAATGGTTCAAAAGTGGAACCCCCCGCCCCCCCCCCTTCTCTATACCAGAACAAGGTTGAGCCCCCACATTTTGACGACCTGGCACCCATGAGCTATGATAGTTAGATTGATTTGATGGAACCCGCATCAAAACTATGAAAGTGGACCTCCCGTGCTGACCTCACAAGCGGGAGGGGGGCGTCTGCTATTAAATATGAGTCATCAAATCTGTTAACTTCCCTCCACCTGAGGCGTTTGCTATTAAATATGAGTCATCAAATCTATTAACTTCCATCCACCCTTAGATCATTTAGGGGTTCACAACTATTACCCACATCGAATAGTATAACATAATGCTAAAATTATATAATTGTGATGAAAGGGAACACAAACATGAAATTTTATATGCATGAACATATAAACCTGAAAAGAGTCTTATGAACATAAAAGATTTGATATGCAATTATGGCCAACCTCATTGAAGTCGAGCATTTAATACTTCAACAAATAGTTGGAGGGTTTCCAGATGCAAGACTTGAACTAATTCCTTAAATTATGTCAATTGACATACCACTAACACTCCAACAACATACTTACATCACTCTGCTGCCCCATCCTAGGCACAAAGTACTTAAAAAAAAAAAAAAAAATTCCTCTAGCTAATGTCAACTTTGGCACCCAAAAAAATTTAAGTGATGTACTCACAAAATAATAAAAAAAAAAAAAAATTCCTCTAGCTAATGTCAACTTTGGCACCCAAAAAAATTTAAGTGATGTACTCACAAAATAATACCTATGAACGAATGTTATATGTCGCCCAAGACATAATAAGCATCATTCCAGAGGATTTAATGTTTATATATATAATAAACATTAAAGTTAATTAATTAATTAATTAATTATAACGAAAATATATATTTATATATAAAAATAATAAAATTCAAAATAGATTAAAAGTGGGTAATGTTGTAAATTAAATTATAATTTTCCACAAAAATCTTATTAAATTAAAAAAAAATTATTCACTTTAATATCCTTGACCTAAAAGTGTGATATTCTCTACTAGAATAAGTTTTACTCATTTATTTATTTCAAAAAAAAAAAAAAACATATACGAAATTAAAATTTAACTTAATTATAATTCTAAAATCAAATTATTAATATTATTTTATTAAAAAAAATTGTAGTCCAACTTTTTACATTTATGAATTTTTTAAATATATATTTTTATTAAATTGGTTAAAAAATTAATAAAAATAAGTTAGAATGATATATAAATTCTGTACAATCCTATACTTCTAAGATTTTCTAAGAAATTGAATTGATTTAAATCTTAAAAACAAATTATAAACAATAAAATACACAATCTAACTTAAAAAAAGATATTTTGTTGGGTAAAAAAAACTTTAAAACCAAAAATAACTACACAACACCTTAAAAACAAAATAATAATAATAATTTTTTATTTTTTAAATATCTTTATTATTTCACATGACAATGATAATCAAAATTCTACCACCACACAAATAACAATAGTTTACTCATAAACAACGAGATTTATCCTTGTCATCTTTCGTCATCCAAAACCAGCAAGCCAGTCATAGTGCACGCGGACAGATATACATAACATATTTCCCCTACCGCCGGCTGTCACGATTACTATATAAAAAAGAAGAAGCTATTATTCTTTATTTGGACAAAATCCTCGCTTGACTTTGACATTTTCTTATGTGGAATTTCACTGTTTTTAAAAATTTAAAAAGAAAAATCACGAAAAATAAGGTGAAAACATTATGTGTGTGGTGAGCAATATCGTGAATACGGCAAAAGGCAGTTCACAGAAAAAGGTGAAACCGGTCTGGCGCGGGCAGTCTCCGGTAAATACCGGCGATCGGTCGGTCGTCTCCGGTCCACACGTGCGATCTCCGAGCATATGTGCGGGAGTTAGGGGAGGGATTTTGTGTGTTCTCTGTGCAGTGTGGTTTTCGAGGCTCTACTATTTGTTTTGCTTCAGAAAGAAAATAGCACTGGGCCGTCTGTTGAGCTTCCCTGGGCGGGAATCAGTCTATCACTCCGTGCCTTGGCTTCTGTTGAAGGGTAACTGGTAAAGGCTAACCTCAATATTTACATAAATATGAGGATCCGGAAGCGTTCAGGAGCTTTATTCACAGCGGATAGGGCCACCAGCTCTGCAGCTTCTACTTCCCTTATCGCCATTAATAGTGGTGATGGAAATGGAGGCGAGGAGTTTCTTCTTCCGCTGGTTGCAGCTGTCATGGACATCCAGCGGGCTGAGCACAAAGAGGGTGAAGGAGATCATGGGATCGATTCGCGTCCGGCCCACAGCTGGAGGAATGCTTTGCATCTCCAACGCAGCGGCGAAGGGAACAGTGAAAGTCAGGTTCTTAAGGTAGATCTCATCTATTTTGTTTTCTATATTTGGGCCTAAAGGCTCATTCTACAGGTTTAATATGATGTGTAAAAACGTTGAAAGTCAGATTTTTAATGTAAGTCTGTGATTTCATCCATTTTATTTTCTGTATTTGGACCAAAAACTTGTTCAATAGCCCAATAATCCAATATGATGTGTAATAATGTCTATCTTCATAATATGAAGTCCATAGTGCAATTAGGTGCAAACTGGGTTTCTAATTGGGTTTCTGTCTGTGCTTCCCCAAACCTTCGAGTTAATCTCACACCTGAGATATCCATATGAGTCTGAGTAGATATTTTGATTTTCATGGACATTTTTTTAAAGAGAAACCCTCAGCCACTTCCTCACATTCAGCGAAACTAAATGTGATCAACCTAATTTAGCGAACCCCGAAGCTTATTTGTGGGCAGATATACCTGTATGCATTATCAGTATTTATATATAACTGCGCTATGGACAAGTGGCGAGGTCTTTGGTCCTATTATACTGTTCATCTACGAACTAAGTTCCTCCCTCGAGCCATCATTCCCCCTCGAGCCTCGTCTTCTGGGAAAGAAACACTGCAAGAGCAAAATACAGGTTAAAATGGTACAGATTCATTGGGGATGTTGGTGGATTGTCACCACATATTATATTATAATTTGTATTCATACTTTGGCATTTTGGGACCTATCTTTTTCTTATGAATCGATCGATCAGACTATTGGAAAGTAGTCCCGTCAGCGGGCATCTTTATTTTTTTTAATTATGTTAAGAAGACCGTTAGCTTTAATGTCTTGTTGTTGGAGTAATTATCTTACTTTTATGGAATCTGTAATTTGTAATTTTTATTTTGGCGATTTTAGTTGTGATTTTAGTTGTGATTTTAGTTATATGTATTTGCGAGTTTTGGTGTAGTGGCAAACTTCTTCATGATATTAGAGCCTGGACCTAGGTTCTGATTCTCTCGAACTGAAGAATCAGTAATTCCCACCCTAGTAATCCTAGTTTTGATGTAACCACAAATCTCTTCATTTGTCTTTTTGATGTAACCACAAACCTCTTCACTTCTCTTGGTAACTTCAATGTCTTGTCTGAATAGTTTCAATGTTAGATGGAAAAATTATTTATTAATATATTATGACTGATACTATCATTACCGTTGTATGATTTTGTCAATCAACCCAATATATCCCAACTTAAAGGTCCAGGGTATGATTCTGCCAATGAACGCAATATTACAGAGAAGAACTAATTTACTCACCCATAAAATACTATCACCAAAATTATACCAAGGTTATCCAAACTTGATTGCCCCTTACCTAATTTAATTCCACAAACGATTTGTCTGGAAATCAGAATGAAATCGACTTTCCATTTTCTAATCGTACGCTGCACTAAAAACCCTTTTTGCGTCCTGTCTCGTTCTGTGCAGGACGGCGTGGAGGGCAAGAAAGCAGACTGGAGATGGAACGGCAGTATAAGGTATCCCCACCTGTTCTTAAATCGGCCTCGGCTCATTTTCCTGTTTATAGTATGAGTCATAATCGTACTTCTGCACCGTATGCCTTTCGAATTACTTAATCTAAATTTACATATGGCTTTAATTATTTCATGATTCTCTGTGAACTTCTTCTCGCAGAAATCAATGGGACACCATCAGACTGTTTAAAAAAGAAGGTACAGGTAGAAGCTAAATGCATCTTAATTTGTAAAAGAGATTTTTGGATTTAGGGATGAAATTGTGTATAGAATTTTTAATTTACGTGATTTTTAATATTAAATTTTTAGGTAGATATTATACCATTATCAAAATATCAAAAATTAAAGATGAGATAATGATAAGTGAAATGTTTACCGAACATCTGAAAGTTTGATCCAGAATTCTTCTTTATATTTTTATACACTTGTATCTTTATACACTTAAAATGAGATAATGATAAATGAAGTGTCTACCCAAACATCTGAAAGTTTGATCCAGAAATCTTCCTTATATCTTTATACACTGTTTCTAAATGTAACAATAGCAGTGAAATCTCCATGCAGTAGTCTCTGCGTGTAGCTCATGACTGGTTGGGATCCATTTACATCAGGAACCCAAGGAGCCCTCCTGATAAAGGAAGACACGTCAAAGAACGCTGAGAAAGATATAATCGGGGACCGTGGTGAGAATTGGAAGTTGCCAAAGTCAGGCCTTCTTGACATGGGGAATTTGCGGACGCAGCAAAAGAAGTTAACTGTACATGGTGCCAAGGGGGAAAGAAGCAAAGATGAGATTGGGTATTTCAAGTGCTGGAAGGATATTGATGATACAAAGACCAGTAAAAAGCTGAGGCCGGAGACTTATATCCAGAACGGAAATGGGCGAAAAGTGGGTGAGAAAGCCATGGCCAGTAAACGTTACAGTAATAATAATAATAGCGAAGCAGAAGGGTCTCAGTGCAGGCGGAGGAACGGGCGAGGGTGGAGGTGTTCTCAGCGGACTCTTGTAGGGTACTCCCTATGCGAACACCATCTGGGCAAGGGCAGGCTTAGGAGCATAAACAGCAATAATAACAGTAAAAGTACAGGTTATATCGTGAATAATAAAGCCGGTATCTGCAAGCTCAAAGAATTGCGCTTCATAGACGCTTCTCGATCTGGTAAACTCCAAGCTAATCCCGAGCAGCAGAAGCCGAACGGCTGAAGGAATAACTCGAGAAGTTTACTTTTGATTTAGTTGAGTTGTATGATACAAAATGAATAATAATATTTGTGAGAATACACAGACACAATTCATGACTATTTTACTGTATAATACTGTTTAGCCGCTGTGTTAATTACTCCATGATTAAAGGATTCAATACATGTTTATCGAATTCCTTTCCAGACTTTAAAATTTAAATCTCACGTCTGATAATTTCCGCCATGATTAAAGGATTCAATACATGTTTATGGAATTCTTTTCCACACTTTAAATTTCACGTCTGATTCCAGTGAAATAAATTTTGTTCGAAAATTAATCTAAACTATTTTGTTTATTTTTTTTTGACAGCAACCATACTTCAACCCTATCTTAGTTAATGTTTTGCAGTTTGCCCATAGAGTTTGCAGAGAAAGACATCACATAAATGAAAATTTGAACCGAAAAACAATTACTTATTCTATTGAACAATTAAAATTCAAATAAAAATTTAATGGTTACTAAAAGAATATGGGTAAACATTTATTTCACCGTAGTCTAACTAGCCAGAGGAATCGCCCTGAAAATCATGAAAATTGCGATAAGATTTTCAGAAAATCCGGCAGGAATTTTTCTAAATCCATGTTATAACTATCAAAGTTTAATATTTTGGGTGTCCTACAGGTTTTTGATGGTGCTGAATCCATTTCCAATGTCAAAATCAGGATTCAAACACTGTTTCTGCAAGATTTTTAAAATTTTTTTTGGCTCGGATTCAGGCCAATTTTGACCGTCCTGGCAATTCCTCCGGCTCGTTAGACGACTCCATTTATTTCGCAAGTGTTATTTATTTCAGGTGTCTTATTTATTTTAGGTAATGTAATGTGTATAAAATTAAGAAAGTCATGTTCTCCAACAAATTAAACAATTAAAAGTCAAATAGAAATTTAATGCATGGTTAGTATAAGAGTATGGACAAACTTTTTTTCTGCAAGTCTTACAAATTTAATGCATGGTTAGTATAAGAGTATGGACAAACTTTTTTTCTGCAAGTCTTACAAATTTAATGCATGGTTAGTATAAGAGTATGGACAAACATTTATTCTGATAGTCTTAGTCTGTAAAATTGTGGAGCAAATTTTGGTGGGCGGGTGAAAACAAGTTATAGGTTTTACTATATGTAAATTCCCCAAAATCTCAATAAAAAGTCGTGTTTTAGTGGTGCAGGAGCCACAACCTCTATATGTGAATGTATTTCATGTTTTGAAGTTATAATGTAAAATTTGGTTTGTGGCGATATAGTTATGGAATTTTCATCTTATTAAGACTCATGATTTGTTTTCGGCATCTGAATCTTCTTGTTTAAAACCTCTAAGCAACTCTGTATTAACTCCTTGTATTGAGGAAAATAATTTCCTCTCTTAAAATTTATAGTATAAACTACAATTTTGATAGATCTATTTTCTTTGAATTTTTTTTATTTGAATAATTTTTTTTTTTTTTTTTAATTTCCACCCAATTTTATCAAAATCTACAAATTTCAATAGACAAAAATCATTATTGAACGCGTTCATGGTGCAGCGAATTAAGCATCCAAAGAGGCCCGCGTTACTATTTATTATTATTGTTAATATTAATTAAATAATAATTAATTAACTAAAATATTAATTATTATTGTTATTTATTTCTTTATTTAAAATATAAAGGTTTATAAATATATTTTATTAAATAATTAAACTTTTAATTAATTAAATAAAACTAGCGGTTATAATTTTAATTTTATTTAATAATTAAGTAAATAATTAATTTAATTAAAATAGAACTAGCATTCTCAAAGTTAAACTAGCTTATGTTCATTTTAATGTGCTTATTACCAAAAAATTCTTCATAATCTTAATTTTTGTATCAAAGTACGATATTGGATATTTTCATTTTATCTTTTACTAAAAATGACGATGCAGATTTTTAATTTTGTTTTTAAAATAAGAATGGCCCCCACAAAATGCGATAATTCCGCGATGATTTAAATTTCATTATATTATTAATTTTAAAAAATAATAACAACAAATTTTTAATTGAATAGTTTTATGTTTGTTTTCATTAAATGTTTATTAAAACAAAGTGGATCAAGTGTGTTTTATTATATTATTTATATAATAAAATATTATGTTAGATTTAAGACTTGTGATTTATAAAGTAGATAAATATTTTTTGCATTAATCACATTATTTTTATTTGGTCAAATAAACATAATGTGATTAATTTGAAAGATATTTATTTATTATGCCGTAAGGCATTTTTATTTGAAAACAACTTTCCTAGTTGCCACTGTGTCTATGTCTGAGTCATTAAATCAAATGTTAGATGATTGAAATGTTTTAGGCCATTAGATCCACGAGTAAATAGTTTTATATATTTTATAATGTTAGTTTTTTTTTTCCTTTTAATAAGTTAGATTGAATTTAGGTTTTGGTGACTTTTATGTTAAAATGTTGTTATTAAAAATCTGTTATATTTTTATATGTAAATGTAAATAGTTTTATATATGATTTTTTATAGTATTTGTTTTTTTTTAATAAGTTAAATTGAATTTAGGTAACAACATAAAATAATAATAAATTATAACCCATGGCATTGACCCACGGTATTCATGTGGAATATAGTTTATTTAAAAGGGGAAATTAAGATGGCCTAGATCAATCTTAACTCTGGATCTACCAAGAGCCAAGAGGGATCAAATGTCTTGATATACAAACCTCTTTTAAAGTGAAAAGAGAATTGATCCCTCTTATAAATAATATATATCTAAACTAACTATTTAATAAAATTATTTTCAATTGTTTATAACCATTATCCTTTTAAAATTTTACTTAATAAAATGTGAATGCTTATATACTTAAAGTTGGCTCCAATGTTCAATACCTCCCCATGGGGTTTGAAGATAATAGGTAATGGAAATTGAATGACATATAAAACAAATAATTTATATGTCAAAAAATCAGTTCTATATATTATAGTAGTTATCGCTTGAGTAATCTTTCAGTTTGGCATATTTTCTGGTTGATAATTCTTATAATCAATATCTTTGAAACCTCCATGACCTGCTTCCATGAAAGCAAAATATGCCTTTCATTTCTTCACGATGGCTCCTTATCTGCAACAACTTATTTCATCACGTTGTTTTACATATATGTTTTCACCCACATTTGTCTATTTCAATATCTATAACAAATTTTTTTGGTTGATAACTCTTATAATCAATATCTTTGAAACCTCCACGACCTGCTTCCATGTAAGCAAAATTTGACTTTCATTCCTTCACGATGGCTCCTTCTCTACAACAACTTATTTCTTCAAGGCTACTCTTTCCTATGCTATTTCCTTATGGCATTTCTTTTGCAACATATGGTGCAATTGCTAGTAATAAAACATTTTTATATTATATGTTTTAAATAAAATTAAGAACTTTGTTGGTTTCGGCTTAGGCTCAATTTAATTTTAAAAAACCAGCAATTTAATTTTAAAAAACTAGCATGCAGTATTGGTTATAAATGTCAAACTTTCAGATTTTAGGTGCCTCAAAGGTTTTTGATGGCGCTGAATCCATTTCCACTGTCAAAAACATGATTCAAACACTGCTACTAATTTCTTTGGACATATTCATCTAATATTTTTTTGATTTGTTTTGGACCCGTTTCATCTAATGTTTTTTTCAAATTTTTTTGGCCAAATTCATCTAATGTTTAACAATCTTTATGATAATATCACAAAACACATAATGCAATAATGTTTTTTTATATTTAATTTATTTATGATTAAAATTTAATATCGATTAATTAAATAATTATAGATATAATATTATATTTATATTACGATAATTTACTTTTTAAAATTTTTATTTAATTTTTGTTATTTAATATTATAGCTTCTATGGATGAGATATATGTCACATGGAACATTCTACTTCAAATTTATATATTTAAATGTGTTTTTAAAACCATTTTTATTAGTTATAAGTAATGATTTAAAAAAAAAAAGAATTAGTATTATTAATTTTTAATAAATAATACTAATATATTTGGATATTGGTTTCTATTATTCATAGATATTTTATAGAGATTTTTTCGTGATAATCCAACAGTGTGGCTCATTTTCAGGGTGAGATGATATAACATATCTAATCATTAAGCCTAAATAGATGCAAAGAAAGGAAACTAAGAGTTGGAAAATAAAGACTAATTTAACTAAAAAAATATATAGCAGTATTTATTTAATTATATTTAATTTTAAAAATATATGTTTCTTATATATTCTAATTATTATTATTATTATTTTTAATTTAAATTATTTAAATTAATAATTATTATAGTCATAATTCCTAGGATTAAGCTAGGGGGTAAAATTCTCAAGTCAAGAAAGACAAATACTATTTAAACTAAAGGTTTAAAAATCTCTCGGATGCGGGTGATAGACCAAGCTAATCAACGGTGCCACTTGGACGCAAGGTGGCAGTGCACCTATCATCCCCATGTGAACGCACATGGCCGCCTGAGTTGGTTTAAATGTTGGAGTGTGGGGCATTTACTTTCCACCCTCACCAGCCTCCCATTGACGTCCTCCGCCTTAATCACTGTCCTTTGCACATTTATTCTGACATTCCTCCCTTGGCTGCCTCCCATGGCCTTTAAATATGCCACCCCTGTTCCTTCTTTCGCCATTCGCCTCTCCCTTCGGCTCTGCGAAGACGCACCTGGTGTCTCTGCCAAGCCTTGGCTCCTTTGCTCAGTTCCTTGCTCCTTTGTTAGCTTTTCTCTGGACTTTTGTTCCCCAACTGCTCCCTCGGACGCTCCTACGATTCAGCAATCGTTTCAAACCCATTCCCACTCCTCTGCCATGCCCAGACGACACCGCATGAGGTGCCGCAGAGCAGGGGGATGTGGTCTTCCCTCCAGACCTCCCACCTTTGCCTCTGCGGGTAGGACGGTGAATTTCTCAATTGACTGGGTGGAGCGGGAAATTCTCGACCCCATTAATCTCTCTGCTCACCTATCTCTCAACCTTCCGGAGTCTAGTTATCTGTTGACTCATCAAGAAAGTCATTTGGACAATCTAGCTGTGAGAAAAACTTAGTTTCCCAAGGTCACTCCAGCAGTGCAGAGATTCTCCTGGGACACCTGTGTTTTTGATATTTCTCCCAAACCATGAGACCTGTGTAAAAAAGGAAGGAGGTTTTTCTTCTTGGCCTTATTATGGACAAACACCTCTCTCATTTTTTCCAAATTTATCTCTGTTTGGTCAGAAACATATTTTTAAGCAAAACTAGCCCTAGGTGTGGCAAATGACTAGGCCCTTGGAATGAATTTTTGGAAAATGATGGAAGCATGATGTTTATGAGTTGGTATGGCTTCATGATTGTTGATATGGATCTTCTGATTTTAGGCATCTTTTCCATAGAAAACCCTAACTCAGTTGGAAGAGGAATTTAGGGTTTGGGGTAGGGGATTTAGGACTGCCTTGTAGAGGGAGGGGAATGAAGGGGTTAAGGGTTGTCTAAATTCTTGGGGAAATTTTGGGGGATAGGGATAGATGTCAGGGAGTAGGGGAAGGTGTAATTTCAAGGATTGAGTGAGGGGAAGGGGTCCAAAAGGGCAAAACGCAGGCCTAGTCTTAAAAAGTGTCAAATTGTGGCCATAAACTAGGTTTTGTAGAAAAATGATGAATTTGAGCGATAGGAGTGATGGTAAATGTTTATGAAGGTATATTAAGGATAGGAGGAAGTTTAAGAGCATAAAGATACAAGCCTTGTTGATGTTTAACCATGGAGGTCATGAAACCAAGAAAAAATGCCCTTAAAAACCCTAGATGGACAATGGAGGAATTAGGAAAAACAAAATAGAGGGCTGAGGCCAAAGGTGACACAACAAAGAAAAACTGAGTGACATGAGCCCATGATGGGTCTTCTGGGATGGGTGAGTTTAGCATTGACATGATGGGATGATGAAATGGTGAAATTTTTTTCTTAAGGATAATGAAGGTAGTGAGATTTTTAGAACTCACAATGTGAATGAACTTTGTTTCTAGAAATCTAGAACCGATACTTAGTCATCTTCGGAGAGTGAAAATTATGGATGACTAACAGGTTGTAAATTTTTTAACTCATTTAAGTGAGTTAAACTCAGTTGTGCTAGTTGTAACTGTTATATACACTAGTGAGAGATCAAGTGAATCAAATATTAATTAATTCACAATCAATGATCTCACATGCAACTGAGGATTTACTATTATTAGTTGCATGCATGTCAGTTCCAGTGGAGACCTAGTTAAGATCTAGGTGAAAGGGAAGTTGACTATTTGTTGTAGGATTATTGGGTTGCACCCATGCAACCAAACACCCATTGGATTGCCCATGATCCTTGCGCAGTTTAGGAAGGCCAAAATTCCTATGGAATAGGGGTGCATTCCACACAAATTGCACAAGAAAGGCAGGTTTTCTAGAGGCAGTAAGTTGGATAAGTATTGGTCAATTTTATGAGAGACGGTGTGAGACAATTATTTGAGTACATGACGACTCTTGTGAGAAGAGTTGTATGTAATTGTTTCATGTATCCATGCTGAATATACATAGAATATAGTGGGGTTTTGAGCAGCAAGCTTTCCCCTGGAAATTATCTATGTTGTGGCTTGATTGATTCTTCTTTGATTCATGTGATTGGCGATTGTGTTTTTAATTCCACAATTGATTTGTAGAAGAGATTCAATATTTAACTTTAGTACATTGTTAGATTAGATTGAATCCATGATATACATGCTTGTTGTATAATTTCTACAATTCGAATTGAGGGTATTATAAGATGCATGTAGAGTTCTCCCATGATTTAAGGGGGTCCAATTACAATTGTTTATGAGTTGTAATTACTTAACTCAAGAAATTGAGTTAAAATCAGTTTAACTAGTTCTAACTAAGTGATGAGTTAGTGAGAGGTCAAGTAAATTAAATATTATTTAATTCACAAGTAGTGATCAATCAGTTAACTGATAATTCACTATAAATATTTGTTGCATATCATTTCTAAGGAAGTCCCAATTGAGATTGAGGTTAAAGGGATGATAACTATCATTTGTATAATTAGAAAATTGTACAGGTCAATTATAGAGTCAGTTGGAGGCCAAGGAAGGATTGCGCAATCAAACCAAGGGATTTTCCTATTTAATAGGGATTTAATTCCTTAAGGAATGCCTGAGCAAAGGCAAAGAATTGACTAAGTATTTGTCCGATTTTTCCAAGATCAAAGTGAGACAGTTGACAAAGTGCATGAGCTTCTCTTGAGAGAGAAAGCATTGCATTGTTTCATGATCCTTGACTTTATACAATATAAAAATAGCGAGGTTTTAGGCAATGTGCTTTCGCCAGATACATCTTGTGTTGTGTGATTGATTATTTATCTCTCTTACTTGTTATGTGATTGTGCGATTGTG
Source organism: Pinus albicaulis (assembly GCA_034641835.2). Classification (NCBI taxonomy): domain Eukaryota; kingdom Viridiplantae; phylum Streptophyta; class Pinopsida; order Pinales; family Pinaceae; genus Pinus; species Pinus albicaulis. Next base: position 1,388,226,710 of record CM076577.1, read on the forward strand.
TTTTGTTTCCGCAATTTGTAGAAGGATTCAATATCTTGTTTTAGTACATGATAAGATCAGATTGAATCCTGTTGTTATATTTTCTACATTATGAGCACACGGGTTTGTATAAAATGGCGTAAAACTCATAGGAGGCAGCTCTTGCAATACATATAACTTCAATCATGCAAAATTCAAGCTATGACTTAAATTTGGCACCTATTTAATGACATATGTTCTAATTCTGTTAGCCATTCATTTCGTGATTATATGTACATATATAGAAAGCAAGGGGACAAAGGTCCTGGGTTCAAATCTATCTAGTCGAATTATTCGTAGTTCCCTTAGATCCATCTACCCAATTTAATAACACAACATGCAAATCTTCACAAGAAGAAGCAAATGCATAAGCAAGATGCCACTGCTCCATTAATCCATGGTGGGCATTAGATCAAACCTCAGTGCTTCTTCTGCTAGACTCTTAGGGTGAGGGCGCTTGCACCAAAACTAAGCACAAAATAACAACCAAAGAAATGAAATTGTCATATTCCACGCTAACTTTGAACCTTGCATAAAGGATTCCAAAATGTTGAACAAATAATATATGCGACTTGCATATCACTGTTACAAAGTTGTAAGCACGTGTTATTATTATTATTATTTGTTATTTTTATTTCTTTATTTGTTTAGCCCAAAACACCTCATTAAATATAAATCCATAAAATACAACATTACTATGATCAACACTTAAAAAAATCAAAGTTGACATTGATTATATATATATAATATTTCAATAATATTAGATTTATAGAGAACCCCAATCCATGATTATCAATCTAAATTAAATGCAATCAATACCTACATCACCATAATTAGACTGTGAATGGACAATAAATGTATACAGTGTCATTCTTGATGCCATAACATACATTTACAAATACATATTTTCTTGGAGGATTAATGTGGAAAAATTAATATTCATCACCCTAATTAAGCTGTGAATGGATAGGCAAAAGGAGAGTAGTACTCACACTACTGGGTGCCTTTGCAAATATTTTCTACCTATACCACTGACAACATTGGATGGCATACTCATGTCACTGTGCCACCCCATCTCGGGCACCAAATTCTAACCCCATGCCAACACTCAGAAATCCAATACAGGTCTGTAGGAAACTTATGGATTCAAATACACAATACAAATATAGGCCTTCATGTTGATTAGACAAACTAGCCATCACAATGTGTAAAGGAATGTGTATGTTGCATGCATTTAAAAGTATTCTTGCTTTTATCGATGATAGCCCACAAGCTTAAGTGTGATCCACGGATCAACATGCAAAAAGTGACTCACTCTACGACCATGACAAAATAACCTCCATATAAGCTGCAGCTTTGAGTATATGTTACCAAACTCAGTAAGAGGAATTCAAGATTGAATTCGTATTATAGGTCGAAACCAACTCATCGTGCGCAGGAAATTTGAACTATACCAACACAGGGGAATTACTGTTGGCAAATTTCCTCGGTCACATGACAAGTCATGTGACCATAACGAAAGAAGTCAGGCTTGCCACTGACCCAGGAGACAAAGGTAATGGGGGCCTTACCCATTTTCAGTTCCACTCGTCGAGAGAACCAATCATATGGCACATGTGACCAAGCATCAAACTGTCATGGCACTATCCATTCAACGATCGATATCCATCACTAATGGACAACAATGGTTCAAAAGTGGAACCCCACCCCCCCCTCCCCCCCTTTCTCTATACCAGAACAAGGTCGAGCCCCCACATTTTGACGACCTGGCACCCATGAGCTATGATAGTTAGATTGATTTGATGGAACCCGCATCAAAACTATGAAAGTGGACCTCCCCTGTTGACGTCACAAGCGGGAGGGGGGCATCTGCTATTAAATATGAGTCATCAAATCTGTTAACTTCCCTCCACCTGAGGTGTTCGCTATTAAATATGAGTCATCAAATCTATTAACTTCCATCCACCCTTAGATCATTTAGGGGTTCACAACTATTACCCACATCGAATAGTATAACATAATGCTAAAATTATATAATTGTGATGAAAGGGAACACAAACATGAAATTTTATATGCATGAACATATAAACCTGAAAAGAGTCTTATGAACATAAAAGATTTGATATGCAATTATGGCCAACCTCATTGAAGTCGAGCATTTAATACTTCAACAAATAGTTGGAGGGTTTCCAGATGCAAGACTTGAACTAATTCCTTGAATTATGTCAATTGACATACCACTGACACTCCAACAACATACTCACATCACTCTGCTGCCCCATCCTGGGCACAAAGTACTTTAAAAAAAAAAAAAAAAATTCCTCTAGCTAATGTCAACTTTGGCACCCAAAAAAATTAAGTGATTTACTCTCAAAATAATACCTATGAACGAATGTTATATGTTGCCCAAGACATAATAAGCATCATTCCAGAGGATTTAATGTTTATATACATAATAAACATTAAATTTAATTAATTAATTATAACAAAAAAATATATTTATATATAAAAATAATAAAATTCAAAGTAGATTAAAAGTGGGTAATGTTGTAAATTAAATTATAATTTTCCACAAAAATCTTATTAAATTAAAAAAAATTATCCACTTTAATATACTCTACCTAAAAGTGTGATATTCTCTATTAGAATAAGTTTTACTCATTTATTTATTAAAAAAAAAAAATACCAAATTAAAATCTAACTTAATTATAATTCTAATATCAAATTATTAATATTATTTTATTAAAAAAAATTGTAATCCAACTTTTTACATTTGTGAGTTTTTTTAATATATTTTTTTATTAAATTGATTAAAAAATTAATAAAAATAAGTTAGAATCATATATAAATTCTGCACTATCCTACACTTTTAAGATTTTCTAAGAAATTGAATTGATTTAAATCTTAAAAGCAAATTATAAACAATAAAATACACGATCTAACTTAAAAAAATATATTTTGATTGGTAAAAAAAACTCTAAAACCAAAAATAACTACATAACACCTTAAAAACAAAATTATTATTATTATTATTATTTTTTAAATATCTTTATTATTTCACATCACAATGATAATCAAAATTCTACCACCACACACTATTTCATAACCATACACAAATAACAATAGTTTCCTCATAAACAACGAGATTTATCCTTCTCATCTTTCGTCATCCAAAACCAGCAAGCCACTCAAAGTGCACGCGGACAGATATACATAACATATTTTCCCTACTGCCGGCTGTCACAATTACTATTATTCTTGATTTGGACAAAATCCTCGCTTGACTTTGACATTTTCTTATGTGGAATTTCACCGTCTTTAAAAATTTAAAAAGAAAAATCACGAAAAATAAGGTGAAAACATTATGGTGTGTGGTGAGCAATATCGTGAATACGGCAAAAGGCACTTCTCAGAAAAGGTGAACGTGACAAGCAGCGACCGGTCTGGCGCGGGCAGTCTCCGGTAAATACCGGCGATCGGTCGGTCGTCTCCGGTCCACACGTGCGATCTCCGAGCATATGTGCGGGAGTTAGGGGAGGGGTTTTGTGTGTTCTCTGTGCATTGTGGTTTTCGAGGCTCTTCTATTTGTTTTGCTTCAGAAAGAAAATAGCACTGGGCCGTCTTTTGAGCTTCCCTGGGCAGGAATCAGTCTATCACTCCGTGCCTTGGCTTCTGTTGAAGGGTAACTGGTAAAGGCTAACCTCAATATTTACATAAATATGAGGATCCGGAAGCGTTCAGGAGCTTTATTCACAGCGTATAGAGCCACCAGCTCTGTAGCTTCTACTTCCCTTATCGCCATTTATAGTGGAAATGGAGGCGAGGAGTTTCTTCTTCCGCTGGTTGCAGCTGTCATGGACATCCAGCGGGCTGAGCAGAAAGAGGGTGGACAGATAAAAATGACACTGAAATGAAAAGAAGGAGTTGCAGCTCACAGGTGAGTACTGCACCTGGAGACTGCACTCAAACTGAGAGAACACTCAGAGTTTACTCTACCTTCATGAATGAGGAATTACATCATTAAGTACAACACTAGAAACAAACTCCTAAATTGTAGGAACTAATCCTAAACTAAGGAGATACGTTACAACTTGTGTAACCATTTCTCCATTAATATAAAATAATATTAATTATTTTCAACTCCCCCCCTTAATGGAGAAAGGATTATCCTGAACCCCTAGCATCCTTCTAAACAATTCAAACTTTACACGCCCAAGAGGCTTAGTAAAAATATCAGCCATATTATCACAAGTTTTACAATATTCAACAAATATCTCTTTTGGCTGTAGTTTCTCTCGAACAAAATGGAACTGAGTGTCGATGTGCTTGGTATTTTTATGAAAAACTGGATTGTATGCAAGCTTGATGGTACTCTGGTTGTCAGTTTTAATGATAGTTGATTCTTTCTGTTCTTCTCCTGCATCGTTGAGAAGTCTTCTCAACCAGATAGCTTCACATGTGGCTGCACACAATGCTTGGTACTCAGCTTCACATGAAGATAAGGCTACAGTGCTTTGCTTTTTGCTTCTCCATGCTATGACCCCGGATCCAATGCTAAAAGCGTAACCTATGATAGATCTTCGATCATCCAAGTTACCTGCCCAATCTGAATCTGAAAAACCTGCTAGAGTAACATCAGAATTGTCAGTGTACAAAATACCATAATTACTAGTACCACTAAGATACCTCAACACACTTTTTGTTGCGACCCAGTGACTTTCGAGTGGTTTCGACATGAACTGGCTCAACATACTAACAGAGTATGCCAAATCTGGTCTAGTTGTAGTGAGATATATCAAACTGCCAACTAGTTGTCTATACATAGTGGCATCCACCTCTTTAGTACCATCGTCACTGCTCAACTTTAAGTTCTGCTGCAATGGTGTTGCTGCTGATCTGCACTGCTCCATTCTGAACCTTTCCAACAAGCTTCTGGCATACTTCCCTTGTGTAAGAAAAGTCTGTCGAGAATCTTTCCATACCTCCAATCCCAAGCAATAATGTAGATTTCCGAGATCTTTCATCTCAAACACTTGTGACATCTGCTGTTTGATTTCTTTGATCAGATTGTTAGCATCCCCTGTTATGATCATATCATCTACATACAAAGAAATCAAAATGATTTGCCTCTGTTTATTAAACTTGGTATACAGATTTGGATCATTCAAGCTCCTATGAAAGCCATGCTGTACAAAAAATGAGTCAATCTTCTCATACCACGACCTGGGTGCCTGTTTTAAACCATAAAGTGCCTTTTTCAATTTACACACAAGATGTTCCTACCCCTTTTTCACAAAACCTTCAGGCTGAACTAAATAAATTTCTTCTTTCAAGTCACCATTCAGAAATGCAGACTTAACATCTAGCTGGTGTAGCTGCCATTTATGTTTTGTTGCTAAGAAATTAGCATTCTAATGGTGTTTAATTTGGCTACAAGAGCAAAGGTGTCATTGAAATCTATTCCCTCTTGCTGTGAGTAACCCTTTGCTACCAGTCTAGCTTTAAGTTTTTCTATACTCCCATCTGCATTTATTTTAGGTTTGTACAGCCATTTGCATCCTATGGGGGTTTTACCTTCAGGCAATTCAACCAAATCCCAAGTATGGTTTATGTTTATTGATTCTATTTCCTCATACATTGCAGCCCTCCATGCATCAGATTTACTTGCTTCTTCATAATTTGCAGGTTCTACAATGTTTAAAATGTTTGTCATTAATGCATAGTCTTTCAATCTGGATGGTAATTGAGTCTTCCTACTCGATCTCCTTGGTAGGGGACTTACCTCAAATCTGTCTATTTCAACCTTCTCCGGGCTTGCATCATTGATTACATTACCTGTTACTTCTTCTTCTTGTTTCTGCTCCTGCACTTCATCATCCTCACTGTTTTCTTCCATTAGCAATGGAATGTGCCAATCACTGTTAGAGTCATCCTTTCCTTCTTCAACCTGTTCATGAAATATGACATCTCTGCTTGCAAAAACCTTATGAGTCACAAGATTAAATAACTTATATGCCTTGAACTCGGTGCCATATCCAACAAAGATACATTTCAAGGCTTTTGGATCTAACTTCTTCCTATCTGCCTTAGGTATATGAGCATAAGCTTTTGACCCAAATATTCTTAAATGACTCACTGCTGGTTTGAATCCAAATAATGCTTCAAAAGGGGTTTTGAAGCCTAGACATCTAGTAGGACTCCTATTCTTTAAATAGACCGCAGTATTAATAGCTTCTGCCCAAAAACCATTTGAAAGACCCTTACCTTGAAGCATGCTCCTTGCGCACTCCACAAGAGTTCTGTTCTTTCGTTCTGCCACTCCATTCTGCTGAGGAGTGTGGGGCACTGTGAACTGTTGAATAATCCCATGCTGCTTGCAGAAATTCATGAATTCTCCCAACCTGTATTCTCCCCCTTGATCTGAGCGGAGAATTTTTATCCTTTTTCCTGTCTGGTTTTCTACCATAGATTTAAACTCTTTAAAATACTGAAAGGTCTGACTCTTTTTACTCAGAAAGTATATCCATGAGAACCTAGTGCAATCATCTGTAAATAAGAGAAAATAATATGCACCTCCTAATGACCTAGTCTACATAGGTCCGCATATATCAGTATGCACCAGTTCTAAGACATCTCTTTCTTTTCCATTAACATGCAAAGGGAACTCTTCTCTATGCATTTTCCCTAATGCACATCCATCACAATCCAACTTAACATTATGGAAAACAGGGAGTCCATCGACCATACCTTTTCTCTGAAGTAGGATGAGGTCTTGCAGATTAAGATGGCCAAATCTCTGATGCCAGAGATCTTCAGCTGTCGATCCAGTTGCAACCATTGCTTGCTTTGTCATACTTTTCACGTCTAATCTGTACAAGCTCCCCACACGCACTCCTGTTGCAACTGTTTCCATTTGGCTATCCTTTATGACACAGTTAGTCTTAAAGAATTGAACTTGCATGTCTTGATCAGTAATCATTGATACAGAGATCAAATTTTTCTTAATTCCGGGCACATACAATACATTTTTAAGGTGTCTAATGTTACCGCTAGGTAATTTTACCGGAATGTCACCATATCCTTTGATCTCATATCCACTATCATCCCCTAAATAAATTTACGACCCACATGAAGTTTCTTCAAGACATTCAAACCAGTCCTTCATACCAGTCATATGTGAGGATGCGCCAGAGTCGACATACCATATGTCGTCCTCATCTCCCTTTGAAGCTGAAAGGGCACAATCGGCTGTAAATAGTCGAAGTTCGTGGCTCTGGTCCTCTTCTTCCTCAACAAAGTAACCCTTATGTTTTCTCTGTTTGTTTCTTCCTTCGTCTGCCTGCCTCTTATAACAATCTTTAATCTCATGACCAGGTTTTCCACAGTAAAAACATTTCTTGCTGGGAAAGTTATTAGCAGACATACCTTTAAACGGTCTCTTCTGAAATGTGTTGGCTCCTTTATGCTGCTGCTGTGGTTGCTGTTGCTGCTGTGGCTTCTTCCCTCTGTACTGTCGCCTTTTCGCCATCAGAGCAAGATCATTGCTCTGTGATTTCAGATTTTGTCGTCGCTCTTCTTCTTGTAGCAGAATCCCTGTCAACTCTTCAAACGTAGGGGCTTTCTCCCTTGCTGCCAACCCTGTGATGAACATCTGATATTCATCTGTCATTCCATTCAATGTGATCGTGACCAGATCCGAATCGGAAACTTTCTCTCCGATATCTCCCAATCTGTCCTTCAGGTCTTTGACTCTCGCAATGAATCCAGCAGCGGACTCATTCTCCTCCATCTTCATCGCAAACAGCTTGCCTTTGAGTGACAAGACATGGTTTGTATTCTGTGTCTGGTATAGGTTTTTAATCATCGTCCAAATGTCAGCGGCCGATTTACAGTCTCTAATATGTGGGATAATATTGTCCTTGATGGACATCTTCAATATGACCTTTGCTTTTGTCTCCCTTTTATCCCAGTCTTGTTCTTGTGCAGCTGATCCTGGTCTCAGCTCACTTCCTGTAACAATCGACCATGCATTTGCGCTTTCAAGTAAAGTCTGTATCTTGAATTTCCAGTTGGATAAATTCGATCCATCGAGTTTGCCAGACTCGTGGAAATACGATTCTATACTGTTATTCATATTGGATTGATAAAAAATTTCTGATCCTCTGATGAATAAATCAACTGAATAATTTCAGGACACCCTAAAAAAATTACCACATACCAGATCCTGACCACTGTTTTTCCAAACAAAATTTGTACCTTCAATGTGCCACCACCGGGCAAAACCGATCTGCTGCCTCCGAGCAAATCAGGAGCTTCAATGCGCCACCACCGGGCAAGTTCGATCTGCTGCCACCGAGCAAATCAGGAACTTCAATGCGCCACCACCGGGCAAGTCCGATCTGCTACCACGGAGCGAATTCGGAACTTCAATGCGCCACCACCGGGCAAGTCCGATCTGCTACCACCGAGCGAATTCGGAACTTCAATGTGCCACCACCGGGCAAGTCCGATCTGCTACCACCGAGCGAATTCAGAACTTCAATGTGCCACCACCGGGCAAGTCCGATCTGCCACCCCCGGGCAAATTCGAAACTTCAATGTGCCACCACCGGGCAGGGCCGATCTGCAAAAAAAAAATTGCAGACCTTCTCAACGAGAAAGAGGCTGGCGATTTTCTGATTCGAAAAATCCACGCCGAAATCAAAATGCGTGCGAGTCCCAGCCCTGGCGCTTCTCTGATGCGAAAAATCCACGCCAAAACCAAAATGCGCACAAGTACCAGCCCTGGCGCTTCTCCAATGCGAAGAAGCCGCGCCAAAATGCTCCAAAATCGAAATCCCCGCGCCAAAATGCTCCAAAATCGAAATCCGCGCGAGTCACCAGCCCTGGCGCGCTTTTCGCGTGTATTTCCGCGCCACTCGCGAATTTTGGCGCGTTGGCGCGACTGTTCGCATTAAAACCGCGCCAATGGCGCGACTGTTCACAAAAAATCCGCGCCAACCTTTTCTTCTGCTCAGAGATGATCAGTCATCTGAGACCTATCCTTCAGGTGTTACTGCAGTCCACCTGAATCTACGAAAAAAAAACTTCTATAAGCTCTTCCGCCACTACAGTTCTGTAATCAATGATGCATCCTAAAAAAAAGGCTGTCCCTACTCTGAGCTCTGATACCAAGATAAAAATGACACTGAAATGAAAAGAAGGAGTTGCAGCTCACAGGTGAGTACTGCACCTGGAGACTGCACTCAAACTGAGAGAACACTCAGAGTTTACTCTACCTTCATGAATGAGGAATTACATCATTAAGTACAACACTAGAAACAAACTCCTAAATTGTAGGAACTAATCCTAAACTAAGGAGATACGTTACAACTTGTGTAACCATTTCTCCATTAATATAAAATAATATTAATTATTTTCAACT
>CM076577.1:1388236251-1388439632 GCA_034641835.2 Pinus albicaulis
AAAAATTTGAGAGATCCCTCTCTGAGAACAGGAGGACTAGATCCTGGAACTCTAAAGATTGGTTCTGATGTTGCCTTGTCTTTTGATTTTCCAAACTGTCAAAACACAGGGGACGAACATGAGGTTTTTAAGAAGTCGAAAAGGTTGAAAAATTTAGACCCCATTTCCATAACTGGACTTTGAAGGTTTGTTCAATCTAGTAATTGCCTCCTTTTACCCTTACTTGGAGCTAGGGATAGTAGGGAGTATGTTACATGACAAATGTCATGTAGTTAAAAAATAGTTAACCAAGTTGACTTTTAGCTGAAAATAGCATTTGAACTATATTGTTGATGTAATTTTGAAGGATTTTTTGGACTAAAATTTATTGAAAATGATAAATCATTGACTGGCATGGGGTAATATGGGGTAATTAGGGAGGTATCCAAAGAAACAATAATAAATAAGTGCCTATGTCTTATTATGTGTAGGAGTAAATAAAACTTACGTAATAGTTTGAAAACAATAAAGTAAAGAAAAATTATTAAAAAATTATCTTATAAAGAGTTTTTTGTGTAAAAGGGAGATGGGAAGGATTCTGAAAACCCTTGTGGTGACTATGGTTTTTCCCCAGTTAGTCGACCTATGCTTAAATCACGTGGTTTTTTTTGTAAATCTTTGCTGCAATTAGATCAATGGTGAATCTTAGTGATTTAACTATGAAGACATTTTATTTTGTATGAATGGTTGTTGGTCAAGAAAATTCTTCTTCAGTTTCACATAGTTCCATTATGAAATCCAAATCTGACCTCCCGGTAGTTCAAGAAGTTTCTTCCCTTAATGTTCCTTTGGATGAGGAAGATTTCAACTGTGGGAAGTTCTTTTCGAAGCAAGGTTTGGTTTGCTGGTTTAATGAATTTTGGTTGTGTATGATGGATCTACACAGATGGATCTTTGAGACATTGAAACCTTGTTTAATGGATCATTTGAATATTTATCCTCATGGATCATGGCTTTTTCGTTGTTGTTTTCGAAAATATTGAGGACAAGAAGGCCATTTGCAAATCCAGGCTGTGGTTCAGGGGTAGTGTCAGTCTCTTCATGCAACCCGGGCTTCCCACCTTTGATCTGATAACAACATCAATCTCCGCAGCTCTAGTTTGGGTAAGGATTCCAAACCTACCCTTGCATCTTTGGAATCTCCAATCGTTATCCTCTATTGGGAATGCTCTTGGAAAGTTTTACTATTGAATCCAAACACATGGAATTTTTATAAAGCAAATTGTGCTCAAATTTGTGTGGAGATGGAATTTAGTAAGTGTTTTCCCACTGAGATCAATTTGATGACCCCAAATTGTGTCTAGGTCCAAAATATTGACTAGGAAAATAGTTCATTTCCGTGTAGAGTGTGCTCTGAAACATGGCGTGTAATTAAAAACTACCCCAAGCATCAAAGCAACAAAGTTGGGAAAAAATACCAAAGGTCTAAATGGTGCTAAGGAGCTCATTTTTTATCATTATACAATATACAAAGAGGAAGAGTCTCAGAATAAGAAAGAGCCAAAAGATCAAATAGAAGTTGATACTTCCAAAGAAAATACATCAGAGACAACAAAAAGCAATATGGAAAAAGCGCATGCCAGTTAGGATTCTATAGACTCGCAAAAAGTGGAAAAGTCGAAAAACCTCGTAGAAAATGGATCCCATTTGGAAACCACTAGGACTAAGGATGAAAATGCAACTTTTTGGTTAGATAAGATGCATGAGGAGAATTTCAAGAACAACAATGAGCATTTTCCAAAGAAGGACCCATCATAATTTGTAGAAAACATGAGTTGGACTAAGTTGGGAAGAGAGAATAAAATATTTCACCAAAGGAAAACAAGAAGTGAGAAATAGTGAATAATGGAATGTACATATGTCTGTATATTGAGGGTTTTTGGAAAAAAAATTATGTCATGGGGAAATTGCTTGAGAGTTTGGATTGAACCTCTTTGTCGAATCTCAAACCTGCAAGGAAGATTGGAATATGTAAAGTACTCACCTTGTAATCCATATTTTTTTAATAATACAAATCTCTACCCATTTCATTAAAAAAAACATAAAATCTTCTTTTAAATAGATAAATAATATTGAATAAAAAAAAATGTAATAAGGTATTAGGAACAAACCCTAGAGTTAGTTTAATTGGTTGTGTTCCCATTACTTTGCAACTCTTTTTTTTTATTATTATTTATTTTAATTAATATTATTATAAAATGATATATTTAAAATTCATTATTTTTCTTTATAAATATGGTTTTCATTATTAATATTTTGATTTTTTATTTTACATAATTCTTTTCCCACATTAAATCAAATAATTTTTCTCTTACTTTACATTCACTGTATCTAAGAAAGAAACTCTTATATAACCCAATGTTAACCCAGGGAAAGGTTAAATCTGAATAATGTTGTTTTTAATGCCGGCTGGCTTTTTTATTTATAATTCTTCTTACAACTTGTACTTACAAAATTTTCGAATTTTCAAATATAATATAGTTAAAAAGCTAGAGAGATTTTAATTGCATTGAATTATGTAATTGCAGTAATACTGGTTATTAAGATAAATTAATTTTGATTTTAATCAGTAGTTTGTTTTAGAATAATTGATTGAGAAGTTTAATTATTAGATTGTTTTTGGTAGAGTTAGAATTAAAAATAAAGAGTGAAATTGTAAATTTTAATTATTTAAAATAAATTTAACCATTAATAACTTAAATAAAAAAATAATAATTAAAATATGTAATTATTAATACGATTGTATTCGTGGGCCATAGAATTTTCTTCCCATGTAAATGGTAATGCCTTCATTTTGGAAACTAAATTAAAATTTCCCAATCCGTTCGAATAAAATGTATTTATAGATATATAAAAATTAATAGAAACAATGGGGAAAATTCACACAAATATAAAATAATTTAAAACAATGTTGTAATTATAATTTGAATTAATAAAAGGCGATTTCATCTGTTAACGTCAATATCAAACTTAAAATAATAATTTGAAATTGTAGATACAACCTCATTCATTAATTTCAAAATCAAATTTAAGACAGATGGTTTTTAAGACCACGTTTCCTTAATAAAGGGGATCCAATAAAACAATAACAAGTTTGTTACTGCGATGTAAAATGCAGTGAACGTGATTCATTATTGCAATGTTAAATGAAAAGGAGTGAGAGCATGATGGGGTAACCAATGAAACATAAATGACAGAAGCTGCCTGCATACTTGCGATAATTGCTGTCACAAACTTTGCATTCAATATTTCATGCATTATTCACTGACTTCTCTCACATGTGTATCGGTGGCTTTTTGTCACTCAGCTTTAATCCCTGGCTAGCCTTATGGACCTTGTTACATAGTAGGCTGTCAGATTTGAAATTACTCCCCACTATTTTAACACGTTTAAATATTTGTTACAAAGTTTAATATGTTTTCAGGAGGTTAGTTAGATCCACTAAATTTTTTATCATTTGAATACAACCATATCATTCTAAATTACTGAGGCTAACACTCATTTCTATGTATAACAAGGGAGTCGTTTAACCAGCCGGAGGAATTGCCCGGACGGTCAAAATTGGCCGGAATCTGGGCCAAAAAAATTTTAAAAATCTTGCAGAAACAGTGTTTGAATCCTGATTTTGACATTGGAAATGGATTCAGCACCATCAAAAACCTGTAGGACACCCAAAATATTAAACTTTGATAGTTATAACATGGATTTAGAAAAATTCCTGCCGGATTTTCTGAAAATCTTATCGGAATTTTCCTGATTTTCAGGGCGATTCCTCTGGCTAGTTAGACTACGGCTATAACAAGTACATATTGGCTACCCTAATCACACACTTTTACAAAAGTAGATATGCACACACATATTTGCGAAATGTAACATGTGGCCATTGAAGAAGTTAAAAAATATTACAAACAGGTTTTACTTTTGCATTGCGTGGACAGAAACAATTTCAAAAATTCAGGTCGTTACGTAATCAAACACCCATTGTAAATTTAGATACGAAAACGATTGTTATTAATGGGATTTTTTGGACGTTGTTTTTGTGGATTTTGCTGGTCTAAAATCTCTTAAATTCAGCAAAAATTTATTGAAATTACAAGCATTATGGGTAACCTCTGGTCAATAGAAGTACCCTATGGATTTCTCAAGATGCTAAATTCATATATACAAAACAAAAACAAAAAAAAACAGTTTAAATAACAGAAATCAAGATTTTACCTCAAATTTTTCCTAAAAATTCCAACAACAAAAACTCCAAAAAATTACATTAAAAACAACTCCCATGTCCTATTCCAATTTCATCACATAACAGCTCCACTTAAAAGATAAATATCATTTTTTTCCTTAAAAATAAGATTTTAGTTTTAAAATAAAACCAGCCTGGATCCATCTCAACTCTGGATCTATCAAACACCGAGAGGGATCAAATCTCTCGAGGTGCAAACCTCTTTTTTGAGTGCAAAATTTGAGTAAAGGTTTGCACCTCGAGAGATTTCATCCCTCTCGACGCTTGATAGATCTAGAGTTAAGATGGATCTAGGCTTGGTTTCAGTCGTGTGCGGCCAAGGAAAATCTATCGAACATATGATTAATTTTATCAATAATATGTAAATAATAAGAATGCAGTCATATCCCTCCCTCTTCCTTCCTCTCTCTCCATTTCTTTCCCACATCTATCTCTCTCTCTCTCTCTCTCTTCACCCTCCAACTATGTTACTATATCCCTCCCTCTCTCCTTCTATCCTCCCTTCTCTCCATATCTCCTTCTTTATCTCTTTATCTCACCCCAAAACATACACAAAATCTCTCAATATCTCCCTTGTCACTTTATCTCTCTCTCCACTTCTCACTCTCTATGTATTCATTCTTCCCTCCCTCTCTCGCCCTCCAACTCCATCTCTCTATCCTTCCATCTCTCCTTCTATCTCCCTCCCTCTCTCCTCGTCTCTCTCGTCCTTCCTCTCTCTCCCTCTCTCTCTCTCTCCCTTTTTCTTTGCCCTCCAATTTCCTCTCTTTCCCCATCACTCTCTTCCTCTCTCTCTCATGTCCTCTCTCTTGTCCTTCCTCTCTCTCCCTTTCTCTCCTACCTTCCTCTATGTTTTCCTCTCTCTCTCTCTTTGCCATCCAATCCTCTTTCTCTCTCTCTCTCACTCTCTCTCTCTTTGCCCTCCAATCCTCTTTCTTCCCCCACTACTCTCTCTCTCTCCCTCTCTCTCTCAACATCTACACTAAAATCAATGTATATAGTGCAAGAAAACAAATAGGATTATAAATCACCATCCACACTAAAATCAATGCATCGAGTGAAAGAATTCATCTTCCCTCTCTTCCCCCTCCAACTCTGTCTCTCTTTCCCTCCCTCTCTCCACTCTCTCACATCCTCTCTCTCTCTTCCTTCCCCTCTATCTCTTTCTCTCCCACGTCTCTCTCTCTCTCTCTATCTCCCCCTCTCTCCCTCTATTCACCCTCCAATTATGTTACTATATCCCTCCCTCTCTCCTTCTCGCCCCCATTCCCTCCATCTCTCCTTATTTTTCTCTTTATCTCACCCCCAAACATATACATATACCCTCTCTCTCCCTCTCTCTCTCTCTCTCTCTCTCAACATCTACACTAAAATCAATGCATATAGTGCAAGAAATCAAATAGGATTAGAAATCACCATCCGCACTGAAATTAATGCATCAAGTGCAAGAAATAATCTTCCCTCTCTTCCACCTCCAACTCCATCTCTCTTTCCCTCCCTCTCTCAACTCTCTCACATTCTCTCTCTCTTACTTCCCCTCTATCCCTTTCTCTCCTACATCTATCTCTCTCTCTATCTCCCTCTCTCTCCCTCTCTTCACCCTCAAACTATGTTACTATATCCCTCCCTCTCTCCTTCTCACCCCATTCCCTCCATCTCTCCTTATTTTTCTCTTTGTCTCACCCCCAAACATACACATACTCTTTATTTCTCCCTTGTCACTCAAACATATGATTAATTTTATCATTAATATGTAAATACATATAATATAAATATAATCATTTTATATATGCTAAATATGTCTAATATTTATGTGATCATTTTAATTTTAAAATTTTCTTAGTTACCTCAATTTTTTGACATGATAAATATTGTTAATAACTTCAATGATGAAATAAAAATTTTGAATGAAAAGTAACAATGTAATATTGTTGAATCATAGAAAATGAAAATAATAAGAATGCAATCAGTTACAAATAGTCTTCATTGTGATCAATCTTAAATTGTTTTCTTTTACTATTCTTATTGTCACCCGTGTTAGTTTTGTCATATTTTCTTATCGATTATATGAAAATGACAGTTGAAATCATAAATCATTTAAATATTTAGCTTGAACTATTGTACTAAACATCATACATTGTCTCTTTTGCTCTTCAATATTAATCGGTTGATTTACTATAACACAAATGTTAAAGTACATTGTCAATAAGTTTGTGTGCTTACACTGAAATCAATGCACAATGTTAAACCAATTACTTTAAAATTAATTTACCATCAATGTACATCCAATTACATCAAATTAGAATTCAACGTCTACATTGAAATCAAATTACCTAATGCAAACAATCAAATAAAATTAGAAAACAACATCTACACTGAAATCAATGCATCTAATGCAGGTAGTAAAATAGGATTAGACATCAACATCTACACTGAAATCAATGCATCTAGTGCAAGTAAGAAAATAATATTAGAAAAAAAAATCTACATTGATATCAATGCATCCAGTGCGAGCAATAAAATAGGATTAGAAATCACCATCTACACTGAAATCAACGCATTTAGTGCAAGAAATCAAATAGGATTAAGAATCATCTACATTGAAATCAATGTATCTAGTGCAAGGAGTCAAATAAAATTAGAAATCAACATATACACTGAAATTAATGCATCTAGTGCAAGCAATCAAATAGCATATGAAATCACCGTCTACATTGAAATCTGTAGAAATTTGAATAATTGATATGTTATCCACCAAGATTCTCCTGATCACACACTATTTTATCTTCATGCACAGTACATAATCTCTTCTACCATTGATCATTACATGCGAAAATAAAATCAATTGCATGCACACATTAAAACCATAAACAATCACACATATGAACACAATATTTCATGGGAAAGCTTAAAGTTGAAAACCCCAACTATCTGTATATTATATGTCATAGAGATCATGTAACAATTATTGTACAAAGATCCTCACAAGCTCTTAGCGCAACCTTCAATTACTACACACTAATCAAGATAGATCTAGCAAAACACATGCTCCAATCTCTTCCACCTGATAGCCAGCCTCTATTGCGTAATCAATGTTGTACGATGGCTCATTAAATAACTTGAACCACCTGGCTTGTACTGTGCAATCCTCATGGGCTCCTCCAATCACTGGTTGTTGCAAATATGCAACAGTATAGTCACAACTGATAGTTAACCTCCTCTTTCACCTATCTCTGCACTGGTCTCCACTGAAACTGTCCATGCACTGAAGTTAACTGATGTATTCTTTAGTTGATTAATGAGTTTATAATTAGTGAATTAATTAATAATTAATTCACACCACTCTCACTAATTGTATCGATCAGTTAAACTAGATACAAATAGCTCAACTATGTTTAGATTAGTTAAACTGAACACAACTCCATTAACTTCCTCAATCAACTCCACCAAACTCTGTCACATGAGTTCTAACTAAAGTATCCATGCAATAGCTCCACTTAACCCTCGGGAATAGCGTAATTCCTTCTGTCAGCTCCTGTGCCACATCTGTGCACTTAACTGAAGTGCTCCAAGAGAATAAGATAATGTTTATAGTCCAAATATTATTAAGAGCTAATAATATTCGACATATCTATTTTTAGACTAGCAATCTAAAAATAGATTCCACCCAATATGTCTAAAAATAGAAGTCCATCTATTTTTCCAACTTTACCAACCATCAACAAATAGAATCATGCAACTCATAGAATCATGATCGACATGTCTAAAAATAGACATAGTCTAAAAATAGACTTTGGGCCAAAAATAGCCTGCGGGCCCACTTAGTGAAGGCGACTTCTTTCCACTAAGCTCATCATATTGTTGCAATATCAACACTCCCTCTCAGCAAGATAAGGATTATCTGCCACCCCTATCCTGCCTTTTTGGTATTCGAATTTTCTCCTGGTGAGCGCCTTCGTCAAGATATCAACATCCTGATCCTCCGTGGGAATATATGAAAGTAACATGATCTTCCGCTGCACACAATATCTGATATGATGATACCTGTCCGTGAAGCCATGCCGCCTCAACTCATCCTCCTGTCTGTACCATGATCCATATCCCGATGTGCCTCTGAGATATCTCAATACATGCTTGCCCCCGCTCTTGGCGTGAGCCGTGTAGGCCAGAACGATATCTTGTGAAAGTCACACGAAGATACATGTCGGTCGGGGACACCGTATACATAAGTGACCGACCAACCGTCGTAACAGCAGCATCCACTACCTCCGAAAGTAGCATCCTCCTTCCTCCATCCACCTATATCAATAAAGCCAGAACCATGCATGTTGAACTTCTCCGCATTCCCTAGCATACTTGCCTTGAGAAACAAATAGTCCATCACTGCGCTGCCAAATTTCCAATCCCAGGAAATAATGAAGGAGGCCCAAGTCCTTCATCTCAAACTCCTTTGCAAAATCAGCCTTGCATGAGTACATCAATAGTTCATCACCTGTCAAAATCAAATCATCTACATAAAGTACAATGATCAGCAACTTACCCTCCACCACAATCTGGTATAGGTTCGGATCTGCCTCACTCTTGGAGAATCCAAGTTCAGTGAAATAACTATCTATTCGTGTGTACCAAGCACGAGGTGCTTGTTTCAACCCATATAGCACTCTCTTGAGCCTGCACACATGCATCATCATCGAAACCTTCGGCCGCTCTATGTACACCCTCCCGCACTCCGAGGAACGCAATCTTCACATCCATCCGATGAATGTGCCACCCCATCTGCGCTGAGAGAGCAAGAATCGTCTATATGGAAGAATACCTTGCGACAGGTGCAAAGGTCTCCTCATAATTGATCCCCTCAATCCGTGAAAAGCCTCGGGCAACAAATCTTGCCTTGTACTTCTCCACACTCCCGTCAGCTGCCTGCTTCACTTTGTAGATCCATCTCGAACCCACCACTGATTTCCCTTCCGGCCTTGGGACAATCTCCCATGCACTGCTTCTAACAATCGAATCATACTCTTCCACCATGGCATCTACCAATGCGGGATCCTCCACAGCTTCCTCGAAGGAGGATGGCTCCGTCACGATACACTTGCTCATAAGATCCATGTATCCAGTATACCAGTCAGGTGACTGTCTCTGTCTGCACTGTGATGTAGGTGCTCCTACAACCTTCTCTGCATCTTAAGCCATCCGCTCAGCTTCTGTAGTGTGCTTCTGCCCTCTAATGGTTGGCGTTGCATGAGTGGTCTCTTCCACTCCATGAACCTCCTCTTGTGGCTGATCCACATCCAGAGACTCATCCTTAGGAACTAATAGCTCCTCATCTGCATGCAAGTGTGGCTCCCTCTCAAGTAAACACTTCATGGCTTTCTCCTCATGAAATTTGATATCCCGTCGCATAACAGTCTTGCGACTGTCTGGAAAATACACACGATAGTTGTGGGGTGTATCAGTGTACCCCACAAATATCCAAACCTCTGTAGTTGGCTCCAGCTTCTTCCTGGCATCCTTCATCACATGAATGTAAACAGGTGAACCAAAAATCCTCAAATGGGAAATATCAGGCTGCTTACCAGAAAACGCCTCCTCGGGTGTACTCATGCTAAGTATCCTGTGAGGACAACGATTCTGCACATATAGTGCAGTATTGCATGCCTCATCCCACAAGTGTCTGGGAAGGCCCTGATCATGCAACATCGCTCGTGCAACACCCACGATCGTTCTGTTTTTCCGCTCAGCAACCCCATTCTGTTGTGGGTTATGAGGTGATATGAGCTCTATTTGAATTCCTTCTGCACTACAAAATTCCTTGAATTCGCTAGAGATGAATTCACCACCATTGTCACTCCTAAGAGCCTTCACCTGCTTCCCTGATTCTTTCTCAACCAGTGCCTTGAACTCATAGAAATTTGAGTATGTCTTGCTCTTCTTCTGCATGAAGAGGATCCAACACTTACTAGAAAAATCATCAAAAAATATCACATAGTACCTGTGCTTTTCTGTCGAAGCTATTGAGAAAGGTCCACACACGTCTATGTGAATTCTCTCAAGGATCGTCGTGGCGCGATTATCCTTCTCATGAAAGGTGGCTTTCACAAATTTTCCTAAGGTACATCCCTTGCACTGATCTGACTGACTGCGCAAGAGTACCCTTAGGAAGCCCAATAGAAATCTGCTGCGGTATCTTCAAAGCTCCATGGTGAAGGTGGCCCAATCTCCGGTGCCACAACTCACCATCATCCCGGCTCACCACTCCTACCTTGCCTACCATTGCTACGCAACCATCTACCTGCAATTGATAAAGGTTCTTAACTCGAACCCCTATCCTCCAGGTCTCACCAGTTGCCTTACTGCGCAGGAAAGCGTTTCCCTCGCTAAAGACAACATCATATCCCTTATCTTCTAACATCGCCACAGAGATAAGATTCTTCGTCAATCCTGAAACATGCATCACTTCCTTCAATACGAAGGGTTTACCAGACTCCCTCTCAAAGGAAATGGTACCGATACCGGTCGCACTGTATCTACCATCATTGCCCATCTCAATGTGCACTCCAAGTTCTTTCTCATCCAGATCAGTAAACAAATCTCGATCTCCTGTCATGTGAAAAGATGCACCACTGTCAAGAAACCAAACTGAACCCATCACACTTGAGACCAAGCATGTGATCAACGAAAAATCCAGCTCAAACTGTGAGGCTAAGGCCTCTCCAGCTGCAGATCCAACAACCTGCTTATTTTTCTTCTTCTGTGGACAACTAGTGGTGTAATGTCCGTGTTGGTGACAGTGAAAGCACTTCACCTTGAACATGTCCTGCTTCTTGTATTTCGCACCGAATTAAGAAGAATGCTTCTTTCTCTTCCCCTTCTTTGCTTTGGCAGCCAAAGCGCAATTTTCTTCATCAGAGTTATTTGATGAAGATCCGTCCCTGGTACTTCGCCTTATCTCCTCTTGCACAAGATCCGACCAAAGTCACTCCCATCCTGGCAATTTCTCTCGACCATTGACAGAGTTCTGATAGGAATGCCAACTCTTCGGAAGCCCAAGGAGAGCCAAGCTCACCAAGTCCTTGTCATCAACATTAACCCCCACACTTCCCAGCTCATCCCTGCATTGGACAAACTTCGTGAGGTACTTGGGCATACTGTCGCCTTTCTCCATTTTTATGTTTCTGAGTTTATCCTTGAGCGCCAACTTCCTCTGGTCGCTCTTGCTTTGAAAAAAATCCGTCAAATCTTTCCACATCAAGAATGGAGAAGCCTTACCATGAAGGTTGGACACTATGTGATCCTTCACACCTTCCAATAGAATTCTTCGACACTTTGCTGTCTTCTTTTTCCATGCGTCAAGTACGGCAGCATCACTAGAAGTAGGTTTTGGAATTTCGGGGAGTATGCCCTTAATTCGAGCTTCCCTTAAGGGCATACTCCAATTGCAATCCGTTGAAAGACATCTCAACTTTGACACCAAGAAAACACTGTTGCAAATTTGAATTCCACCAGCACAAAACTCAACCACTTCAATGTTTTTCAATTGCTCCAATGATCAATATCGCTCTGATACCATGTAGAAATTTTAATAACTGATATGTTATTCACCGAGATTCTCCTGATCACACACTATTTTATCTTCATGCACAATACAGAATCTCTTCTACCATTGATCATTACATGCGAAAATAAAATCAATTGCATGCGCACATTAAAACCATAAACAATCACACATATGAACACAGTATTTCATGGGAAAGCTTAAAGCTGAAAACCCCAACTATCTGTATAATATATGTCATGGAGATCATGTAACAATAATTTTACAAAGCTCCTCACAAGCTCTCAGCACAACCTTCAATTGCTACACACTAATCAAGCTAGATCTAGCAAAATACATGCTCTAATCTCTGCCACCTGATAGCCAACATCTATTGCGTAATCAATGCTATAGGATGGCTCATTAAATAACTTGAACCACCTGGCTTGTACTGTGCAATCCTCATGGGCTCCTCCAATCACTGGTTGTTGCAAATATGCAACAGTATAGTCACAACTGATAGTTAACCTACTCTTTCACCTATCTCTGCATTGGTCTCCACTGAAACTATCCATTCACTAAAGTTAACAGATGTATTCTTTAGTTGATTAATGAGTTTATAATTAGTGAATTAATTAATAATTAATTCACACCACTCTCACTAATTGTATCAATCAGTTAGACTAGATACAACTAGCTCAACTATGTTTAGATTAGTTAAACTGAACACAACTCTATTAACTCCTCAATCAACTCCACCAAACTCTCTCACATGATTTCTAACTGAAGTATCCATGCAATAGCTCCACTTAACCCTCACGAATAGCGTAATTCCTTCTGTCAGCTCCTGTGTCACATCTGTGCACTTAACTGAAGTGCTCCAAGAGAATAATATGATTTTTATAGTCCAAATATTATTAAGAGCTAACAATATTCGACATATATATTTTTAGACTGGCAATCTAAAAATAGATTCTGCCCAGTATGTCTAAAAATAGAAGTCCATCTATTTTTCCAACTTGACCAACCATCCACAAATAGCATCCTGCAACTCATAGAATCATGATCGACATGTCTAAAAATAGACATAGTCTAAAAATAGTCTTTGCGCCAAAAATAACCTGCGGGCCCACTTAGTGAAGGCGACTTCTTTCTACTAAGCTCATCATCTTTTTGCAATCTCAACAAAATCAATGCATTTAGTGCGAGAAATCATATAGGAATAGAAATCATCTGCATTTAAATCAATGCATCTAGTACAAGCAATTAAATATAATTAGAAATCAACATCTACACTAAAATTAATGCATCTAGTGAAAAAAATTAAAATGGATTATAAATCACCATTTACATTGAAATCAATTCATCTAGTGCAATAAATATTCTTCCCTATCTCCCCCCTCGAACTACATCCCTCTTTCCCTCCATCTCTCCACTCTCTCACATCCTCCCTCTTCCTTACTCTCTCTCCATTTCTTTCCCACATCTATCTCTCTCTCTCTCTCTCTCTCTCTCTTCACCCTCCAACTATGTTACTATATTCCTCCCTTTCTCCTTCTATCCTCCATTCTCTCCACATATCCTTCTTTATCTCTTTATCTCACCCCAAAACATACACAAACTCTCTCCATATCTCCCTTGTCACTTCATATCTCCCTCCACTTCTCACTCTCTATGTATTCCTTCTTCCCTCCCTCTCTCCCCCTCCAAATCCATCTCTCTATCCTTCCATATCTCCTTCTATCTTCCTCCCTCTCTCCTCCTCTCTCTTGTTCTTCCTCTCTCTCCCTCTCTCCCTCTCTTTTTCTTTGCCCTCCAATTTTCTCTCTTCCCCCATCACTCTCTTCCTCTCTCTCTCTTATGTCCTCTCTCTTGTCCTCCCTCTCTCTCCCTTTCTCTCCTACCTTCCTCTATCTTTTAGTCTCTCTCTCTCTTTTCCATCCAATCCTCTCTCTCTCTCTCTCTTTACCCTCCAATCCTCTTTCTTCCCCCACCTCTCTCTCTCTCTCTTTGCCCTTGAATCCTATTTCTCCCCCCACCTCTCTCTCTTTCTCAACATCTACTCTAAAACCAATGCATATAGTGCAAGAAATAAAATAGGATTAGAAATCAACATCCACACTAAAATCAATGCATCGAGTGAAAGAAATCATATTCCCTCTCTCACCCCTCCAACTCCATCTCTCTTTCCCTACCTCTCCGTCCCCCCACCCTCCTCATACTCCATCTCTCTTTCCCTCCCTCTCTCCACTCTCTCACATCCTCTCTCTCTTCCTTCCCCTCTATCTCTTTCTCTCCCACGTCTATCTCTCTCTCTATCTCCCTCTCTCTCCCTCTCTTCATCCTCCAACTATGTTAATATATCCATCCCTCTCTCCTTCTCCCCCAATTCCCTCCATCTCTCCTTATTTTTCTCTTTATCTCACCCCCAAACATACACATACTCTCTCTTTCTCTCTCTATCTCAACATCTACACTAAAATCAATGCATATAGTGCAAGAAATCGAATAGGATTAGAAATCACCATCCACACTAAAATCAATGCATCAAGTGCAAGAAATAATCTTCCCTCTCTTCCACCTCCAACTCCATCTCTCTTTCCCTCCCTCTATCCACTCTCTCACATTCTCTCTCTCTCTCTTACTTTCCCTCTATCCCTTTCTCTCCCACGCCAATCTCTCTCTCTATCTCCCTCTCTCTCCCTCTCTTCACCCTCCAACTATGTTACTATATCCCTCCCTCTCTCCTTCTCCCCCCATTCCCTCCATCTCTCCTTATTTTTCTCTTTATCTCACCCCCAAACATACACATACTCTCTCTATTTCTCCCTTGTCACTCCCTCTCTCTCTCCACTTCTCACTCTCTATGTATTTCTTCTTCCCTCCCTCTCTCACCCTCCAAATCCATCTCTCTATCCCTCCCCACCTATCTCCCTCCCTCTCTCCATCCCTCCCCACCTATCTCCCTCCCTCTCTCCTACTCTTTCTCTTCCTTCCTCTCTCACCCTTCCTCTCCTACCTCCCTCTCACACCTTCCTTCCTCTCCTAAAATAAAATAAAATGTAGGAGCAATAGAAATCAAACCTGAAATCAATTGCAACTCATTGACACTGAAATTCTTCCCACAAATATTATTTTCCCATGGTATTAAAGTGGTACATTTCTATACACTCTGACTTATCAAAAGTTTACATTAATTAAATTTAGTAATATTATAATTATAATATAATAATGTGAATATTAGAATTAATAATAATAATAATATTAATATTAGGGTTAATAATGTTTTTTTGGCATGGTATTAATAGTATTTTGGCCCATGGTATTTAGCTCAGAATTCACCTAAATAAAACCACTTTTTGAGTGTTCCTAAATATAAATAGGATTATGGACTAAATATAAAAATACGTTTTATTTATTTACCATATCTATGGTTTATTTATATTTTATTTATTTACCATACCTCTTTTATAAATATGGTATTTGGCCCATGGTATTAAAGTGGTACATTTCTATACACTCTTTTGTAAATATGGTATTTAGCCTATGGTATTAAAGTGGTACATTTCTATACACTCCGACATATCAAAAGTTTACATCACTCACATGACATCTACACATCTCTATACACTTGGACATATCAAAATATCAAAAGTTTACATTACTCACATGACATCTACACATCTCTATACACTCCTACATATCAAAAGTTTACATTACTCACATGACATCTACACATCTCTATACACTCTTACATATCAAAAGTTTACATTACTCACATGACATCTACACATCTATATACACTCAGACATATCAAAATTTTACATTACACACATTACATCTACACATCCCTATATACTGGGTTGTAGAGTGCTTCTCGGTGCAATTACTCACATGACATCTACACATTAGATATACACATTTATATACACTCCGACATATCAAAAGTTTACATTACACATATTACATCTACACATCCCTATATACTGAACTGTAAAGCGCCTCTCGGTACAATAATCAAAATTTAGTATGAAGTAATTTTTAATTATAATTAAAAAAAATCTGAAACCTGAAAATCATTTTTTTTTTAATTAATTAATTTTTAAAAAATAACAATAATATTGCCAAACTCCTCTATTTTTATTTTCTATTATATCTAAATACAAAATGCATTAGAATTCCAACTTTCACTTGCATATTTCTCTAATACAAAATGCATTACTGAATAGTTAAATGGTTAAGTATAACTACATTTTCCCTTTCTTAACACAAGTATAAAAGTAGTTTCCTTTAATACCGTTAGAGAATGAGTAAAATATCAAAGGCCACTGGACAACTTCGAATTGACAGATTAAGTAATACATGTGAACTTTCCTGACCAAAACATGGGGAGTCCTGTGTATTAGGTACATCGTGTACGTTTTAAATGAAATCGTTATTGGACAGAAAAGTTTAGTTGTTGCATTTAGTGAAACGAGGTGAGTTTTACATTTGGCAATTGAAAAATGGTATGTCTGATATGATATTTTTGGGTTCTGTTATTGAATAATTATAATTATTATTTTTAATTTAATGAATAAAGTGAATTTTATAATTTAAATTGTATTAATATTATTATTTATATTAATGATGTTAATATAGTTAATATTTTATAAGTATATTTAATTATTAGATCAATTAAATAACTATATAATTAGTCTAAATTTATTTAACTTTGAATTTATTATGTGTTGAGCGGGATTAAATTTTTCAAGGTGTAAATTTTTTTTTTGGAGTACAAAAAATTTAAGGAAAGGTTTGTACCTTGAAAGATTTGATCATTCTTGACACATGATAAATCCGAAGTTAGATGGATCTAGGTTGGTTCCAGTTGGGGCCAACAATGACACTTTCATATTATCATAATTATGTATGTTTTTAAGATGTAGATGATACTTTGAAATTTACATAATTAGAAATACAAATAGTAACAAATGATATCAATGTAACAATGTTTAGTGTTCAACAAAATGAAATAATTAATATATTGAATAATACATACACTGATCATATCATTCAAATTTGATAAGAAGAAAATATTGAAAATCACATAAATTACTTAGTAGTTAATCTTATTTTTTCTTCTTCGGCTTTTCTCTTAGACACACGACACACTTTACCATCTTTTTGTATAGATCTATAGAAAAGGAGGTTTTAATCGAAGATAATCCAAATATTTAACTCGAGATATTGTTGTAAAAGTGAGACATTGTCGCTCTATCCTTCCAATATTAATAGTCGTCTTCTCGAGTGTCAATCCCTGAGACTTATGAATTTTTAATCCCCAAGCAAGTCTCAAGGGAATTTGTCTATTATGACCTCTTTCAATAGGTATAATAGGAACAGTATGAGGGAATAGTTCATCTCATGGAACTTTGACATAGTTATCAAATTTTACTAAAACATATGTTGGAGGATCAGGAGGGGATATTCCAGTATTATACACAATATTTTGAACTACTCCAAGGGCACCATTGGTAGGTCCCGCATTAGTCCATAAATTTGAAGTAAGCATAACCCTAGCTCCAACAGCAAGAAGGAGCTCATTGTTCAAGTTTTTCTCATTTGCTTCAATGGTGTGGTTGCTCTCTGATCTTGTAGCAAAACTACGTGCAACAAAGTGATTTAGGGATATCAAGAAACACTTATTGTGATTGTGCACATCGTCATTTATTGCAAACACATGTATAGCCTTATTAAATGACTCTTTTATTGAAGCATCCAAATTCGAATATGTACATGTCATTTTTAATCTCCATTCTTCTATTGTTGGAATCACATCTCTAATGCTCATTAATAAATGACGAAAACATCTCTGATCATTGATTTGTCCATCTTTTCTGAATATTGTATCAAGAGTTACAACAGTTGTGAATAAATTCCATAATTCGTTTGCATGACTTTCACATGCATATGTAGGTCTATCCATAACAGGAGGTAGTTTACCCAAATGTCAAACCAATATAATTGATATACCTCGAAAATCAACTTCTTTATTATGAGGAAAATCTTTATGAAGTCGAGCATCAATATGTGTCAACAAATTTCTTCCTATAAAACTCATATCATCAATAAGGATGTACTTAACATGTTTCATCTCCTCTTCTAAGGTAAGCAAAGGTGACCCTTATAAATTGATTAAGTTCCTTACTAGTATATAAAGATAAAGTGTAATGTTGATGTATATATGTTGAATGCTACAAGACCTGTAGGGGCCAAAAGAAGCAATGAGCTCTTATGAGAAAGAGAGTCAATTTCAAGAGTTTGTTAAATAACACCAATCAAGTAAGACTTTCCAGTACCTACAGTCCTTTGGATAATCATATGAAAGGGTTCTTTATTGCCATCTCCTTTGTAATATTCAAGAATTATATTATATGTTATTTTTTTCTTTTCTCCTAAACTTTCAAATGAATACTTTTTTAAATATTTAGTAGTAACAATTGCATTCACATTTTTCTTTTTAGATATGAATTTCACAACACGTCTTGATGTTTCTTCATCAAAAAAGCTATTGGTCCAATTTTTCATAACATCACGAACCCTAAATCCAATCATGTCAAATTAACTAGCATGTATAAACTTATTCTTATGAAAACCTGAAATAATCTCCCACTCATGTTGCTCAAAACATTTTGTACATGTAAAGAATATTCATCCTCATTTGGAAATTGAGCTAGATCCTTTGAAGGTATTGGATTCTTTCAAAATGCTAATGATTACAGGAAAAAATTTCCCAATTTCGTATTATGTCATCATCTATAGCTCCAATATCTGTATCAAAAACACGAAATGGCTTGTACAATACCAACTTAGACCAAAAAAACTCCACAAACCTATCATTTTCATGAGGGGGAGTTGAACTAAACTTAGGAAATAATTGTATAATGGATGCATTATTTCATGTGAAACATTTCTCTTCATGGCGGCGTTTTTCATATGACAAGGATCTAACAACTTCTATCAATGAAAGGTCCCCCATACTCATATGTCTCCTCGTATATGCATCAATAAAATAATTATCACTATGTTCATTATATGCATCAATTTTTACTTCTTTGAAAACCTTTATCCCAACATTTAGAACAATTAATCTATGACTACATTCAGAAAGAGGAAGCTCCAAATGAATATGGCATGTTTCTTGTGCTCCTATATCCCTTTCAACGATAGTCTCACAAAACAATGATCTATATGCATGTGTCACTGGTTCATTTGGATTTTGAATAGAATAAATGCGCATCAACATATCGTGGAAGCTCTCTGACCTTTTTTTTTCTTTTGTTGCATATTTGTCTATATATTTAATCACAACATGCCTAGAAATTTTTGCAAGCCATATCATCATTGCTTCACAATTATGTGTATTTAATATATCATCATTTCTTCTACGTTCACATATTTGTTCTCCACTCTCATCAACATAAAGTCTTGACATTTTGCATAGCTCCCATGGTGTCTTATATCTACACTATAATTTTCCACATTTCTTTCGAAGGCATGATTTCTCATTTCACATTATGTTGCACTCAACACAATTGAAAAGTTCTTCATAGTCGATCATTCGATCAAATTGAAATATTTGTTCAATTTTCTTTAAGAAATAATGATTGACATCATTTGATATTTGTTGTGTGGATTGAATGCATTGACATATCTATCAAAGTATTAATTTTCAAGTCTAACTTGAGTGGGGTCATTTCAATTCAATATGTGCATATTGGGAGCATCTTTTAGCCAATGAAAAACATGCACATATGGAGATCCATGATCTTTCCACTCATAACAACACAAAAAATTTGTAGCATGATAAAATTTTGAAAAAAACTCATCTCGAAACAATGTTTGTCTCAAACGCACATAACTTTCTACAATATGAGGATTATCAATCAAAGTTTGGTGTCTCGGTTTCTTTGCTTCCTTTGGATCTGCAGGACAGGTGCTAGGCATCAATATATGAAAATATGAACATTGCATATTCGCTACACTTTGTATGAATAATATTTTAGGAGTCCCAATTTGTTGAAACAAGTCACATAATTATGCATGAAATTTGGTCCAATGTGCATGCGCATCTCTTATAACATATCCAAATATCATCAATCCATCTATAATTTTAGAATTTGAAATATTTTTCAAATTCTCTCGTAACTCATCAATTGTTTTAGGTAGTTATATGTGATATTGTTTTTAACAAAAACTGCAGAACATGATTGAGCATGATGTCTCATGACAATATTAAGTAAATAATATATAAATCAAGGATGTCTCTCAAACCTTTTATCACAAAATATAAGGACATGCTTTGCATACTCATGAAGATGCACATTTCTTATGCGTGGTTGTAAATAATCATCTTATCCTTTAGGGGAAAATGTTAGAAAAGGCATATCAAATAATCCTTTAGCGTTATACTCATTTATGGGAGATGAACCGATTGTAGGCCAATTAATGACATCTGTAGTTTCACCATTTGGGTGGTTTTCTTCTCCATTAGGATTATCTACCCATGCCCGAATAAGTTTAATTCCCTACGTTCGTTTGGAGGCCTTGCAACAAAGGAATTGTGTCACAATATTTCAAATCATCTTCACAACCTAGAGCTCCTTCCAATGTTGCAAAGTCCATGTCATTGTCCATATTTGGTAGTATAATAGAATTAATCACATGTGCCACATTTTTTTGTTTTTTCTAGTAACTCTTCCACAACATGTATATCAATTCTACAAATTATGATATGGATCATTTTGAATCTTATAGAGTAATGCATATAGTATCTTTTGTCTAATAACAATGAAATCATAGATTGATCCTTACCGAACGTTTTTCACACAACTATGATTAAATCCAAGTCTTTAATATGTCGCCGTAATTTATTGGAAACATCTTTAATATCTTGAGGAAAATTGATTATGTGTCATCTATATTTTTATTGGCCACCTGTTGAATGCATTACTTCCAAAATTGGACTTGCTCATGCTATCAACATTTCATCAACTTGTGGAAGACTTCCAAGGATCAAAGGCTGCACCTAAGGATTCATATGATTTTGTGATGAAAATCTATGCTTATTACCCTCTCTTTGATATCTTGTACACATTGGAATTGTGTTAGTAGTCACCACTTGAATGTTAGGATATGACTACTTACACACATGGCACATTTGAGGTTGAGCTAATTTATCAGTTATTCCACAAAATATTTTATGTGAAGTAACTTCGTCTTCATATGAAACCACTAGAACATTGGAGATCATTTCAAGTTCATCTTTACATTGATCCATTCGTTGATATTTTAGATATTCATACCCACTAGTATATTGGACATCATTTCATGTTCATCATCAGATTTCTTCATTGGCTGATGACTTTTGAGATTCCTTCCTATAGGAGAAAGAGGTTCAATTATTGGCCTTACATCATTGAGACCTATTAATTGTATTCTTTGATGTGTTCTTACTTGTTCTATATTTTTACCTTTTTATTATTCTTTTTCTTTCAGAATTCCTATTTTGTTCTTCTACCCTTTCATCATCATTCTTCCTTTGTCGTTTCAGCCTTTTTATTTCACAATCCTTCCTTCGTTCTTCTTCCCTTTCATCCTCATTTTCATTTTTCATTTTAGCCTTTTTCCTTCATGATCCTTCCTCTATTGTTCTCCCCTTTGATCAACATTCATTTGTTTCCTTTGAAATTTTTGTTGATCATTATTTGGTATCTTGTTCTACTCTCTTTATGTTTCAATTAGTTCTTTCATATGATTTACTCGTCTTCTAAATCTTTGTCTTTGTACACTACTTATTTCTGCAATGTTTTTATTATTAATTTCCCCAATACTAGTACTCATGATGTTATATTCGTGTAAAAAAACCACACATATAAATTAACCATAATTATTATATTTTTTCTTTAAAACCTGGCTATGAATTATTTAATACTCTATAAATTGGAATCTACCTTATTTAAAATTATTTTAGAATAACATGTAAAACATAAACCCTAAAGCTAAACATAAATTAATTAATATATGAGCATAATATATCAGCATAAAATAACTGTACTGTTAAAATATGATATTATTATCTTCTTCTATTTTTTCAAAAATAGAGACTCAAGATTACTTTTTATTTGTAAACCTAAACACAAATTTGTAAGTCTTATCAACACTATCTAAAATGAGTTTGATTTATTGTTTTTAAATTCATCTTAAAATTTAAAATAGAGTTTCAGTGGGTTTTAACTTATTCTTTTTAGGTAGTATGCACAATTAATATAAATAAATATGGCATAAAAATAGCTACATTATTATATTTTCCATAAAGTGGGATATTATGCTGCTTAGAATCAACACTTCCATACGAATAATTAAAATGTTAAAATAAATTAATTGGCCTATATGAAATTATACAATAAAACTTACCAATAATTTCATTAACAAGGACTGCACTGCAATCCACAGTCCCTGCCGGTAGTAGCCAACGCAGGATGGATTTAGTGACCGATAGAGTTGACAATGCAGAATGAACGTTTGTGAAAGACAAAGTTGATAACTAGGGCAGAAAACTCTCACTTGCTACCTGTTATTCCTAACAATGACCACTAAATATTAATGAGTCAAATTCAAATAAAAAAGTCTATGGTAACGTATACTTATATATAGTATATCCCGTGAAAAGAGAATTGGTTCTAGTTGTATCAGTAGGTAAATTGATGAGGTAATTTCATGATTGAATCGTCTGGATCCTATCTATCCGGTCTAAGGACGTAGTGGAACCAATATGCATGTCATGCATGTGAGAACCAATATTCATGTAATGAGTGACATACTGGAAGGCACATTTTCTTTTTAAATTTATTCAGCTACGGGTCCATAGAGTCTAGCCTACATGTTAAACATCATGCCGCTTGTTAACTTAAATAAATATGAATTGAAAACTACCCACATAAAAAATAACAATTAATTCTAGTAACAAAAAATTAAAAAATAAATATAATAACGGAAACAGTTAGAGAAATGATGGGAGAAAATATCTTAATTACTTTAAATATCATGATTAATATGAATGCTCATCTTGCACAACAACCCATCATGATTATTATGAATTTTAATATCGCATAATGTCAGTTCGGAAGGTAATCAATTATGAACCGATGTAAAAAAGGACTTAAAAAAAGGCATGGGCTGTATTCCTAGTCGTGGGAGAATTAATTATTAATTATGAACCAATTTTAAAAAGAGTTTTAAAAAAGAGGCTTGAGTTGCATTCCTTGTTCTGGAAAATCTGTTTATTGCATACAGTGGGAATAACATATTAGTTAGATAGGATTCTTCGTGAGTTTCCTCTAAAAAAAGTATGAGTTATTAAGTCCCGTAGTGCAACATTAGAAGGGATTTTCCCTCTCTACCTTCATAAACACGGGTTGGTAGAACGATTTTTTTACCACTAATATTTATTATATAAATTGATAACAAGCTGCAGTCATTCATAATATTAATAAGAATAAATATTAATCGGAACTAAAGAATATATCTAGAGGCTAACATGTATTTACAACAACCCAATGGATTTATGGCTAATATCAACCATGTGTCTTGCTTTCCAGCTTCTATTAACCATGTGTCATGCTTTCCACAACCAAGTCTCCAGCTTTCCTGCTAGTATAAACCATGTGCCCTGCTTTCCACAACCCGCAAATAAGACTCCAACTTCAAGGTACTTTGTGGATTTTTTCCAGACTCCAACTTCAAGGTACTTTGTGGATTTTTTCCTTTGACATCTCACTCCTCTTCTCCCAATGTAAGAATACTAGCTTTCTGGGAACCCTTACGTCCAATGCCCTCTTTGTGAAATGGACTTGGGAAAAACCAATAACTAACAAGAAAGACAAATTTGGGAGTGCATCCTGCCTGCTTTCTGTGGGAGTGCATCCTTTTTGTATTGCTGGAACATTTTCCAGAAGTTATCCAATGATAAATGTGCAGCCGACGTTCACCATACTACCGATATTTCACATTATGGTGCACATCGTAAGATATTCAATCTTTGCCCATTGAAACTCACAGGCTTTTTTTTGAAAAGGAATTCCACATGACATGTAACATGATAGCATGAGGAAAATTTTAAATCAAATATTGGCAGTTCGACGCAACATAGCTAGAAGTCAAAACACCGACTGAAGCACGAAGATTTTTAAGCCATGATAGAGCGACATGGAATGTCGATTTTTTTTTTCACTGGTGTATTCATAAGCTTTCCAACCTATAATAGTAGAAGACACCACCTTTCAAGAGTTTTATTTTTTTGAGTAGAGGGCTAGAGCAGGTACCTTTGGTATGAAGGTTTCTCAGCCATCTATAGAGGCTTTGGAATATCGTTAATGGGGACAATACATGCTTAAGCTCTTGAAATTACAAAGAGCTATGTCGACATCATAAATGCTCAGGTGGGATTCTCGAGATTCTCAAAACCTGCAGCAACAACCATGCATATGTTCGTCTGACTTCAACTATGGCTGCACAACTTATTTGGACCCTTGTTGATGTAATTATATCCAAGGCTGATGGTTCAAGAGGGCTATAAAATGTATCTAGTATCTAGAAATTGGGGTTACCAGAAATTACATTACAAGGGGTTACCATAAATTGCATGGGGTTGCCTGGAGATGCGGCTTTAGGAATGAGGCATTGGTCCACCGATGGCTCTCTGTTCTCCATTGTGTTGGTGCACCGATGGCTCTTCATCCTCCATTGCAACATCCTCCATTAAAACAACAACACTTTAACGTAAACCCATTGCCCTTTCGTAGTGAACCAATTTCAATGACCTGTAAAACAAAGATGGATAATTCATCAATTTAAGTGGTAAGTATATGAGCATTTTAAGTTTTATTTGACACAAAGCATATTGAATTTACATAAATTTTCTATACTTGTATTTTTCAATTCATAAATAGAACTGGACCAGCTAGATTTCATGGTCTATGGTTTTCTATACCTTGATCAATTTTACTATGTGTGGCATATATTTCTATCCCAATACAACTTGTAGTTGATTTAGTTGTAGTTATATATCAATCTTCTTCAATTTCTATTTTTATTACTTGTTTGTGTGTGTGTGTGTTTTTTTTTTCTATTTTTTATGTTTCTATTACCTCTCCAAGTATAATTTTTGAGTATAATTTTTAAAGAGAATCTTTTCATTAAACATTGTCAAAGAATCCCATGAGAAGTTGAAAAATAGTACCGACCTGTCTACAATGCCCATTTCAATTTCACTTAGCACATTCAGAAATTATGGCTTTTATGCTTCTATCCCCATTGATGGCTTTTATGCTTCTATCCCTGCCGATGGATTTTATGTTTCTATCCCTTCTGGTTGTGCAGCTGCATTCATCATTTCCACAGGGAGCGGAAATAATCTAGGAAGTTACTCAATTAACAAGGGCACTGGGAAATTACTCCACTAACAACGGAACTGGGAAATTACTCCACTAACAAGGGAAAGATGCAACTACATTTCCCACTAACAAGGAAAAGTTGCAACTGCATTTCCCACTAACAAGGTGGGCAAATAGTTTTAAGTTGCAATTGCTTTCATTGTCAAGGTGGGGAAATATGTTAACACTAGGAAGTTACTCCACTCCCAGGTGAAAGCTACAACTACAGTGGACAAGTAACTCAAGCAACTCTTCAAATCTTCATGAGAATCAGTGTCTTCATGAGTAGCATAAGCCCTTAGAAAAAACCTGCAACTCTTCAAATCTTCATGAGAATCAGTGTCTTCATGAGCAGCATTAGCCCTTAGAAAAGACCTGATAAAACATGTATCTTTTCTAAAACACATAAAATACAGGTATCTATTCTAAAACACATAAAATACCACTCCTTGAAGAGGGGGCAGGAGGGCGCTTACAAGAGCATATAGAAGAGCATATATAAGATATAAGAAGTGACTAGCGTCCACATGAAATGGCAGGTGGAAGATAATTTTTCTTCGTTGTCACTCTACAAAACCGTACATGAGATTTTCACCTCATGTGGCTTCTCGTTCAATTTTTTTTTCGAATTAAGTTGGATTATTTTCGTTGTTCGAGAACCTTCATATTCCCTTCCTTTACACATTATGTCTCAAAGGGTAACTCGAACCAATTAAGTCAAACACATTTTTGGTTACAAGAGGATATAGAAGAGCATATAGAAGATACATTTTCGGTTACAAGGAAATATAGACGAGCATATAGAAGATATAAGAAGTGACAAGCATCCACATGAAATGGCAGGTGGCAGGTGAGCATATAGAAGATAGAAGAGGTGACAAGCAGCCAGATGAAATGGCAAGTGGCCTGCTGCTGAAGCATGGTAGTTTCAAAACTTTACATGAATGAAAATTTTAAACTTTGGATAAAAGGAGTTTTAATTTTTTATATATGTATGACACTTTTAAACTTGGGATAGAAGGCGAATGAGTTATGTTTAATGTTTTCCCTTAAAACATTAAATTTTTGAGAAGTAATGCTAGCTGCAAAGTAGCATTAAAACAACAATGAGTTGAAATCTGAAATTTATTATCCTAGGTTTTTATAAAAATCTTGAAAATCATATAGTTAAGCCAGTTTTGTCTTTAATAAGAGGTTGAAATTGAAACTTTGGATAAAATTTTGTTTAATTGCATTTTTCTTTTAAAACATTGGTTTAAAAATTGAATATAACGATTGTTCACACGAAATTAATGCTAGGTCAACGCTTATCGAACACTAAAGTTCCAAGGCAAGGACTAATAATGACTCCCTCACTCCTTCAAATATCCAAAATCCAAGTAAACATTTCATCTCACATTTAAATATTAATAAACTTTTCAAAACACTCGATTTTAAACTGATTACCCACCACTCAGAAAAAAAAAATCAAGTTGGGAATCATTATTGGATAATATGGCTATGAAGTTGCATGGAATCCATACAAAATCCACACAAGCAACAGATTCGTAAGTTGATGATATAAAATTCTAAGCACAACATAATAATAAGGTTATTTGTATATGGAGACCATATGTCTCAAGGAGTCTAAATAGACAATGAGAGCATTCAATTTCATTAAGGTTGTGGATGTACAAATTACTTGTGGATGTACCAATATTGAAATAGATTATTATTGCCTATGCATGAACGGATTGAAATATATATAAATGGGTAATTTATGTTGATCAATGGTTGTCATTGATGTCAACCCAAGCAGCACCAGGGGCTACCCCAATCTTGCATGGTAGTTTTTACCTACAAAATTACTATATTCCGGTTCAAGAATATTTTTGATGGTTTCTACTTGTTGAGATATTTCCATTGATATATGGCACGCCATGTAATTATTCACGGTTTGAGAGATTGATGCAGGGTTACCCCTGCACACCCAGAATTTTTCTAACTCATGCATTAACCCTCAATGAAATCTGCAATTCGACCACATCTAATGCCTGCAGAGTCTATATAATAGTTCACCTAGAATTTTATCAGATAATTGTATCCATGAGAATTCATTACGCGCTCAACAATTCACATATCCTGACCATTTGTTCTGTCATTAAACACATGAACTGGTTTAATTACAAACAAATAATCACGCATTTCTTACTCACCATTCACTGGCTGGCACTTTCTGCATAAATATCTTTCTTGTCGACATTTGCATTGTTATTTCCCGTTTCAACTACAATAGAAAGCTCCTTTGGAAATTGAACTTGCAATTCAGAGTGTTTCTTGTTGATCAAATTACCATAAAACATATGACACACTAATTTTTAGAAAGATCCATTGAATAACTCACTTGAAAATTAAGAGGCATTCTCTTAAAGACCTGAAGATCCCAAACAGTATTTTGAGAATGTAAAACTAACAAGCATGGTGCCTCTGACCTCTATATTGCAATTTAAAACGCAGAAGCTGCTTGCAAACTTTAAATACGTCCAAAACTTATATGTAGAGCAAATATATGGAAGCCTTCCTCTTGAGGAGGTAAATCCCCTCTGCGGATAGAGGCGATCCCTACTAGCCCAGCAGGGGTCTAGCAACAATCAAACAATGTTATGACGCAAGCTCCTAGTTACGAATGAAAAGACTAGGAATAGAAGCCTACCTGGATTCCAACGCTATGATCTGAAGAAGAAGCGTCCCCATTCCTCAGCCCCGGCAGATCACAATCCCTCCACGATCTCCGCGGATGAACACCTGCACATGGAAGAAATGACAAGATACAAGCATAAAATCCGGCACACGTAACTAAACATCAGTCAGAAAGGATGTTACTCGCATTAACATGATGGAAAACGGAGTGGAACCATAATCATAATCATCTATTAAATAATAAACGAAGAGAGATTACAACCAAGTTCTGACGTCGCAGCCTCCTTCGGACGGGTCTCCGGTCGTCCACGTCTCGCAAAGCTCGCCAAGGAAAGGGAAAACCTCTCCGGAGTCTCGTGACAATGGTCTCCTTACTTGAGTCAGCCTTAAGGGAAAAAGAGGATTCTTTACAACACAAAGGCTCTTGGGAATATGGAGATTCAGAGCTTAGGCACTTCAAGACTAGCTTGCCATGGATTTGAGCAGGCTTTTATAAATGGGGAAGGAGGGAGTTGGGATCCCTATTATTATGGGATTGGCCCTATCAACAAGGAAGGTTCCATGGGAGGTGGCAAAACCACTTCCCTTCCATAGAACTCCCGCAACCAAACCTCCCAACTCAAGATAGGCAATGGTTGTGAGTTTGTTTGAACTCAACTTCCGCCATCCATATTTAAAAAACAGTCCCTAAAATGGGTGGCGCGACTGCTGCTCTATGACAGAGCGCCAGGTGGCGCGACCTCTTTGCAGGATTTTCCCCATTGGCGCGAGTACTGAACTGCTTGCCCGCGCCAATGCTAAAAGGGATGTTTTTCATGATTTTTGCAAGGAGATGTCTCAAGGGAAAATAAAGCTCATGCTTAGAGGAATGCATTGATGATGTTTTCAAGGCATGACAATGTTCACAGGTCAAAAAATGGGTCCTCCATTGTGCGGGATGGGGAATGGTAGGGACGGTGACAAATTACTGTGTAACAGATGCCCCCTAAAGTATGAGGCCCGAGAGAGAGAGGGGTGAAATGCTTTACGAGAACATGTTCAACTGAAGGCCCGCCGTCGGAAAACCTGCGCAGAAAGATACAATTGATATCTCAAGTACATGATGTATATGTGGCATGGACGCAGCCATCCGAAACAGAGTATGCTATAATCCGGATCCAGGGTATGGGTGCAGCCATCCAACTAAGATCAAACAAATAGACTCGGGTATGGTCGCAGCCATCCAATCAGTGAGTCATGTACATAATGATAATAATCCACAATCACAGCCTGGATTACAACAGACACAATCCAGGGTCTTGCGCTCCATCTCGACCCAAACAAAGTACAAGTTCAGGCATGTGAATATGTGAGCTGAAGTCGAACATGCAAGAACATCGTCTGATTACCAGCCAATGATGAAAGCTGTTAACAGACGCAAGAGAAACCACCAATAATGACAATGGTCCTCAAGGTACTAAGGTACAATCTACGACGTGCGAATAAATGAGTTGACGTCGAACACCCGCAGAATCACTCGATCGGAGGCCAATGATGTAA
The DNA here is from genome assembly GCA_034641835.2 of Pinus albicaulis. NCBI lineage: Eukaryota > Viridiplantae > Streptophyta > Pinopsida > Pinales > Pinaceae > Pinus > Pinus albicaulis. Next base: position 1,388,265,761 of record CM076577.1, read on the forward strand.
ACCTCACGTCGAATGCGACGAACCTGCCATTGAGGAATGCAGGCTCCAAGGTACCATAAGGAGTCTCTAGACCAACTTCCTGGATAATGAGTTGATGTCGACAGGAAGTGACCTTGATCGAAGGTGGGCCATAATGATTCCCACATCATCGACACGAGACATAGGAACATGATGTTTTTGTTGCGAATCAAGATCGTATGAGAAACAGAGGAAGGTTGATATTTGCAGAGGCCAACTTCTCTTGAACATATAAACGGCACGACAGTGGACTTGGCAGTATTCGACATCAACGGATCAGAGGTCATGGTGACGAGGCAATGAACAGATGAGAGGTCAAAAGGGATTACCCAAACCTACAGAGGCAAAGTGAAGCAACGAGATGAGATGTCCCCAACCCGACACGAATGCAGACAAGTGCCATGTTCAAGAGCGACATACTGCCGATGATAATGACGATGGTTCCATTTTTCCCCCACCATTTCTGGCGAGTACCCCAATTATTTTTGATAACAAGCTTGAAGGGGATAGCATATGCTTGCAATATAAGTCCGCCCTTCGGGCGAATCCATCCTAGTGCATTTAACGAGTCGTAGGAAGGAGGAACTCGGAGAACGTCATTTCGACTAGATCCGATGTCATCAGGGTTTAATGAGTCTGACAAGGGAAGAACTCGGCGTCTTTTCATGTTTAGAGAGTTTGAAAAGACAGCAGAAAAGAAAACTCCACAGGTCCCTTTTCGTAAATAGTTCCCCAGATCCGAAAAGGTAGAAAACAATATCCGGGAAAACCTCCTAGTCGCGATAGGCTAGGGTATTCCTTTTTCATAATCAATCCATCCCAGCCCGAAAAAGGGTTAAACTTATACTGGGTGGATGTCGATTCGTGTCCATTTTAACGAGATCGAAACGACAAGGGCCTCGGCAATCTTTTCATATTTAGAGAGTCAGAAAAGAGCTGAAAGACGACTCCAGAGTGACTTTTTCGTGTATTTACCGAGTCCGAAAAAGTATAAAATACAACTCGTTTCCATCGTTTTAAGTCGCAAAAACCTGCTGCTGCACATACCAAGCAAGCGTAAAATCCATTTTCGACATAACATATACAAATATTTGATAAAAATAACTTTTAAAACTCATTTAACGTCGAAAAAGTTATAAATATGTCAAATTGGTAAAAATAAAATTACTTTTACTATTTACCTTGGTGGAAAGCAACAATGGTCCTTTTGGAGCAGAAACTTCTGACGGTGATTGCGACAAATCCAGTTAACCATTCAGCTTCTCGTCTCTCGCAGGTAAGAGGCGCTCTTTTGCTCTTCATTTTCATCCATTTTTTAATAACTTTCCCTTAAAAATCAGTTCTGTGTGGCCACTTTTAAAATTTTAGGGCTGCGCCCATTGGCGCGGGTATCGGGCACGGACCCGCGCCAATGAGCTCTTTTTTACAAAGGACTCGCGCCACGTGGCGCGACTGTTCACAAAACAGCCGCGCCAGCGGCCAAAGCTCAAAATTTGCCCAAAATTTCGACATTTAGACCAAATTGCATGAAATTTGAAGCTCATCAAAGATCTAACTAAGGGTTTTTGACCATGTGAATGCAGATAATCACTCAAAATGGCAATCGAATGGAAGGAATGAGAGCACAGAGAAGAGGATGAACAAGCCATGCAAAGCCAAGCTTGCATGAATGCACTTAGAGACTGTGGATTGAAAAAGTTCTTCCTCACACCATGTTTACGAGCTCAGCCCGAGCTCCTCCAGTATTTAATCAGTATCTGGGACGAACATGAACAGGTGTTCAGGTTACGAGACCAGGTGTTAGAACTAGAGGTCACCGATGTCTATTTCATCACTGGATTGTCCCGCAGAGGTCCAATCCCTGTATTGACTGGAAGCAGACCATCTGGGGAAAATATGGAAGAAGTAATGGCACGGGTGTGCCAAGGGGCACAAATAGGATCAGGAAGCAAGAAGGTGGATATCCACACCATCCCTGATCTAGCACTGAGAGTAGTTCTCCATACCATTACGCGGGTTGCTGGGTCGTAGGCTCCGCACGAGGCCACGAAGACCCAACTCCTGCTGGCCTCAGAATGCATGGGTCCCTTACTGTTCAACTGGGCAGAAGCAGTAACTATCAACATGAAAAGGCAGCTCACAAAGTGCAAACAGGGGAAACTGAAACAGTTCGGTTATGATTCCATCTTGGTATCGTTCATTCTGGAACGTTTACCAATCTTCCAGGGCCAGGGGGCCGCAGTGGGGAGTCCGATACCACGAGAGCCAAGAATGGCTCGTTGGGCAGCATTGATGCCCAGATTTGGAGGTGGCCAACAGATGTCCTGGAGGCCAGAGTTTTTTAGGTGGTTACGGCGCCAGCTGATTGTGGAAGACTGGCCCTATGCAGGAACTGACTTTACCGGGGACCCAGACCTCCCACTACCAGAGGGAGATGACTGGGACGAGGAGCTGGGTAAGACCTCATATTTTTTATTTTATGTTTATATGTTTTTTTTTGTTGATACACATTCGTCTTAACACAATCATATATGTATGCAGATGTAGGACCTGAGAGACCAGCTGGGATGTCTCCAATCTCCCGGAGGACACAACTCGCCCCTGAGATTCAGGGAGAGGGCGCTGGAGGAGATGAATTGATCCAGAACCTCGAGGGGATTGCCCATGGGATTCCAGATTATGCCCGGCTAGCAGACGTACCGATGGCATACCAGCGCCACACAGTGGGAGTTCCGAATCGATCCACCGAATCCTGAGGCGCCTAGTGCGTGCAGTGACGTGCTATCATGAGCACCATGCGGATTAGTCTTTAGGATTTATACCACACCTATTTTTTGAGAGACATAGCGTCTCCGGATGTACTAAGACGATTATGTATATTTTTTTGAGTTTTATGTGACACACTCTACGTAAACATTTTGATATCTATATATATGCATATCTATTTCTGGATGAGTCTTTCTTTACATGTGATGATGATTTATAAATTGCGCAAATGTCTGTCTAATACCAAATTTTCTACTGCATCTGTTAATGTATTCAAATGCCTGGGTATATGATGATATGTAATGTAGTCAAAATTCCTTTCCAGTAATCGAATACGCAAATACAGACGTAATATGGACGGGTTTCTTACCGAATAGTGTCCGTTCAGCTGTAACACTACAAGTTGTGAATCTAGGTACATGAGCAATTCACAGATACCAAGGTTTACTGCCTCGGTTAATAATTCCAACACGGCACTATATTCTGCGATGTTGTTCGTGGTACGCCCTAGACACACACCTTGCAGGTCAATCAACTCACCAGCAGGATCGTAGATTACCCAGGCTGCGGAAGACAGATTCCTGGTACTGCGGGAGGCACCATCCGCGAAACCAACAAATGGATAAATAGACATCTGCACAACCAGGAAGACCCGATCAGCAGAAAGATGTTTACAAAGCACACCACACCATGCACACAAATGACAATTACACACCTATGTACACACACCACACCAAGAAATCACTTCAGGCATAGTACTTTTTAAGGTACAACCCATTTCTGGGCTACGCCAGCGGAACTCCTTCGTAATCTATAAGCCCGTAGGCCCCATTTTTCAAAACGTGCTTTACTATATAGGGCCCGTGCCACATAGGCTGGAGTTTATCAGCTCCAAGCTTATCATGTGCCTGATCGTACAAGAGGACGAGGTCTCCTTCAATGAAAGAACGGGGAGAAACAGATTGATCAAAATGAGTTTTGACCCTCTTCTTTTGTGCTTCGATGATCAAAGCAGCTAGACGACGAGTTTCATCCAACTGTTCGAGATACAGAAGACGTTCTTCCTCAGGAGAAGTATCCGGTAAGAGCTCCACAGCTAATTTAAGCGAAGGAATTTCACATTCAACCGGCAGAGTAGCTTCCAGACCGTACACCAATTGAAATGGTGTGAATCCGGTTGCACTCTTAGCAGATGTTCGGTATGCCCAGAGAGCTGAGAACAGTTGGAGATGCCAATTGGATTTATGAATCCCAACTGTTCGCTGAAGCATAGTGACCAAAACCTTGTTCACCGCTTCAACCTGACCATTCGCTTGAGGGTAGTATGGTGTTGAGCTGTCGTGACGCAAGCCCAACGTTGAAGTCAGCTCCGCCATCATGTAATCGTGGAAATGAGTACCGTGATCAGTGACGATGGCTTGAGGAACCCCGAACTGTGCAATAACGTGGTTGAATATAAATTGAGCAGCCGTTTTCCCGTCAGCAGCTAGTGTAGGCATCGCCTCAGCCCACTTAGTGAAGTAGTCGACGAAGACAATGATATATGCATGCCCCCCGGCCGAGTGAGGGTTACACGTCATAAAATCCACGCCCCATTTCGCAAAAGGGCCGACGGTAATAACGGGATGCAATGGCAACGGCGGCGCGCGCATCTTGCGCTGAAAAATCTGGCATGGATGACATTTACGGACTGCAGTAATACAATCCTTGAATATGGAAGGCCAGAAATAACCTGCCCGCAGAATCTTCTGGGCAGTAGCATACCCGGACATATGTCCGCCACAGGCGCCACTGTGGCAGTCATTTAAGACTTTCTCAGCCTCTTCTAAGGTAAGGCATCGTCGGAGCACCAAATCTACTCCAATACGATATAAGGTATCTCCTACTATACGGTAGGGTTGGGACTGGTGCCGAATCCGACGGCGGGCAGTTTTATCCAACTCAGACCGAAAAGTCGCGGTTTGAAGATACACTATGATTTCACCGTACCAAGGATCACGAGTACTGATAAGAAAAAGCATTTCGTCCGGTATGTGGTCTTCAGAGTGTGAGGGAACAGAGTCTGTAGGGAGAGAACATATCAAATCCGCGAAGACTAGTGATTTAGTTGACTTGGCAGTGGTGAACTCCAAGTCAAACTCTTGCAGGATCATGATCCATTTGGAGTACTTGCCCCCTAGTAATTGTCTAGAAAGAATATACGTCATAGGGTTGCAGTCTGAAACCACTGTTATCGTGCGCAAAAGGATGTAATGGCGAAAGAGTTGTACGGCGTGTACTGCTGCTAAGGCCAACTTCTCGACATGTGCATAACGTGTTTCCGGGTCGAGAAGGTTCCGAGACAGGTAATAAACAACATGTTCATCACCGTTATCGTCATCCTGCACCAAGACCATGGCGATGGTGCTAAATGCGGCGGCTAGATACAAAGTGAAGTCGCGGTGGTAGTCCGGAGGACGAAGCAATGGAGCATTAACTAGCAATGTCTTCAGCTTCTCAAAGGATTCCTGAGCAATTTCGTCCCAGTGAAAGGGAACGTTCTGCTTTAACAAACGAGTGAATCCTTTGGCCACCTCGGCATAATTCGAGATAAAGCGCCTAAGAAAATTCGCTTTCCCTTGCAGACTCTGTAACTGATACAAGGAGGAGGGTGATGGGAGAATTACGATGGCCTCGACCTTTAGAGGGTCAAGGCGAATTCCATCTTTCGAGACTATAAAGCCTAAAAGACAGCCAGAATCAACGCAGAAGACGCACTTATGAGGATTGAGCCTGATGTTGTAGTGTCTGCAACGAAGAAAGATCTGGCGAAGATGCTCAGGATGGTCCTCTCGCTTACCTGAATGGGCTAGCAAGTCGTCCAGAGAGGGCTGAACGATATGGCGAATGTCATGAAAAGCATAGGACATCGCACGCTGAAACGTGGTGCCAGCGTTCTTTAAGCCGAACGGGAGTTTTTTGTACTCAAAAGTGCCCCACGGACAGATGAATGTGGTCTTATGTTGATCCTCAGGTGCGATATTGATTTGGTTATAACCTGAGAAACCGTCCATTAAGGAATAGATCTCACTCCCGGCACATTCGTCGATGATCTGGTCGATAAACGGAGTGGGATAATTATCCTTTGGACAGGCGCGATTGATATCGCGATAATCCACACAGACTCGAATTGTACCCTACTTTTTATCGACAGGGACAATGTTGGACACCCATTCTGTAAGGGGGATGGGATAAATAAAACCCGCGTTCAGAAGTTTTTCAACTTCTGCCTTGATGGCGGCGGCTTTCCGAGGATGCATGGGACGTAAGCGTTGGCGCACGGGTTTCGCACCTGGGTAGGTTGGAATCTCGTGCACGACAATACTTGGATCAATTCACGGCATTTCCTCGTAAGACCATGCGAAAACATCTCTGAATTCTTTGAAAAGCTCAGTATAGACTTGAATCTCCTCGGGAGAACAAGTCACACCCACATGAATATTCTCAACAATCCCCGGTTTAACGGAGATGTTGATTGGAATAGTTTGAGTAATGTTACTCATATTACCCTCTGAAAAGACCTCGTGCATTAAGATCGGTGTTTGAAGAGGAGGGGAAGGAACCTGAGTAGCATAACGCTCCAGAAAATCAGTCATTGCCCCCAAGCTGGGGATAAACGAGGAGCAATGATGTCCATCGCCCCAGGGCAACTCCTCAAGAGACATAGTTTCAATGATAGCCTCATCTGAAGGAAAAGTCTCTCTGAGAGGATCAGGTGAATCAGCCTGACCAAGCCAGGGGGATTGCGAGTAGACGTCGAGAGCCATGCTCATCGGAGCATGCTGAGGAGGTGGAGGGTCCGATGCGGCAACAATCTCACAGTAGCTGATCTCTACTGGTGTTAAAGGCATGGATTCTCCAAACTCATATACCTGCTCAGGTGTAGGAATAAGCCACAGGTGTAGGAATAAGCCAGGGGTCATCAGTCCTGGACAACATGTTGACTTGAGCGGTATTCGGTGGTGGTGCGGGGAATATACCCATGAGGACTGGGTCTTTGAAAAGACCAGGTCCTACACTGTATGGGGGATTCAGAATTTGATCCACGTATGGCACGTTGTTCTCAGAGCTAGAGGTGAAAAATGACAACTGATCCACCGTGACAATCTTGCCCTCGTGAGGGAACTTAATGAATTGAAAGACGGTAGACGGCACGCAGAGCATGGCATGGGTCCAGCTGCGGCCAAGAAGTATATTGTAGTTGAGTTTAGCGTCAACCACCTCTACTTCTACGTTGACAGTTTTTCCCTGTAGTGTGATCGCAAGACTCTCGAGAACGCCCAGGGGTTTAGATTCCCAACCATCAAATGCCTCAAGGGCATTGGGAGATGACGACAAGGCTGGAGAGCCGATAGCCTTCCAGCAAGCGGAGGACATAACGCAGGTAGATGCACCCTCATCTAAGACGGCCCTATGAATGTTCAGACCGTTAATCCCGACTTGAATGACCAAAGCGATTTGATGTGGAAGCCGGGGAGTAAAATTCTCCAGATCGAATGTGAGAAGGCTCGAGTCGGCGGGATCAATACCACCGATTGCAAACAGTAAAGCCTTCCGTTGTGAAGGACAACTTTGAAGAACCTCAAGTGCGGACATAGCACATGGCGCCTGTGCCAGATCCTCAACAATACTGTAATGTTGGGCGGCACGAGCATTCGGATTATAAGAGGATCTTCGAAGAACACCCTTGGGTTCGGGAGTCGGCTTCTCGATTTCCAATGGACAGGAGGCAGGTGGGGGAGGCGGCCCATCCGCAATTGCCTTCCCGGGTGCCTGCCGCGGTTCATTGTAATCCGTCGACCACGTAGCGATAGTGATAGGTGCATTAGTATTCATCATAAAAACCTGAGACCCAAACGGTGCAGATGGTGACACATGTTCGACCATCTGGGTCTGCTGAGATGGAAATGGCTCTTTTAAAACAGCCGGAGTCCCTTTAGAGCCTTTAAGAAGTTGACTAACCTCGGACCGTCGTGGACAATCCTTAGTGTAATGTTCACCTTCACAGATGAGGCAAGGGAATTTCGGCTTACGTTGGGAGCCATCCTCAGTTCGAGATTTAGATTCCGGTTTCGGGGCATCAGATTTTGATTTGCCTTTTCCCTTTTTCTTCCCCTTGGAGGATTTGTCCGCAGGATTGGCCTGGACGGCATTCACCTCCGCGGTTTTACCGGAATCAGATGGGGCGGGATTAGCAGAGGTATTATGGGAAGAATTAGCCTTCTGCTTCCCATTCGAAGACTTCTTCGAATTTTGAGAGACGGAACCAATGACAACATCTACCGCAGGGGTAGGCAGAGCCTTAGTGGTCCCGGGCCATGGAGCATCAGTCAAGATGTCATAAAGCGTGCCAGACTGCGAATAGACAAGATCCAGGTACTGGGCACGCGCGATAGCTTGTTCCTCCATCACACACGCTCCCATCACAATATCCTGAGCGATTTTATTCACAAAGGAGGTGGTGAACCAGTGAGTCAAAATCTGATCAGGTATGTGAAACTTGATCAGTCGACGACGGCGCCGCCACTCATGAATGTGATCTGAGATGTGAGTGGCCTTGTCCTGCTTTAGAGAAGTCAGGAGGTGCGTCCCGGCCTCATACCGGACCGGTAACTGGAAGTGCGTGAGGAAAGCCATAGCTAACGAGTTGAAATCCTGAAAAATACCACGGGATAGCTCTATGTACCATTTAGCAGCAGCTCCTGTTAAAGTACGCTGGAAAAGACGCAAACGGATCGAATCGTCGACCCAAGAGTTAGACGAACACCATAGGTGATACGTCATCACATGCGCCTGGGGGTCTTCGCCAGCTTTGCCCTCAAACTTGGGACAATCACCTGGTATCTTGGTGGGAACCGGAGGCCAATATGGATTATGTGAAATCGGATCATTGGTCAACTTTGAAACGTCCGACAGTTCCAAGGTAGTTAGGAACGACAATGGAGGGTTAACTGCCATGCCAGTCCCAGGATAAGGTCCGGTACCCATGCTCCACGATGGTTGTGAATATCCCTGCCCCCACGGGTTCTGTCCCGCAGGATTCTGACCGTAGGGGGCATAGTTCGTATAACCAGACTAATTTGGATTCTGGTAACCATAGTGTGGGGCTTGATAACCAGGGTTCGGGCCCTGATTAGGTGTCTGCCCCGTATAAGCAGCGTTTGGATTTGGCTGCTGAGCGTAGGTAGAACCGGGTGGAGGAGGATAATACTGAGAGCCTCTGGGGTGGTTATAGTTCGGTTGAGACTGACCATGAGGATAATAACCACTCTGAGGATGAGTAGGCTGCTGATAAGTGGAACCTTGCGGAGCCTGGTACGTAGGACGCAGCTGTTGATTTGGCTGCGGCATTGAATGAACAGGCTGTTGAGCAGAGTGAATGGAATGAGAGGGCTGCCCTGAATGAACAGGTTGACCCGACTGAGGGGGCTGGCCTGAATAACCAGGCTGGCCCGGATAAACAGGCGGCGCTGGTTGCGCAGGTTGACCTGGTTGTAAGTGAGCCCCAGGTTGTACCGGATGGGCCGGCTGGCCTGGAGGCGGGACACCGGGTTGTACCGGATGAACCGGTTGGCCTGGTGGTGGAACATGACCAGGTGCTTGCTGGAAACCAGTTTGACCTGAAGCATAACCATAGGATGGTTCTGGCTGATATGCAACGTTAGAAACAACAGGATACTGCAGTTGCATTGGTAAAGAAGGCTGGATTTGCCCCCCAGGACCATAGGCCGGTCCCGGTTGATACCCCGGCTGAGGCTGAGCAGGTTGACCAGAAGGGCTATAATATGGTCCTTGCGGATTGTACAATGGCCCTTGCTGGCCCGCAGGGTAGCCTTGGATGGGCTGTCCCTGTGGGTCATACAGATAGCCAGGTTGGCTTGCAGGTTGGCCTTGGAAGGGCTGTCCCTGCGGGTTGTAAGCCTGGTTGTACGGTAAACCTTGAGCATACAGATAAGCCTCAGGAGAAGGAAGGCGCAAAACCTCCCCATGCTCGTCATACTGACCTGGGAAAGCATACACGGGAGTGCCATCCTGTGCATAGTGCGAAAAGAAAGATCGGTAAGGATCTTGGGGGAACAGTCCAGCTTCGGCGTTCGGCTGTTGTAAAGACAACCGATACTCCTCCGGAGAGATATTCTCCGGTATAGCAGTAGCTAGATAAACATCTTCAGGAGTTGGCCCAGCCCTGGTAGCTGAGACAATAGAAGAAGAGGCAGCCACACAAACAGTGGGCCGAACGGGAACAGAAGTGACGGGCGTAGAATGGGACACCCCGGGTGTAGTGACAGCTGGCCTCGTGGCAGGAGATGATATTCCCATAGAGGCTGCAGCTGAAATGATCTGACCCAGAGATCTGTATCCCTGTGGCAAAGAAGGACTGGCTGACGACATGGTAGCCAGCTCAGAGTCGTCTCCCTTAAACAATCTACGCGGGATGCGCTGATAGTCTTCACCAGGAATTTCCTCACCAGAATCACTCATGGTTGATCCTGCCTTTAAATCACGCAAAAGACGGCGAGAACTAGGAGGAAAAACAGCAGCAACAAACGGTGAACCCGATGTAAGAGAAAGGAAATCAGCTCCTAATCTCAATTCAGACACAAGGTCCGAAAAGGGCCAATTGAACTCAACTGGTCCTCCAAAGGGTTGCTCGGCGAGAACCGGTCCCCCGTCAGGAAACTCGAAAACAACAGGCTGCTATGGTTCAACTGAAGGCTGAGAAGCTTCTGAAGAATCGTCCATGTAAGGACTACCAGTAGACGAAACCGAAGGTTCCGCCACTGTGGCAAAAGACTAGTAGAAAAGAGCAAACACACACACGGGCTGAAAACGAGTTAAGACACACGATCAAACGGTCAACAAGCAATGTCTAAACGGGTGTGTAATCGTGGGCGATCAATTTTACCTCATTGGAAAGTAAGAAATTCTACCATTTCATGTTTTAAGAGTCGAGAAACAATAAAAAGATGACTCTATCTCTTTCATAGTTGACACAAGCGTGAAAGGACAAGCGCTTGACGGTATTTTCAAGTTTAGGGAGTCAGAAAAGACCAAATGATTGCTCAGGAAAAACTAGGCACAAAGGGTGTACCAAATATCCGTGAACTGCAATATACACCTTGGTTTCAATAATGAAATAGAAATCGACCAAGGACTTTCCGTACGTGCAGGTAGTCTCCCCGAATGCTGTGTTCGGTGTATCACGGGTATAGGGCAGCAGACTCGGCTTCCTGTGGATAAAGGATTGAAAACCTAGAGGGATCTCCCTTTATATACGCGACGGTACGAGGAGCACAAGTCCGTACTAGCGCTGTCTAAAGCCAACAGGCGAACGACAGCTGCTAGGTTTAACGACGTCGGAACACGTCTCTAGCCTAGACCTTCTAAATATGTTTCGTTAAGTTCCAATGCTACCTTAGGTTAATTGAATAAATTTTACAGTTGATCTTCAATTAAGTTTCAATTTTCAGGCCTTATCGTATGTAGTGTCTCGAAAGACTCCTAAATGCAAAGCTATATGCCACAATGCAACATTTCGTTCGATGAAAACTAGTTAGAGAAGAGTTGAGAGCTTTTACACAAACGAAATGAACGGAAGACAAATAATGAGATCTCTAATGCAACTAATGCAATCGAAAACTTTTCATTCAAAACACTAATCACTAGCGATATGGAAAAGATCACAATTTGCACCAATTAACACAAGCAAAAGAGATTTTTTTTTTATTTTCAATGTTTAATAACTAATATGCACTAAACAAACTTGAAAACAAATGGAACAACTTGAGAAACGATATTCAAGAGAGCGAAACAAACACTTTTCACTCAACAACACAAGCAATCAGATCCCCAAATCGACCAAAGTCTCTCAAAACAAAGAAAAGACTCAAAAGCTTCCAATGGACTATGTGATCTAGGTCCAAGGCAAGACCAAACGAATTTCGAATGAAGGAATGAACAATCACCCAAAAATCGCAACAAAACAATGAACAACTACTTAGAGGATGCGGAGAATCAATCAGATAGTTGACGGGACCATCAAAACACCAAGACTCCCAAGGAGGGCTCGATACACTAAGGCACTAGATGCCCTAGGTCTTAAAACGTGAAATCGGTAGATAAAAGCAAACAACCAAAGGACAGAGGTGAATTCCCAGTCAAACAGGACTCCAACACACTCAGGCAGTCGGAAAATCAAGAAGAAAAACACTGATCAAATCCAGAGAGCTCAAAAATGAGGAAACTCAAAAACCTTACAGGGGTGGCGCGACTGTAAGGGTGAAACTGGCGCCAGAAAGTAATTGGCGCGGGCTGGACAAAGGCAACGTGCGCCAATTGGCGCGACTGTCGGGTTAAAAACCGCGCCAGTCGAGTTTCTCAGCAAAAATTAAAAACAAGCTACTCCAGAAGCAGACCAATGCAAGCTAAGCAAACCAAGAAGCAAAAAAAGTGAAAGAATCCAACCCAGAAGGTTCATCAAGCAAGGAAAAACATAAAACAATCGAGGCGAGACAACACAAATGAGACAATGAAATCCGGACGATCTCCCCAGCGGAGTCGCCAAATTGTTGAGGAGGTAAATCCCCTCTGCGGACAGAGGCGATCCCTACTAGCCCAGCAGGGGTCTAGCAACAATCAAACAATGTTATGACGCAAGCTCTTAGTTATGAATGAAAAGACTAGGAATAGAAGCCTACCTGGATTCCAATGCTATGATCTGAAGAAGAAGCGTCCCCGTTCCTCAGCCCCGGCAGATCACAATCCCTCCACGATCTCCACGGATGAACACCTGCACATGGAAGAAACGACAAGATACAAGCATAAAATCCGGCACACGTAACTAAACTTAGTCAGAAAGGATGTTACTCGCATTAACATAATAGAAAACGGAGTGGAACCATAATCATAATCATCTATTAAATAATAAACAAAGAGAGATTACAACCAAGTTCTGACGTCGCGGTCTCCTTCGGACGGGTCTCCGGTCGTCCACGTCTCGCAAAGCTCGCCAAGGAAAGGGAAAACCTCTCCGGAGTCTCTCGACAATGGTCTCCTTACTTGAGTCAGCCTTAAGGGAAAGAGGGGATTCTTTACAGCACAAAGGCTCTTGGGAATATGGAGATTCAAAGCTTAGGCACTTCAAGACTAGCTTGCCATGGGATTGAGCAGGCTTTTATAGATGGGGGAAGGAGGGAGTTGGGATCCCTATTATTATGGGATTGGCCCTATCAACAAGGAAGGTTCCATGGGAGGTGGCAAAACCACTTCCCTTCCATAGAACTCCTGCAGCCAAACCTCCCAACTCAAGATAGGCAATGGTTTCTGAGTTTGTTGGAACTCAACTTCCGCCATCTTTATTTAAAAAACAGTCCCTAAATTGGGTGGTGCGACTACTGCTCTGGGACAGAGCGCCAGTTGGCGCGACCTCTTTGCAGGATTTTCCCCATTGGCGTGAGTACTGAACTGTCTGCCCGCGCCAATGCAAAAAGGGATGTTTTTTATGATTTTTGCAAGGAGATGTCTCAAGGGAAAATGAAGCTCATGCTCAGAGGAATGCATTGATGATGTTTTCAAGGCATGACAATGTTCACAGGTCACAAAATGGGTCCTCCATTATGCGGGACGGGGAATGGTAGAAGCGATGACAACGTAACAAGGTCTATTGGTGAGATGAATGGCTAGGAGCAGGTTGCGGTGGGCGAGGTTGAGTCTAAGGTTGTTGACTAGCCGAAGCGGGCCGCTTAAGGGTAGCCCGAGATGATTGCATCATGCAAACATTCGATAAGTTGGGATCAGAGACATGAGGAGGAGGGAGACCAGGGAAAGTTCCAAGCAAAGAGGAGTCTTTGTAGACACCGAGAGAGACACTGGTCAAGGAATCGATGGTTTTTTTATTGGCTACAGAGGAGATGGTCATCTCAGGGGAGGTCTGAGACTTTGGCTCATGATATGTCAACTGGTCGATGGTGACTATCTTTCCATTGTGAGGAAAATACATCTTACGAAAAACCACGGATGGGACAGCAGACATGACATAGGTGTAGCTTCACCCCAAGAGAATGTTGTAATCTAGAGGGGCGTCGATGACTTTGACGTCAACGCAAACAGTCTTTCCCGCAAGAGTGATAGGAAAATTACGGAAGAGGCCAATGGGCTGGGAGGCGTGGCCATCCCACACTCGAAGGGTGATCGTGGAAGGGGCCAACTCAGGAGATCCGAGTTGCTTCCAAATTGAAGCAGACATCACATAGGTGGATTCCCCCTCATCAATTATACACTGAGAAACATTAGCGTTCTGGATGTTGACTGGGATTTGGAAGGCTACGGAAGTAAGAAGAGGAGGATGTTCTAATTGATGGGCGTCGAAAACAATCATTTGGTCATCAGCAGGATCTACAACGCCCATGGTAGATAGTAGAGCCTTCTTTTGGGAAGGGCACGACTGGAGGAGTTCTAATGTGGAAATGGCAGCAGGAGACTGCGCCAAATCATCTACTATGCTATATGAATGAGCAGCTCGACCAGGAGCAGCATTTTGGCGTAATGGTCCCTTAGGAATCTTGGTATGAACCTCAACTTTGGGTTGAGGGATGTGTAAGGGACCATTGGATGTCGAAAGAGGCTCTTTAGAACCTGAAGAAGGGGACTCGGAGACAGACTGAGCGGGAGGCTTGGGGTACTGGCGAGACCGAGTTTGAAGGTTAAGGTCGACGGTTGAAGATGGATCAGAGTTCATCATGAGGATCTAGTTATCGGAGGAACCAGAAGGGGAAGGTTGAGTGGCGACCTGTCCGTCAGGTGGTTGGGCAGCCACGAATCCTTGCTGGGGGAAAGGATCGGTAAACATAGCCAGTGGAGTAGTGGCCTCATTAGGGGGAGCATGAGGGGAGACATGTTGTCCTCACAATGTGGCTTGAGACTCCCACATCTGCCGCATCGGTGGTAGAAGGGGACAATCGTGAGTGTAATGACCGTAAACACCGCAACACGAACAAGGCTTATTTGTGCAAATAGGCCTATCCGGCTTGGGCTGAGTGCCCTGTTGCTGGTTAGCAGTGTTAGGGTCAAGACCTTGAGGATTGGGTCCACGAGTACCAGGGGAAGATTGATTTTGATTGCCTTTCCGCCTTCTTTGAGAGGAAGGGGGATTCGTCGCACCTTGCTGTGAAAATACTTGCCCTAGAGGGGGCTGTAGGTGCTGTTACGGGGGTTGAGAAGGCAAGGGAGTTGGAAGTGAAAATGTTGGAGGAGCTGGAGCACCAGGCTGTGGATAAGGATAATGGTTAGGTTGGGCAACATTGAGGTAAGCAGGAGGTTGGGCAAAAGGATGAGGCATGCCATATCCTGGATACATGCTACCTGGAGGGGGAAAAGTGCTAGAGGTGTTGGCCCCTCCCGGAGGGAGACCATAGCCCATAGGAGGTTGAGCATATGGATGAGAAAGGGCTCCAACGATACCGTCGGCGGAATGAGATGCCCTCGGGGCGTTAGCGCCACCGGGCCTGGGGAGGTCAGGAAGGACGGTATAAACATAACCAGACTGAGCGTAGATCAGGTCATATTTCAAGGCTATTTGGAGGGCGGCTTCTTCGGTTTGAGGGAAATGGGAGGCGACATCTTTGCCAATGGGAGGTAAGAGAGTGTGAAGGAACTAGTCCATATAAACCCGATCTTCAAAGGTGGGAGCTCGACATAAGCTCCTTCTTCTCCGCCATTCCTGGACATGAGTGGAAAGGCGGGTTGAAGAGGATTGACGGAAAGAAGTCAAAAGCTCGGTACCAGTGTCGTATCGGAGAGGGAGCTGGAAATAAGATAAAAAGGCTTG
Organism: Pinus albicaulis; assembly: GCA_034641835.2. NCBI lineage: Eukaryota > Viridiplantae > Streptophyta > Pinopsida > Pinales > Pinaceae > Pinus > Pinus albicaulis. The sequence continues at coordinate 1,388,281,410 of CM076577.1, forward strand.
GGCAATGGTCACAAAGGTGGTATGGGAAGAGGTGGCCTGATCAACATACCATTTAGAAGCTTCTCCCGTAAGCGTGCGTTGGAACAACCGAAGACGGATGGAATCATCGGTAATGGAATTGGAGGAACACCACATGTGGAAAGATCGGACATGGTTGGTTGGATCTTCTCCAACAAGGCCTTTGAACTTAGGGATGTCGGAGGGGAGCTTGGTTGGCATAGCAGGCCAACCAACATCGTGGCGGATAGGGTCATTGATCAACTGATTGAAATCGGGGAGGCTGAGGCCTGCGATGTACGGCAGCAAGGGTGCGGCCGAGGTAGTTCCTGTGGCGGTTCCGCTAGTAGTAGTTCCGGCATTAGGGCCAGGATTACCGCTAGCGTTAGGCCCTGGACCAGACATAGTGAAGGTGACAGGGGGAGAACCAGAAGTAAAAGGAGAACCCAATGAATCAGAAGAGGAGTCGGAGTGCGGACTCGGAGGAGGACTAACTCGACGACGGCGGGAAGGAGTAGGTCGACCGACCGGAAACTGAGGGTGAAGGCCAAGAAGTCTCCAGGATGTGCGCTTTGGGGGCGCAATGATGATAACACAAACACGGCACAAGGGGAAGGAGAATGACCAACAAAGGCAGGGAGGTGCAGAATCAAGTGATTACAATGTCGAAGCAAGGGCAGAAAAGGTGCAGTGTCAATTGATTTTACAATGTTTTAAAGTCTTTGCCTGGCGATGTTAACCAGGCTCTTCTTCGCTTAGGGTGAGTGTGTGGCGTGTGTTAATTTTAATTTTTAAACCCAGACATTTTGAGAGTAAAAGAAAAAAGTGTGCTGCGTAACTGAAAATAAATCTGCAGAGAACAGTATATAATGCTAAAATAACAGAAAATTAACAGCTAACAATGCATCGATCTAACCCAAGAAGGTGGGTCTCTCAAAACTAGTCTAAAAGAGGGGAAAAAATCTAGTCAAAACACACTAAAAAGAGGCCAATAGATCTAAGGTCGGGAGGGATAGGGATCTAAAGGAGAAAACTGCTGAAAAGAGGTGCAAAACACAGCCGAGAGATAAAGGCAAGGTGGCTGTAAAAAAGGAGAAAATCAGCAAAAAGCAGAAGGGACAAGGAGGAGGCCCTAAAGGAAGGTCCAAACAAAACTGCAAGAGGTGATTTGAAAGGGAGAAAAGCTGATTTAAAGGGATCTGAGAAGGAGGTAGCAGATCCGAAAAAGGGAAGGCTGAAACTCTAAAAACTGGGGACAATCAGTCAGCTTAAACTATTCCACCAAAAGTGGAGGGCACTGTCTAGGGGCTATGTTCCCACTTATGAGCAAAACAGATCGTGGTTGTGTCTAAACTAGCCGAGATGCAGGCCGGGAAAACCCCGATTTAAGCTTCAAACCCAAAAGTTGCGTAAAAATAGCAAAGTGCAGGTCGCAGGTTCTGACCTGTTTTCTGTGCAGGTCGCAGATAATGGGTTGAAAAGTGCGACCTGGAGTCCAGGTCGCAGTTTCTGGGCTGAAAAGTGCAACCTGAAGCTTCGGGTGTCCCGGCGGCAGATTTCCGAAAAAGTTGTCGTCTCAGTTGCGGCTGATGTCTGTCACCTGTGCAATAGGGCCAGAAACACGCGGAAGTTAGAAATTTTAATGTTTTAGGGTTTTATAGGTGAAAAACAACATAAAAATAGGAAAAACAAAAAGCTGAAAAGAAACCCTAGGGTCTGAAGTAGCTGGATATGCAGGAATATGAAAAACGACAGCGGTCATAATTGAAAACCCGTGTGGAGTCGCCAGTTGTTAGTATGAATCTTTTGTCGAAGTGTACGAAAAAAGACCACTTTAGCTACGCATAACTTATAGCCCTAACATCAAATATGGCTGCCAATATCTTCAGATCTGCAGTTAGTTGATCAAAACAAGTGCTGCAAAAAACCAGATCTATGCATAAAGAGACATTAAGCAGTAAAAATAAGGTTTTTCTCCATACATCCAATAGACAAGACAAGAACAATATTTTTTGAAAGAATTTTTGTATTAAGGGCACCTGGGAGGAAAACAAGAAGGTGTTTCCAATTCTCCTCAATGGAATGGGTTCTTGGAAGTCCTCAGCACTTCAGATCTAGCATTTCTCTCTCCTGTTGGTGTAGAAAACCCAGACAAAGATAGAACTCAAAGGGAGCCCACACAACAAATAATGGAAAATATGACAATGACAATGGCTCAAAGTCAGACCAAGAGTTTAGATCCAGAGTGATCTAATAGGCAACAAAAGGTGAAGAATGGTAGGAAAAACCCTCCTATTTATAACAAAATATTGGGTCATTATAGATCTTGGTGCATGATTAAAATAACATTAACCAAATCTAGATCCACCTTTTATGGAATATTTTATTATATTTGTTGGAGGGAAAAATTATTTGACTTGGGTCAAATCCCTTTATTTGTGAATAATAAATAAATAAATGATTTATTTATCATTTTAAAGAAGTGGTTGAAAGATAATCAAATAAATAATGATTTATTTAATTATTTATGGGTGATTTAGTCATATTTAACAAGGAATATTATTTAAATAAGATTTAAATAATTATTTCTAGAAAATAATAAGATAAATAAAGATTTATCTAATTAATTTCTTTGTTTTGGGTTAAACATGACCAGGAATAATAATTGAATTATTGTTTAATTAATTATTCCTTGAGGAAAATCAAACAAATATAGGTTTGTTTAATATTTCCTTTTTGGGTTTCCTGTTTAGACCATAAACAACCTAATAAATGTGTTTTATTAAGTTATTTTACATAGTGAAAGAAATTTTACTTAGGGTAAAATTGGTCTTACATGGTGTACTTGGGTCCATCTAATGATAGTAGGTTAGATGACCAAAAAATGGTGTAACACCTTGTAACCCCCATATTGTTATTATTGTGCCCTTACATTATTATTGTTAGGTCGGCTAAGATTACATTGTGGCCCCACTAGGATTATATTGTGGCCCCACGGACTCCTATATATAGAAGGAGGTTTTGGTCATTTGTATAATCCAAGAATTGTTCATTCATGTAATGTATTGGAGGTTTCGCCCTCGAAGTGGCTTATTTCTAAGGCGTTGATATCTCTTTTCTTCTCTTTTTGGAGCCGGTTTCACAACATTTGGTATCAGAGCTTTGAGATTCTAGGGTTTCGTTGTTCCAAACAGGTCATCGTGGATTTTTCACTATAACTTTTTTTATACGAAGGTTCAGAATCTGAAATTTTTAGAGTGCGAAGCCAAAATCTTGAGAAACATCTTCACAAAATTTTAGAGCTTGGTTCGCAATATTTTCCAAGATATGATCTGTGCCAGTTAGGTCATTTTGCAGGCTCTTGGATTTAACCTAAACAGGTCATCGTGGTATTTTCGTAATAAAGTTTTTTCTACGAAGGTTCAGAAGCTGAAATTTTGAGAGTGCAAAGATGCAATCCTGAGGAACATTGTTGCAAAATTTCAGATATTTGTTTGCAATATTTTCAGAGATATGATCTGTGGAAGTTAGGGCTTTTTGAGGCTTCTGAATTTCATCTCAAAGAGGTGATCGTGGGAAAATATTCATAGCTCTCTCTCTGAGGATCGGATTGGAATGTTGTAAAAAGTGGATGCAAGTTCACGGACTGTAGTTTTTGTTATATCAATTTTAGAGCCAAAGGAGGAAACAATGACACGTGGAAAGTCGTACAAGTTCTCTCTACTGAACCAGTCCAAAATTGGGTCATTGTGGGAGATTGGATGTAACTTTGCCTTGAAGAATCCAAATCAGATCAGACCTGTGGCATTTGAAAGAGAATTTATAGGGATACCTCAGTACTAAATTTAAGATATTGAATATCCCAAATCACAAAGGTAATTCAGTTTCAATATCGAGCTCCTCAAAATCAAGAAAAACGTGTGTATTTGGTTTTTAAAACTGCATAACGTTTGTTTGAAAAAGTAGTTTGAAGTGATTCCAAGGGCATATTTTAGAATTTTTATCATTATTGGGTTCTATAATGCCTCCAAAAAATAATTCCATACCCATTAAGCCCTCAAAAAGCTATACTATGACGCATGAAGAGGAAGAATTGCAGTATGAGATATCAAAATTACAATACCAAGTGCAACAAGTTTCGATCTTACGAAGAGCAAACGAAGATGACATAGATGGTTTAAAAGCATAAATGGAGGCTAAGTTGGATGGTATGAAGGATCAAATAATAGCTAATATGGATGATAAATTAGTGCAAGATCACATCGAGAATCAACAACAAGTTCTCCAACTCTCAAAGGATAACCTAACTTTGGTGCAGAATCTAATGAAACAACATGAAGATCAACATCACATCGAAAGAATTTCTGAAGTTGTCACGGAAACAAGAACTCAATAAGTACGATCAATTTCAGAGTATCTCAGCAAGTGGAAGAATTTTCCTGTAGAATATTCCACGTGGGAGGATGAGAATTTTATACAGAAGCATCAAGAAATAATCAAGCGTTGAGGACAACACTTGTTTGAAGGAGAGGGGCATGTTAAGTCCCTATATTAATAGTGTAGTCCCTTATTATGTTAGTATAGCCCCCCTTATTGTTATTGTTATACCCCTGTAACCCCCATATTATTATTATTGTGCCCTTACATTATTATTGTTAGGTCGGCTAAGATTACATTGTGGCCCCACTAGAATTATATTGTGGCCCCATGGACTCCTATATATAGAAGGAGGTTTTGGTCATTTGTATCATCCAAGAATTGTTCATTCATGTAATGTATTGGAGGTTGCCCCCTTGGAGTGGCTTATTTCTAAGGCATTGATATTTCTTTTCTTCTCTTTTTGGAGTTGGTTTCACAACAAATTGAGTGTGTTGAAAATAATTTAACAGGGGTAATAAACCAAAGGAATACTAGTCACCCTTTAGAAGTTGCCAAATAGCCAAAGACATCCACTAAAAGAATCAGAGAAGAAGAGCTTATACTACAAAGACTACAACAGAGAAGAAGTTTATAATCATTTACAAAAAGAGGCCAAAACTAGATACAACAGCTAAAGGTAAAGTAACAATAGATGTTGAAGAAACACAACCCTTGAATACCAACACTGCACAGACAGAGACCAATGTAGCCACTGTAATCATCAATGAACCAAATCAGAATCAAGGATAGTTGAATAATGAAGATGCACAGATAATGGAAAGGCAACAAAGTATGGAGGCTTCTTCCTCACATTCAGCAGAGGAGAAGGATTTGGATATTAAGGAAAAATACAAGCAAATCAAATTGAAGAATGAGGAAATCAAAACTGAAATATATTCTCAATTTTTGAAGCAAAAGCGAGGTAACCAAAACAGATTCCTATCAGCATTTGATTATTCAACTCAAAAATTGATTATGTCAGTCTTACAACCCACAATACCAGTGCCAAAGACAGTGGCTGACTATAAAAAATTTGATATGGAAGTAGCCACAGGTAAAATCCATGAGTTGGATCAGATTGAATTTCACAGGAAAACATCATAGATGCTCTATTCCACAGTGACCATAAAAGATATGAGTGCTCATAGGCTTCAAAATACCATTTCTAATATGCAAGACCAAATGAATATGGATAAAGCTTCATTATATGCAAAGGATCTAAGGATAAAGGCCTTAGAAGAGTTAGTATTGTAGGTAGGATATGATCCTACAAACATCAAAGTAGATGAAGCATTGGTTAAAAAGAAAAATGAGGACATAGCTTCCTTGAGGAAACAACTCAAGCTTCCTCACAGAGAGCATCCTCAAACAAAGGAATTTTTATAGGATCAAAAGGAGAAATATGAAATGATGAGCTTGATACTTCAACTGACAGCTCAAATCAAGGAAATGGAAGTACAAATGGACCAAGTTGTCCAAGAAAAAGAGACAGTTAATGAACCAATCATTCCCACTGTCATCCCAGTCATCACAGCAACAGTACCTTCTACTTTAGGAGAAAAATTAGCACCTAAAGAGCCACTGGCCACTGCAGTGCCAGTGACTTCTTCAACAACTTCAGTAACTAAATCCTCTACAACAGTGTTGCCACCTACAAATGAAAGCAGTCAACTAGTAAAAACAATGGAGGAGATGTCCTTGAAGACCAATGAAATCAATATATTGACCAAGATAATTGAAAATCTTGAGAAGACAAGAAAATCTGCTCAGATAGATGCTAAAATACATGAGCAAAATGCCCACAGATTGAGTGAAGAGGTAAAGAAGCTCCAGAAAGAATTAACTCTCAAGGATCAAATATCATATATTAAAAATTACCTATGGAATAATGTAATTGAAGCCATTCGTGATGTTTGGCCTTCAATTCAAGTAATTTTTTAGCAGAGAGAGTTACTATTGGCAGCAACAAGCAGAGATCCAAAAGACACAAGAAGAATTGGCAGATAAACCAAAACAGGCTGTAAGGTTAATAAATTTCCTCAACAACAAGAATAGACAGCAACTTGAAGAATTAAAAATCAATGACAGGACAACCACAATCCTAGAAATTAGGAAAGTAACCACCAAAAGAAATTTGATGAGGCAGCTTGAAGAGAAATGTGAATGAATGAATACTTCTATCACTAGATTCATGGTTAAATTCACCAATTTAAGGCAAAAGGGACTTCCTGATATCATGGTGATCAATGATAAGTTAATGCCTCAAAATTATTATGACAAAAATATCAGAGAACATGCCAAGGAGTAGGTGAACAAGCCAATAGGTCAAGGTATTCCCACAGGAAAAGTATAGCTAAAAAGTTTTGAAGATTTGTTTTATTTGTAGTATGAATTCAAACATTTATTTGTCATCAAACCCACATTTTCCAGGTACACTGAGGCTGATGAGAATTTTAGGAAACTCAAGAATATTAGAATTCCTAAAAATGAGGAGTGGCAGGCATTGACTAATTTGCTATAAAAAAATGAAAGGCAAACGAATGAAGAAGAAAAAATATGTTAAGTGATTTTACTGTCAAAACAGATTTTTACATCATAAACCAATTTTACTGAAGGTTAAAGAGTATCAGAAGTGAAAGAGTATCAGTGAGAAAGAGTATCAGCGAGAAAGAGTATTAGTGAAGGAAAGTTAGATTCTTAAAATATCTAAAAAGCCAGCAGAGAGGACACATAAGTAGCCAACTACTTGTTATCTTAAAACAATTTCTATTTATTTTGAATAAAATAGGGCAACTTGCTGATTTGTTGAGCAAGCTGTCACTATTATTGTTGTAAGATATTTAATTTTCCTACGTTAATTCCTAGAAGTCATCTAGGATATTTTGTAAGACATTTTATATAAATACTTCACCCTTTGAAGTATTTTGGCGTGGAATAAAATTGTTGGAGATTACTATAGATATTTTCGTTGACTTGAAGGCTTTGGATTTCGAATTTGAGTAGCAAACTGGATCACCTTTTTGACATCATACTTCAGGATCCCTGTGATAAGCTATCTGGAGTGAAGTACTCTCTTAAACTTGTCATTGTTTTCTTCTTTTTTTACTTGCATACATCTGTGTTTTAATTCTAAATCTGAATGTATAACTAGGAGTATTACTACATGACATGTTAATAGCACCCTGTTTTTAACTATTTATCATTTCTTTGTTTTCTTCTGATTTTCGGTGTAGGGAAATCTTAATTGCTCCCTCTCCCATTTGACCTCTATCTACTACTTCCCTTTTTCGGATCAAAGGATCCTTAAGTGCCCTTTATCCCGGTCATACCCCCTCACAAAACCAATTTTCCCAAGATCTCCAAGGGTTATCTACCTTGCCCTGCAGACATTTGGCCTTTTAGGCTTTGATCCCAGTTTTGTTAGCTTGACTTAGACTCCGTAGCCCAATGGACAAGTAGATTTCCCTCTATCTACCCTCCAAGTGAAATTTTCCCACCAAATCCAACAAAACAAAACCAAATATGTACATTAATAACTAGCCTAATATTCATAAATCAAAACAAAGTTAAACTTGAAAGAGAGAGCCCTCTCTAAACCCTAGGAAGGCTAGATCCTAGAGTTTGAAGTAGGTTTGTGGTTACCTCTAGTATTCTTTGACTAAAAACCAAATCCCGCAACTTAAGAATTTACTGGAGTGTTGACACTCTTCGTGGATTGTTGTTTGGCTAATTTTGCTTGCATGCTGATCATTTACAAGTTATCTATTAAGTTTAGCTCGCCTTTTTTTGCTAGGCCTTAGAGAGATACTATGTATTGTCATACATATATCATCATCCTCTGTAACTACTATTATCACAAATGTTCTTTGTTTGAACTATTTTGGACTAAAAAGATTGGTCTATTTTCCCTAGTGGCAAACTAACACGAAAAAACTAAATAAATGTGTATCTTTGATGACAAATTAATAGACACTTCTTAACTTACAAAATAAGAGTTGTAATTTAATTGTTTTTTATGGTTTTTTTTTTTAACTTTATCAGCCTAGATATATATTATGAAGTATGTTTAGTAAGATATTTTGATGCTTATCACGGATTTATGGTTTTTTTTTTTAACTTTAGCAGCCTAGATATATATTATGAAGTATGTTTAGTAAGATATTTTGATGCTTATCACGGATTTATGGTTTTTTTTTTAACTTTAGCAGCCTAGATATATATTATGAAGTATGTTTAGTAAGATATTTTGATGCTTATCACGGATTTATGCCTATCAATATTTACTAGTAATTTAATTTATATAATTATTTTAAGTATAACACTTTTGTAAAAATATATATAGATGTTGAATCCTTTCTTTACACATTATTAATGATAAATTAAATACTTTAATATTTTTTCTTACATAGTAACTCATTAAATGAATTAACCTATATAAAATATAAATCATATGATTATGTATATCATGTAATTACTTTATTATATTTATTATAAGCATTTTATTATATTTATTATAACTCATTTTATAAAATATAGATCATGTGGTATAGAGTACGTGGTTATTTTATTCTTAAATTGTTTTATTATAATGCATTTTAAATTTAATTTAAACAACATTGAACATGTAAGTAAGATAGGCCACCAATATTTTGTAAAGTTTAATGAATTTAATAATCATTGAATTTAAAAAATTAAAAAACTCTTAAAATATTATTAATAATTATTTTCATGGAAGTGGTGCTTACCTATAGCATTTCAATGTATCGGTTCATTTTATATACCATCTATAAGCAATCTCATTTTCCCATCTTTCTTATCTACCTGTTTGTGGGTAATAATCAATACTTTAAAAGCATGCTGTTAAAAAGTACCAGTTGCCTTTGTGACAATTATGACCCATTCAAACAACCCCAGTGAAGTAAACTCAAGTGATGTTGTTTGTCCACTCGTGCAAAAAATTTGACTCTCCCTTAAACATTTCTTCTTCAGAGTGATCATCATTTGTTTTAGATTTGCCAAGAAGAAGTGAAACACAAAATCAATGAATGAGGCTGCTTTCCACTTTATGATTTGTTTTTAGTGGCCCTGGGATTCTTCACACATGACTGCCACCTCATGGCTATGTAACATTATCAGCCTTACTTTTCAAATCAATATGATAGCAGCTAGACACCATTATTGAATAGAATAGCTAGCTAGGGTAGACTTATACACAAATGTCTTGCCCCTGGTCTATCCAATTAACATCACCCAAAATCAATATCATATTGGGTAGACCTTACAATAATAGAATAACTTATGATAGAGTTTGTGAACAATTGTCTTACCATTCAAAATCGATTTATGACATTATCAATATTATTGCAATTTTCGTTGCCCAATTGATTGGCTTCCTTGATTCCTTCTCATCCTTGATTCCTGTGTTAACACCTTAGATGTCAAGCTGTTATGTCTTATTCTCCCATATTCCCTGCTTGAATGTTGTCATCCTTTGTCAGTTTGCCCTTTTGTCTCAATGGCAGTCTGGCCCTCTCTTATTGATTCATGAACCCACCTCCCTGTTACCTCCTACACAATAACAATCTTCTTCATTTTTATCAGTTCTGTGAAAGGTAAACTAAATACATCTTAAATAAGATTCATAGCCAATAAATCCCCCTTATACCTATCATATCTTCCAACATCTCCTTCTAAAGGTGCTGCTAATTTCTTCCCTCATTATCAACCTCGCTGTTCCAACATCTCCTTCTCAAGGTGCTGCTAATTTCTTCCCTCCTTATCAACCTCGCTGTTCCAACATCTCTTTCTCAAGGTGCTGCTAATCTCTCCCCTCATTCTCAACCTCGCTGTCCATTTGAATGCGGTGAGGTTCCTCCAGATAAATATAAAACTATACAGACGAAACTACCCAGATACAGACACGAGAACGTCATTGTCCAACTAATCTCAATCAAATGATCCGTTTGAACAGGTTTCAAGGCACTCAGAAACAATGGGAGAAAATTCAGAGGAAAAGACAAAGTTTTACAGGCAAAAACTTCTAAGAAGAGGAATCTGATTGAGTTGTGATAAAGTTAAATTACCCATGCCCCAAAAACTGATATTGTCATATCAGGAATTAAAAAAACGAAAGAAGACAACAATCTATGTAGCGAAGACTGTGTCAACCAATGTTGGTAAGAGTAACTTGGAGTTCACTTAAAATAATTTTCATTGGGGCTTTTGGTTTTTAAATGACTATCATTAAGTTAGAGGAGAGTACAGAGTGACAGAATTCCAATGAAAGTAAATAATGGATGCAATATGTGATGTCTGCCAGGGGGTTATGATATCATTATGATATCAGCTTCGGAAATGAAGCAAGCCAAAATATTAAAGAATCATATAATATATTTATTCACATAGGTTTATGTGTGTGCTAATAAATGAAACCATTGAATTTGGCTTAGAAAATCAGTAAGTGAGAAGAGAGCCAATCAAGATTATGATATAGAGCAAAGTACCTTTATTCATGCTTTCCAAATTATAGTTATGACTTATTTGAAAACTATTATAAATTAAAATACTTTCACTCAACTTTCAGAATAATATTTAAATATTTTCATTTAACTCCGTACCATGGAAGATGTGGGTTAAGTCTGTGTTTATGTTAATGATAGGTTAAGTTTGTGATGATGTTAATGATGGAGACAAATGGGTTTTTCAGAAGCTATATGTAGATTAGCAGACACGTTTAAAGCAGTGAGGCCAGAGTAACAATTGTGTGGGACGAGAATGTCTGCGTGTGATTTGGTCTGCAGATAATGAATGAGGAGATTGGGCTGAGTATGTCAATGTAATTAGGAAGGGGAACATGCAGAGTCCAGATATGGATCAGGTATACATTTATAATCAAGGAGGTAGGTAGGGCACCGTGAATGGCATCTTTATGGTGTTCACGGATTGGAGGTAATATGCACGAGGCTCAAAATTAAGTAGAAAAAAGCTATGGTTTCTGTGAATAGTTCAGAATTTATTGTATTTTGGACATTAATGTGAAGATGCTGTTCAGTATTAATGTGTGTATGCATATAAATATGCCTGGAGTTTGATAGTCTTTTTCTTTAAAGAAGATGAGGTGAGTCTGAATGTGAGTGTGGGAGGAAATGGAAATATTTTAGTGACCAGTGTTGTTGTTTTGGTGGTGGTGGAGGAATAAATTGAGATCTGGTGAGTGGGTGTGAGTTGTGAAAGGCAGTGGCAGACAGGAGTGGCCAAGTGTGTCTAGGAAAGGGGTAATGAGCAGTGGTGGTGATAGTATTCGATAATAAAAGGTATAATCTCACTGTCTATGAAGAGGAAGGAGGAGGAGGAGCCCATAAGTCAGGCAGTCAGGTGTGCAGTCGAAAGCAAAGCAGCACCACCACATGGAGAGAAATTGACAGTCATATCTATAAGTGTATAAAGTATGATTTATAAATATATTATGTGGGTTGCTGAGGGGGATGGAAGGATGTATGTGTGTTACATGGATTAAATTGATGAATGGACAAATAGATATAGAGGGCGGGGAGCAGCTGGCTCAAGCAGAGCTGCAAGAACCAAACAAACTTTCTGCAGCCTTCCTTGGAGGTGAAGAAGACCAGAGAAGGTCCAAGGTGGGAAGGACGTTGGGATTGTTTTTTGTGATGTACTCTGCCACTGTTAGATACATGAGATCTTCGTACAATTATATCTGATCACACAACAGAGGGTATCACACGAGAGCTTCTGCAAAGACCGTAGAATATATAAATATCATCAATACCTGCACTGCATATAATCACATGATATGCGAGACAAAAAGCCTAAGGGATCTGTAGAGGGGGTCGAAGAAGTGGAAGGGTTTTTATGTTTCTTTTTTAATCAAAGAAAATTCTTGGTTCACCTGGGGGGTCTAAATAGCTTTGAAGACTACAGTGATTAGGGATTAAGATCAGTTCTGCTGTAGTAGCTCCAACAATGAAGTTCCCAGCTCCTGCTAGGAATTTGTTGATAGTGTTGATAGTGTTTCTGGAGAGAATCCTTACCAGGTGCATGGTGAGTGATAGCTCAAATCATGAACCTCCAAGCTCATGTACTGCAACAAGGCTCTCACAAGCTAGCTCTGGTAGTATCAGTAATACAAAGCCAGCTGATTGCAGCAATTGGTTAACTTCTTTGGATTTGCATGGCTCAATCTCCTTGCCTGGAACAGCAATTGCAAGCAAGGATTTTGGAGGAATCTACCACCACAAGCCACTTGCCATTGTGCATCCTGGGTCTGTGGAGGACATTGTGAAGGCGGTTACAATGGTGACTGCTTCTCCTAATCTCACACTTGCAGCCATGGGAAACGGGCATTCCATAAACGGTCAGGCCCAGGCCTCGAATGGTTTGGTTTTAGACATGAAGTCTTTGAAAGGAATTGAGATTTTCCAAGGAAGCCCAACGGAGGGTCCCTATGTCGATGCCTGCGGAGGCGAGCTGTGGATTGATGTCCTCAAAGCTACTCTTCGCGTGGGCCTTGCTCCTCGTTCGTGGACTGATTATCTGCCTCTTTCTGTGGGTGGGACACTCTCTAATGGCGGGGTTAGTGGCCAGACTTTCAAGTTTGGCCCACAAATCTCCAATGTGTTGAATCTGCATGTTGTTACAGGTATAGACAAGTATTGCAGTAGCCAGGAAAAAAATTCATCTTCTGCTACTGTTTTTGTTTAATTGGATTTTATGGTAAGATCATATGTTTTGATTTGCCTTGTTCTCTTAGATTTGCATATATGAAACAATATGTTGGACACTAGATGGGACTGGTCGTTATAGTGTATAGGTTATCTGGCATAGGTTTGATCCTGTTGAAGCTGCTACATATGTAAATGGATACTTAGATTTGGAATAATATTACTTAGACAACCAAGAGCTTTATCTCTTGGCAAATTCCTCATGTTTATCACAGAGAACACTGATTGCTTGGCTGATCTTATATCATCCTCCATAGATTCGAGCATGGGCATGCATGGACTGCTGTTATTTCTTATTTCTGCAATTTCTTGCATGATCATGGATTGGGTGTTGCATATTTTATATGGTTGCACAATTTTCAATTCAATCGTATAAAACGATTTTTTTTTTTTATTATTATATATGACATTTGGTTGAATGACCAGAAGTTTGGTCTACATTTTTGGGTTTAGTAACTCAGATGGTCCAACGTCAATAATCATGTTTTTGAATATCGAAATATATTTCTCGTAATGGGAGAGAGATGCTGATCGCTGTGATGATCTAATCAATTGCAGGTAAGGGAGAATCCATAACTTGTTATCCCGAGAAGAATCAAGATCTCTTCTATGGAACTCTAGGCGGATTAGGTCAGTTTGGTATTATCACCAAAGCCAGAATAATGCTGCAGAGAGCTCCTCACATGGTATGATGACGAAACATGTACTTTCTATTGCTTATTTAACTAGAAATTATCCAATGTTGGCTGGTTGAACCAGGATTCAAATTGTGGGGAAATTTATGTTGAGAATTCAAATGGAATCTGACTTAATGAAAGGATAGAAAAGGCTTATAACCAAATCGGTAATTTAATGATTTTAAAAGTTAGGACGATCAGGACAGGTTAACTCCATGTGCATTGTAAATAAATCCATGTGACTAGAGTGGGCTGATTTCCAGAAAGAATGAGTTGATTCCTGAGAAGATATATGTTGTTATGGGTGTTTTTGTGAAATGCTTTATTTAACATTTTGATAAAAGATCTAGTAAATTTACATGTAGTTTGTTTTGAATGTGATTCCTTAGTTGGGCTGGTATATCATTACAATTTATATACGGCTCTATGATATAAATTTCTATCAGTAGTATAAATATGCTGGACTTCAGCCCATATATAAAATGAGCTGATGTGTTGAAAAAAATGTCATTTTGGGAATTAATTCTCTGAAGTAATCCATTCTTTCGTCGAACCCATTTAGGAAAAACTAGGTTTCTCAAGATTCTCCGGAGCCCTTTCTTCCTGAAGCTGAACCCATTTTAGAAATATGCTGAATTTGAGTCTCTGCTAATTATGTAAGTCTGGGCTAGTTGTGATAAATTCCCATGGCTATGCGGCTTAACCGCAGTTCAACCCACAAGGAAATATGCACTTTACACTATTTTTTTTTACTCGTCGCGTTCAGTTTGTTTTTTTGTGCCTGACTTTGATTTCACTGGCCTGCATGTGCACACAGTTATTTATTGCTGTTATTTGATTTTCCTAAGAGACAAATCCTTGGCATAGATTCATTCATAACCACATCATGATTTTTTCGTGGCTAATCATTGATTCGGTGCCATTGATTTAGGGGTTGCAGAGATTAACTATATGGATTTTGTTTGCAGGTGAGGTGGATAAGAGCTGTATATGCAGATTTCGAGGAATTCAGGGCCGACCAAGAGCTGCTGATATCTTTACCAGAGGAGAGAACTTTTGACTATGTAGAAGGATTCGTGTTGACAAACAACGATGACCCAATCAATGGCTGGCCCTCAGTACTACTCTCGCCATCAAATTCTTCCTTTGACTTCAAGCTCATACCTCAGACTGCAGGCCCAATGCTATATTGCCTCGAGGTTGCCTTGCATTATGACCACGATGAAGATTTCATCACTTTCAATAAGGTACATTAAACAGGAACCTTTAAATAGAATAGAACCCAATGTTACTCTATACTTAAATGACTAATAATTTATGTACTGGTCTAGAGTCTAATGCTCTAGGTGCCATATTCTGTGACTATTGATTCCTGCATGAAAAGGCTGGAATTTGCAGGCAGGCTGTCAACATGAGATTTAATATATATATTTGTTGTATCTGTGCAGAGAATCGAGGGCATGCTAGCCCCACTCAGATTCATCAAGGGATTGCATTTCAGCTTTGACTTGTCCTACTTTGATTTTCTGAACCGGGTCCACGCTGCAGAAGTGGCAGCCAGATCGAGCGGAATATGGGATGCCCCCCACCCGTGGCTGAATCTCTTCGTCCCCAAGTCCAAAATCTCAGAGTTTGATGCCAAAGTGTTTAGAGAGATTCTGAAAGATGGTGTGGGAGGACCCATCCTGGTATATCCAGTCAATGGAAACAAGTCAGTACTCACTCCATCATCCTTCATCAATCCACTTTACATTGCAAATCTCTAAAACATTAGCTGATCAAGTATTGCAAAAGTTCAAACTTTACCAATCAAGACTTATTTAAACCTAACTTTAGATCTATTTAGACAAGCATAAGTTAATATCATATA
The DNA here is from genome assembly GCA_034641835.2 of Pinus albicaulis. Lineage (NCBI taxonomy): Eukaryota > Viridiplantae > Streptophyta > Pinopsida > Pinales > Pinaceae > Pinus > Pinus albicaulis. Next base: position 1,388,297,111 of record CM076577.1, read on the forward strand.
TATATAAATATATACACAATAACTGCTGCAGTTTATTGGACAAAAGGTTAATAACAGACATTACCATCAATGACTAAGTATAACAGAGGATAGTTATCATTCAAAACTGCTTCAACTTTGGCACAAAAAGGTTAATGGCAAACATACTCTTCTCCATGACAAATTAGTTATATGAATAGCCACCCAGCCATAGTTTAAAGAAGAATCGTTTTTGTTTGGAAAATAATGGGAATTTCACATTTTTTTTTTGAAATCCAGATTACAGATGTTTAAGTTTTAAATTTTGAGTATATGAGTATTTATAATGGTGCTGTATCTATTTTCATCATAAAAACATGATTCAAATACTCCTCTTATCAGATTTTTTTGAAATAAAACCAATTCTAATCATTTTTAACTATCCTAACCAAATTAACATCTCAATAAACCACACCCAAAAAAAACCTTTAGTGAAATGCTGATTACTACCATGATTTAATGTAATGAAATACTGATTATATAATACATGACAAACACCACCACATAACATCAATCTCTACCACCATTGTCACCCACATGGGAAAGCGACTAGACTCACCCACAGTTTGTTCCAACCTGGTAGGACCATAAATGTTTTTTGTCCTTCTGTTATGAGAATTCAAAACCCAATACAAATTTCTAATAACTTTTGAAAAAAAATCAAACATCTATGCTCAACCTTTGTTTCCATTTTTTAAAATTTTGTCATCACTATCCAGCGAACGGACACAAAGATATGGGATCTTTGGGTGGAGGTGGTAAGAGGCCTGCCTTTTCTCCGTGCAATCGATTCCTGATTTCGTGTCATCTCACAACGGCTCATTTATATAAAGTATCTGTTGGCATTGATTGTGCTTTTTGTCTTTGTTTGCACAGATGGGACTCTCGCATGTCTGCAATTATACCAGAGGAGGACACTTTCTACTTAGTGGCTCTACTCCGTTTTAGTCCACCGTATCCAAGTGGACCGCCATTTCAGAGCATTCTAGCACAGAATGAAGAGATTCTCCATTACTGTACAACTGCAGGCATTGACATGAAACTATATCTTCCCCATTATAAAACAGAATCTGATTGGAAAAGACACTTTGGCAGAAAATGGCAACAGTTCCTGCAAAGAAAAAGCACGTATGATCCAAAGGCTATCCTCGCTCCAGGACAGAGGATTTTTTCCAGGTCCACTGATTCAACAGCATTCACACGCTTATACTCATCATAGTGAAGACCACTTTTGCCCACCAATATATTCCCAAAGATTCAATCAAGATTTCATTACCCTTTGTACAGTCCTGAATCCCATCTTTTTAGCTTTACACAAACCATCCATTATTCGGTCCTTGACTTTTTTTTCTTGGGTCTGCGATTCAGACCTTTTCTCGTATGGATGGATGCTACATTCAAATGGGCATATTCCACATGGCATTCTCTTGCATGGAGTTATCTTGTTGACTATGCTGCAACTGTTTTAAGGTGGGATTATGCTGGAATATCCATCACAGAATTCTAAGGAAGGTTATGTTGCAGGCAAACTGAAATTTGCAGTTGCTGGAAGATGCAGTCATCAAGGATGGGAGGGATAGATGCAAATTAGTACCATTGGACAGCTGCCACTTGCTCATTATTCGATTCCACGTGGCACAGCAGCAACCGCACACTAGAAAATTGAGCATCTCCTCTTTTGGTTTATTGCAATTACAGCTAGGCTCATTGTTGCTGGCTGCTCTAAATCGTCACAATTGTACATTGTTTGATTCCAACCGCCAGAAAACACCACAACTGTGGAGTGATGACTGCTGCAATATCTTTTTCCAAACAGTGGTTTTTCCATGTTTGTTATTTAATAAATGTTTTTGCAAGCGCTTTCATTAATTTTTTCATAATCCACATTAAAAAAATTTCAAGTTGCAACTATTTTCATTCCATTAAACTGGTTTGGATTAATTATGAAGTGTTTATTTTAGAATTTAATGAAGAATATAAATAGGTAAATTAAATTGGGTTGGATTAATTAAGAAGTGTTTATTTTCAAATTTAATGAGAATATAAATAGGTAATGAGGTTTAGAAATTTTGTGATAAAATTTGGAATTTAATTAATAGTAGAGTTAATTAGGTTTAAAGGGAAAATTCAAATATGACTAATCAAAGTAGCTTATTATGTAGGTTTGAGAGCAAATTCCAAAAAGGGAAATGAAAGTGGTTTGCAACAAGGGTGGGGTCAATCCAAATAGGGGCAATTGAAGCAATGAATTGAAGGTTTAAGGGATTGAATCCTTATATGACCTAGTAGATTCTTGATTTAGTTGATGGGTATTGGATAGATACACATTGCTTAATGGCATAATAATTTGAAGGCATACATGTAGAGACAAACAAGTTGGAAAAATGTTTGCGGTTCAAATCCCACTAAGGCCAATGCAAGAAAGTTATAGTTAGGACTTGGGGCCAAAACCCTAATTGGGACAATCAAGGTGATGAATTGAAGAATGGATGAAGGGCAATTGAGGCAAAAAATTGAGTGGGAAAAGCAAAGGCTTGGGAGGTCAAATCTTCTTAGGCATAATCAAGCCAACATATTTCAATTGAGGGAAGTTACATAGATATATTTGCATAGTGGGGTAATGGTTTAGAAAGCACACATGTAGAGATAGATAACTCACAATGATGTTTGTGATTTAGTTATTGCTAGGGTGAACTAAAGTGGTTTATGATGGAACTTGGTGGTTAGATCCCATTAAAAGTCCATATGGCTAATACGTAAAGCTTTGCAAGGTCACAACCTGATAGGGTAAAGATGACAAACTTCAATGGAGGGAGATGAGGTAAATATGCAATGCCTTACGAGGCAATGCCTTTGAATCCATACATATAGAGACAAACAATTTATAGTAATGCTTGAAGCTTGAATCCCATTGAGACTTATCAAAGCAAGTAACAACGAGAGGTTGGGGATTCAAATCCTTATAGGGTAAATCAAGCACATATATTGACACCCTGGAGAATCAAATCTCAATTAGGGCAACTAAGGTAATAAATTGAGGAGTGGGCAATCTAAATAAGGGAAATAAAGACAATAAGTTGAGGACTAGGTAATCCCAATAAAGGTAATTGAAGTAGTGAATTGAACATTGAGGTTCAAATCCTAATAGTTGCAAGTAAGAATATGAATTAAATGGAGTGGGTTGAGGTAGGGAAAGTCTTTTTTGACCCACTTTAACCAAGTTGATCATATCATTTAGCATCGCCTTAACAATCAAACCTGAGCATAGATGTCAATCATATTTGGCCCTCATGAGCCATTGGTATTGAAGTCTAATAAACACAATAACATAAAAATATTTAATGCAACAACACATATCAACCCCATTGCAATAGGATCATTGTTGTTATTGGTACCAAAGTCCAAGATAAACTTCATAACATAGAGAACTACATATTTCATGGAATTGAACACATCAATTCCAAAGTTGGAGGATTTTCATTATCATCTTTGGACAACCTACCCTTCCTTTGGTTGATCTTAAGCTCAAGAATAGTGATTTCATATTTTTTAGATGATTATGAATCATGATCAACTTTGTCAACACCTCTCACACTTCCTCGCCAATTTCTTGTCACAACTTTCTTGCCATGTAGCATGGCCATTTTTCTCTTAGATTATTGTCATGGGTTTAAACAAGTCAAAGATTCAATAAAAAACTCTTAGCTCATAGCTTATGGGCTTTTATCCAACACTATAAATATTTTACCCTTTTAAATTTTAATATAATTATCAAAAACATTAAAAAAAAAATCATATTTTTATATAAAATTAATTAATAAAAATATATATATATAAAATTATTAATAATTATTATTTTTTAACTACAACTTTATTTATTAGAAAAAAAACTTACCTGATTTATAATTCTATTAACTAAAGTTATCTTACACTTGTAAATCTCAACTATGATAAAAAAAATATATTTTCACTTGACTTAATCATCTATCCAATCAAGTACCCACTCAACCATATTCCCCCTTTTAAAAAAAGTTGCATCTTGTAAGTATTTCAAGTCCCACTTAACCATATTCTTACTTTTAAAAAAGTTTCCTCTTGTAAGTATTAATTTCTTTTCTTATCATAGGACAAGACAAGAAATTTAGCCAATAAAGAAGATCACAACTTATGTAACATAAGATGTAATAAGGCTTTTGTATCGAATGTGAGAACATTATGGGAAAGTGATGATTGTGACGGGGTCAGAAGGAGGTTACTCCACTTTTCCAACTACTAATCCCTTCATCTTCAATATTGTATTAACATCGAGGTTCTTTATAAAATAAAAAGTGAGAAAATCAATTTTCCTTCGGCCTATCCTCTAGGGTTTTCCCGGGATCTCTTCCTCCAAGAAAAGTTGTGTGCTAGCTTTTAACCGCACCTCTCTTTTCCTATGATTCTGCTTTGATTTTGATGAAATACCCTCCAATTTTTTGAGCCTTAGTGGAGTCCAGTGGGTCCACATGAAAGGACAAATATTTGGAAGCGGAGTGTTTCCAATTATCGAGAAGAGTAGAAGAATTTATTTATTTAAAGAAAGTATATGATAACATGAATGATGAAGGCATTTACAATAGTGAACATAGGGGAAAGTGTCTCAGCAAGCACAACGAGGACGTTCTTTAGGTATATTCATAGTTTATTTGCTAATGATATGTGTCAATCATTGAAGATAAGTATTGTCGATTTGTAACATGAGCTTTGTGTGTTTTTTATTCATCCATCACATGTTGTATATACAAATATGGACTTAACTTGTCACTGTTATGTTATTTATATTAATGTTTTTATTTAAAGATGATGTAAATACGGATTAGAATGGTAGATGTTAACATTATTTATTATTTATAATGATGTTATTTGAAAACTACGTAACTATTTTTTGTATATGTATGTTGTAGGCACATGGTCATTTCTTTGTCGGTATATATATATGTATAGGTTAGGTTAATCTAATATACATGTTTAAGTAAATTGCGTGGGATTCTTATTTTTTAGTATTTAAATAGATGGTATTTTAATTATTAATTCTAATAACAATGTGTAATTTAAAAGATCTGATTGAATTTAAATTAAATATATTAAAATTAGAGATTTTAAGGTGAACTCAAACTTTAAAAAATGGGTTCAAATTTATTGCTAATTGTTAATTAGATTTTCTTTTTACGCTTAAGAGTTCATATTTTAAAAATATGTTTAAGATTTGTATATAGAGAGGGTAGACCATTCAATAAATTTTCATATATGTAGAGTCGGTTATGTGTTGATAGATTGAGAGGAAGGAGAAGAAATTTGCATACCTTGTATCTTAAGTTTGATGTAGATCTTGACTAGTGTAGCTACTAAGAATCTAGCTCTAGCTCTTAGAGATCTTGTCTTTGTTGCTCCCACCTATATCTTGCACATATCACAACCAAAGAGCCTAGATTTTCTCTGCTACCAAATATCTATTAAAGTGATGCTATATATAAATTAGATTATCCAAGTCAATTCAAATCCAACAAAATGTGCATTTAAAGATGACAAAATATTGGGGGAAATGTAGAGAAGTCCACATTAAATAAGATAAAATAGCTTACAATAGATACCTTTGATGCAAGCACTCCCTACTAATCCCTTGGCATTGGATCCTCCTTGGCTGTTAGTCTATAGTCAGCCTCACTACAACATGTGAATAATCCTCCCCAAGAATTTCACCAACATTTACTTATGATCTTTTTCTTACTCTCCTAGGAATGGTCTCTTTATGTGGGTCTCTCAAGGAAATGGGAGATTTTTTGGACACCTAGGGCCAAGAGAAGTTAGCTTTATGCACCAATTATTTGACCATCAACAAGTTATTAGCTCCAAATTTAATTGATCTCCTTGGAAACAAGAAATTCTAGAAGTTCACATATAACATTTAGAGTGATGATGACAAGTTCACCTCTCATGACACACAAAAACAGAGTAATGCATCACTCTAAGTCAATCCAATTGGAGTGTTGAAGCTTCCAATTTTTTCTTCCCAAGGTCAGCATAAATGTATCTTAGCCTACTAGCTTGGGTAGTTTAGGGTAGGATTCTCTTCTAACTCTAGAGTATCAAAGAGGGTTATAAAAAATCCCCCCCTAACATGCGAGGTTAGAAGAGAGACTAATTGCTCAAATACATTACATTATGAACAATAGTGAGAAGTGGTGCAAGGAAGGATTCAAATACCAAGAAACTAGTTTGGACCTACAAGACATCCAATACCTAATCATATCGATCATCCCAAAGGTAGGAATACATATGCTCAGTACAAGAGATAATTGAGCATGGATACTGATGAGGCCCATCATTAGGTATATTTTAAGGGGTTAAAGTTCCATACTTTAGCCTATTAAGTTACCTCTCTCGCACATTTATCTACATTTGTTTCATTTTATGCTTAATGAGAAGGGTGAAAAATGTTTGTCAAGTCTTGATTTCGAATATAATTTAACTACAGGAAATGAAGCTATTTTTGAGATATTTTCCACCTAAGGGCTCGGAGTAGACAACAAGGAGAGATTATAGGAGGGTTGTCCACTTCCTTAACTCTCTCAATCAGCCAAGATCACACCAAGATATCTCCCAACAACTCGAAGGTAAAGGCAACTAAGAAAAGTGGCAGTTATGAGGAGCCAAGCTCCACTCTTCTCGAGATCAAGGAGAACTTATTCCTAGTTTTTAGGGATTTGCTGGTAGCTACCCATTTGTATAAATAAGCATGTGCAATATCTCATTAGGATTCAAAATTTGTATTCAGTTAGGTAGTTCTTGAGCTTTGATTTAGTGTTATTTTTGGTTGTCGTATGATGTATTAGACCTTTTTATACAATGATAATGAGAATTTGTTTGTTCCACCACTGATTTAGTCTCAGAGGGAAGATGCTTTTGGGCGAGGGCCCAATCCACGAGCTAAATCCCTCTTGTGTATCTATATTCTCTTTTCATGTTTCAACAATTTGTTTAGTTTCCTTGCACTCTAGTAGCAACAAAATTCTATCAAAACTGTGCTTGTAGCCTCTCTTCCTCACCTCTCTCATGGGAGATTGAGGAGAAGGATCTCCAACCATACATCAAAAATAGTTTTTTTATGATTTCTTGGAAAGTTATATAGTGTGATTATGATGTTCATAATATGCTTATTGTAAGTTGGAAGTTATATTTGTGCTAGATTAGATTTTAGCATAGGTTAAGTAGGGTTTTTTTATTCAACTCATCTTTTCCACTTTTAAACATGTTAGTTTGTTAATGATAAATGCATGAATGAATGTAGTGGTTTTAGGAATATTTACAACTATAGGGAAAGGACCCCTTTAATCACTTCCATCTTGGACCTCATCCTTCTTCTTTACAACCTCGAACTTTGCCACAAAAGCCTTGTTTTATGAAACCACCTTCATTGCCACCGTGAGCAACCCTGAAGTGAAAAATAGGCCTCCCAAGGGTTTTGAGTTTGGATGGAGGTGTGGGTCAGCCCTCACTCACTTACTTCCACCATCTTCCACCAATTCCCACCTTCCTTCTACCATTTTCCTCCTTTAATCCTTCTCGGTCTATTTCCTGTAGCACTTCAAGACTTCCTGTAGAAATTACAGACTTCCTATAGCAACGATGTTGGTCACCATTTCCACTCCAGTTTTGCTAATTTTTTTTCCTTTGAACCTATAATATGATACATTTGACCCCCATCTTTGAATTCATGGTCAGAAGAGATCCCTAGGCCACTCCAAAGCTCCTTCCTTCCTTGCTGCAAAAAAAAAGTAGGAATTAATGTTTCATGTCATTACAAAGTTAGATTGAATAGGGAAATAGTTTACATGAAAGTACAATTTGAATGAAGCAGTAGATAGAAGTTGGTTTATGCTTTGATGAAGTGTGTGATGATAGAATAGTTTCTTTACTACAAATGAATGCATAGTTAGATGAATGATTGCCCATAACATAGTTTCCTTTTTTGTAATTAGGTTAACTTCTTATGATTTGATTTCACTGGAAATTGCAAGTAAAAGTTTGATAGACACTCTCTTTTGCCTTAGGTTAGAAGCAATTCTCTGCATTTAGATTTGCTATTTTCCCTTTAATCAAGTAAGAGTAATGCCCTAGAAGCACTACTGATCAGAAGACCTAGTTGAGGGTGGCATGAGTAGAATCCATCTGTTGTCCATATATAATTGTCACCTCTAAGTTTTTATGAACCCTAGGTTGATAAGTAAAGCTGAGTAGCCCTTGGGAGTTGTAGCACTCTTGGTAAAATACCAGGGCTCACCAGATACCAACGCATACCTTATTGATCTATCACAAGAAGTGATATTACATCGCTACGAAGGAATACACATTGGATCCATGTCATCATTAAATATATCATATCCATGGGAAAATAGAGTGTAGTTCTATGTCATAGTATACAACAGTAAGACATTGGACACCAATGGGAATTATCTTGAGTAATATTCAAAGTACATGAGAGAGTGAAATACTCCATTGTAGCTTGGGAGGGATAACATGTATGACTGAGATGGCCCCAAGCCCAAGTCTTTTTCCTAAACTCTATGGTACAAATCTTCATCATGCAAGTAAATGAGTTGATGTTGAGCATGGTAGAAACTACTTGATTACTGGTCATTAAAGTATACTTTTAAGACATAAGGGATTCCACCAATGATGAGAATGCATCCCAATGTACCTAGAAAAACCACTAATTCTGAATAAATGAGTTCATGTCTAAATCTAATGGAATCAATTGATCAAATAGCCATAATTAAGATCTATTTTCGATTGCAAAGATACCTACCATTAAGGATTGAAAACTCCAATGTACTATTGATTTCTAGATCCCTTGTAACAACCATTTTCTCACCCGCTTGTAAATATTTCATTGTACTTTGATTATGCAAATTAATAAAATATGACTGGATTGAGAGTGGACACAACCTCATAATTTGTGGAGGGGAAGTTGTGGGGAAGCTTGCTTGAGGAAGAGACAAGCTTTAAAGTCTCCATCAATGCACCAGCTATTTTCCCTTGCATTTTAAGGAGCAATATGAGTCTGCATAAGGTGCCTTGTTCGCTAAAGGCACACATGCTTAGAAAATTAAGACAATGTATGGGTGATGAGGAAAAAAAGGATGAGCCATCCCATTGCTAAGGAAAAGGTGGCTCTCGTCAAAATGTCATGGAACAACATGCTAGAAAAGGAGGATTCAAGGAAAATTGGGGGGATTTTTTTCAAGTGAGGGGGAATTCTCACATTCACATAGAGAGAGACACAAGGAGGAAAAATGTGGTTCACTCAGGATGAAAGAAAGCATACACCAGGAGGAAAGACACAATGAAGAGAAGAGATATAAGGTAGAACAAAGTGCAATGGATCCCTTTGTTCTTGTTTAGGTGGAGACTTAACCTCTCTAGATTCTTGAATGTTGATTAACATGTGGAGGACAAGATATTTGGATTCCCGCAAAGACTATCAGGTGGAATGCATGGTGTGCTCTAGATTCCTATCAAAGACAAGTGGATGAACTATGATTTTGGATTCCTGAAGTGTTAAGTTGGTGGATATCTAGGTTCTTTGGATTCCCTAAACTAGTTGTGGGGTGGAGCTATGGTTGTTATGGATTCCCTAAACTGGTTATGGAGATGAGTTATATATGCTCTATATTCCTTGTATGGATTGTGTTTGGTAGAGACACAATGTTCACTATGCTCCTAGAAGCCAGGTGGAGGCACTATGGAATGTTGAAGATTGCAACAAGAAACAGTGAAGGAGGCATCCTGAAACATCTTTCCTGATCCTAGTTGGAAAGTGATCACCTAAACTAGGTGGGGGCCACACAAGTGATTTTTGTCGCAAAGTCTATTTTTAGACTATGTCTATTTTTAGACATATGGATCATGGTCTATGAGTTGCAGGATGCTATTTATAGATGATTGGTCGAGTTGGTAAAAATAGATGGACCTCTATTTTTAGACATTGGGCGGTTTCTATTTTTAGACTGCCAGGCTAAAAATAGAACAGTCAAATATTATTAACCCTTAATAATATTTGGACTATAAACATTATCTTATCCTCTTGGAGCACTTCAGTTCGAGCTACAAATGTGGCACATGCAGCTGGCAAAAGGAAATTCGAATTTCCTATGGGTTAGTTGAGCTATTGCATGTTTGACTTCAGTTAGAACTCATGTGGCAGAGTTTGGTGGAGTTGATGAGATAGTTGATGGAGTTGTGTTCGGTGGAGTTGTGTGCTGTTTAACTTAGTTGAACTAGTTGGTATTTAGTCTAAGCGAGCAAATACACTGGTGATGAGTGGTGTAAATAATTATTCGTTCATTCACTAATATAAAACTCATCGTCAACTAAAGAACTTTCAGGTTAGCTTGCCAGTAAGCAGGCAGAATTAGAACAGGAACCGGGAGAAAACCTGGATGAAAAGGGTGAGGTGTGATACCAGTTGTGACTACAAGCTGTGCGTAGGGTACACATTGATTGAGATTGCCAGCGAGTTACTAGCAGGTACAAGCCAAGGATTAGAACTGGGATCTCATTCATTATCATGCAGATTATTTGTAGGTAAAGAAGCGGTATTGACGATGGAGAAATTTCAACACAGCGAGCTTGTTTCGGATCTCGCTAGTTTTTTGTGTGTATGTGGAATAATCTTACGAGTACTTGCGAATTTAGCACTATTGTTACATGTTCTCTGTCATTATAATATACGTGAGATAGTTGGGGGTTTTCGGCTATTGCTTTCCCCATTACATACTGTGTTGATATGTGTGCTTGATTATGTTTTAATGAGCGCATGCGACTGCTTTCTATTTCCGCATATTGATGATCAATTGTAGAAGAGGTTATGTATTATGCATGAAGCTTAAATAGTGTGTAATCAGGATAATCTTGGTGAATAAATCAGCAAATTATTCAAATTTCTACATGGAATACAGATTCCCAGGTGATTTTTCATGTGGATGGTGTTAATCCCTTGAGCACTTCACTCCTCAAGCTCTAAATCTAGCTTGGGGATGGATAAATATAAGAAAGAGAAATAATGAAGTTAGCCTACGATTGGGAGGAGAGTTGAAGTCCCTCTCCTAGTTCCTAATCATACAAACATAAAGATAAGTGATCACTTGTACGCCTTATTGCTGATGTAAAGTGAATATTCTCATATTGTTAAAGTGTGTTGGTTAACTAAATTTTAAGACAAAATGTATGTTTTTATTCGTTATAACTCAATGTGTTGTGAATTTTTTATATTCTTGTAATGGAAAGACACACCCTGTAATGGTGAAATTCCTCTATGTGTTTAATTTATTTACACTCACGATTGGTCACGTATGAACCTATTTATGTTAACGATTAATAACCAATAGGATAGTTGTATGTGTGTTTCCTTTAAGATCTCGTATGTATGATTAATTCAAAAAATTTATATAGGCCAATAAGGCCTGAGCTTAACATTTAGAAATCCATGTTGAAGTCCCCTTGGGTTAGATAGAATGTGACCCCTTGGAACAGGGAGCCATGATTTTTTCATATAAGAAACATAAAGTGTCATTTTCGCCTCAACTCAAAGTGATAGAGGTAGAAAAAGAAGGCTAAGTATCAGTGGCCGTTAGACAAAAATTTCCTTGTCATATATCAAATAGATTTCCATCGCATCAAATCCTAGGTCAAATTGGGAATAGTCCTTGAATGGGCATCTAGTAGATTGAAAGAAATAGAGAGTTCCTCTCATCACTTGACCAATGGAATTATTGTTCGTGCCCTAGGAATAGAGAGGGGTATCATTCCGCAATGGTTCTAGAAGACGGGGGTCACGAGACAAAAAATGTTCCATCACTGGATGGGAAATTTCACGTCATGATTGCGAGTTCCTCGGAAGGATTCATGTAATAGTGGAGGAATCAGGTACGATGACGTGGATTCTTCACTTACTAGGCTCCACGGTGGACCTCAAAATCTCATATAACGACAAAGTGTTGTTTGCAGAAAGCCATGGGCCTTGGTGAGGCACAAGTTGGGGTTGACATGACAATATGACAAGGAAAAAATGCTAACATGGCACACATATAACGTGACATATGTCAACCAAAAATGAAATTTTGGATGGCCTAGTGGACTATAATTGAGTGACATGTGTCACATTTAGAGGAATCCATGTAGTAGCATGATGTTAGTTTGATGCCATCAAAAGATTATGTCAATGTGATGCTAGCATGATGTCATTATGGGTCATAGACCTTGAGAGTTTCAAAATATGTGTGTGCAAGATAGGTTGTGATTGATGGGGTCGGGGGATGGGAAATATTCGTGGCATTCAACAGAGAAATTTGGTCATAGTTCTGTTGGGTCTCTTGCTATCCCAGTGGTTGAGATCAATGGAGGCCAAAATTAACAATGTCGGGGAACAAAATTCTCTTACAAACAAATAGAGAGAAATTAGGTCATGCATCGGTAGTATGGAAGTACAACCTATATTATCTAAGGAAGATATGGCGGTGTAGTGACGTCGTAGAGGCCACGGTGGGGATCACTGCTGAGGTAGAATTACTTGCAGATGCAGCGTGGAGTTATTGGACAAAACTTTAAACGACCATAAATTTTGATTTGGGTGTCAAATTTTGATAAATGTTATATCGTTGGAAAGTTATTGACAAGCTAAATATGATAGTGAATCCCAAGGTTAATTCTACTAACTTTGGTGAATGTGGAAATTTTGTGACCCCATTTCCATAATGAGACTATGGAGGTCAGTTAGGACTAAGTAACACCTCCCATTCAACTTGGAAGGTCTAGGAAGTTGGTAGGGAGAATTTCATTTCTCTCCTAGATAATTAACTGATGTTGATATGAAGATATTTGTTTAAGGAGGGCCTTGATGTATCCCCCTTAAGTTAATGCAAAATAGATCGAGAGATATGGTAAAGAGATGAAGTCACCAAGTATAACTAAAATAGCGATGGATAACACAAAAGGTCAACAAGACTATTGATAGTCATCCGAGGACTAAAATTCCATTGAACATAGATGGCATGACACAATAATGACTTAGTAACATTAATTCACGAGGACAACGTGATATCATGAAACAAAGTAAGAAACATTGAAGCACACTCCATAATGGCTAAAAGAGTAACTATCCAAAGGGGTATCTAACTCATAGGTATGATACAACTCTTAGGCAATATGTAACCCAACTGCAAGACAATGACACAAACAAGTGCCATGTTTAAAGGCGATGCAACTGACACTACCACTTCATCATATGGACTCCCATATAACCCCCCTACCCTTCTTTTTTTAAGTATCTCCTATAGATTAGCAAGCACAAAAGGAAAGATAAGTAAGCTCGATAGTTTCTTTTCCAATCATTTTTAATGAGCCCAAGAAAGAGTTAGAAGCATACTTGATAGGGTGTATTTTTCAAGAGGTTTTAATGATTCTAAAAAATAGGTATCCCTGTCATTTTTTTAAAGAGCGGTAGAAATGGATAAGACTAAGCTAATTGTATATCATTTTCTAACGTGCATGAGAATACTGCAAAGGAATATTATCCTATATAAATTAGCGGTAGACATAGGTTAGCATCTAGTTCCAAGCTAGTGGAACCAACCTAAGTAGGATGAAGAAAAGAGACTATCAAGGTAAATCCACTCATCATGGCAGTCTCTCTAGGAAGGGTAAAGTCACCAAATGGAAGAAAATCATGATAAAATATAGAAAGAGGTACAATGAAACTACATTAGTGGTAAGAGAAGTAAGATAAATCAATAGCTTAGTATTATGCACTTAGACATTAGCAACAATCAACATCAATAATGATAAGGAAATATAACAATATTCAAGATCCTCCTCAAGATATAGCTAGAAGCTTAGAAGAGGAAATATATATGAGACTCAATTTCATGTCATGGTGGGTCTATAGGAGGCTTCCCAAGCCTAAAAAATGTCACAACATGGACACCAAAATATAAATCAATTACTATTATAGGGGATACATGAGGGTTAGGCTCTACCACTTAAGTTACAACATGTAAATAAAGAAAGGAAAGTGTTGTAACATTGTGAGATTGGACTTAAGGAACAATGATGATAACATAGATGGTCAATAATGTAAAGTAATATAGAGGGAGAGACCTATCCCTATATTCCTATATTATAAAAACAAACCTAATATACAATGGATGTTATAAGAGAAACACCATTCAATCCTGTAAAAACCATTCAAAATAATATACACATGGTTAAATGCACAGTGAAAGAAATAAAGCATGGAGAGCATATGAATAGGAACAATTTTTTTTTTTGTATTATATATATCTTGAATTTTTTAATATGATGTACTATTTATGTCTAGTTAAACTCTTACTCATGACTTCCATAGATGAGAGTGGAAATCCATGTTTTGATGTACATGCATGCTTGTATTAAAACTTAATTATTGTGACAAATGTCAATAGCTAGAGAACTAACATATGTAATCTCCTAGTATCATCTGAGGCATACTTATAGAAAGCAAAAGGAATCATACTAACATATGCCAATCAAGCATCAAACCAAAACAACTTACATGTAAAAATAAAAACTGATCACATCACACACAAAACCATAACTAAAATATATGTGTAGAAAGCATGACATAATCGATAGGTCATGCAATGTTGTGCCCATTATCAAGCATGGGCAATCATATATATTGATGTGTATGAACTCATGTACCATTTTCAACAACATATGTCACACCATGTTGGGGCCATGCCAAATAGAATTTTATTGCCACATTCTTAAAGGTTGATGACCCTAGTGATAGCCTAGAGTCATATCATTATTATGAAATACCGAAATACATAAATGGTGGATGGTTTCATGAAATAGTACAAATCCTTAATGAAATCCATCAAGAAACAATAGAGGTACAAGAATTTAGTGGTCAATTTAGTGGAAGGTTTGGTACCAAAAATCCAATACTTGACTTGGTCCAAGGGTGGCACTTCATTGGATGACCTAGGAAATGTTTCCTTGCTTGATTCAATATTTTGTTTTCCAAGCTCCATAACTTCCAAATCTCAAATATTAGAGTAATCATGAGGCATAAAATCCCTTGGCTTATCAATTAAAGATATAATCTCCAATATGGCCTTGACGAACCTCAAA
The DNA here is from genome assembly GCA_034641835.2 of Pinus albicaulis. Lineage (NCBI taxonomy): Eukaryota > Viridiplantae > Streptophyta > Pinopsida > Pinales > Pinaceae > Pinus > Pinus albicaulis. The sequence goes on from CM076577.1 coordinate 1,388,312,336, forward strand.
ATTGACATCTTTTTTACATCCTCTTTTCCTTGTTATTAATTATTTTTCACTTTCCTATCACCCTGTATTTGTCCATTTTAATTTTTATATATGGGATTTATAAAAAAAGTGTTTTCAATTGAAGTTTTAATGCGGATTAACCCCTCTTGCGGACAAGAGCGATCTCCCTAGTATTCAACGAATAGCTAGAAATAAACATCCATTTGAAAACCTTTTTCTCTAGACTAATTTCATTTCAAAATTATTATAAGAAAGTAAAGAGGACATGCCCCTACCTTGAAATCGAAATGTTTGATATAGTCTTTTATCTTGTCACTCCAAAGTGGCTTCTTCAATAAGTAGAACATGCAATCAAAGAGAATACAAGAGAATCAAAGCATCCACAACATATAATAATTAAAAAAAGCTAATCCAACTTAGTGATCAAGGAGTCTAAGTATTGATGTTATTCAATAAGCATAGGGACAACTCAATGAGAAAAAGAGATCCATATGTATTATCTTGAATAAAAAGAGTAATCTTACAAATTGATGTCTTGATGTCATACATATTTCTCTCGTGATCCTGAATAATCGTTCCTCCTTTAGTTTAACAAGCCTTCCTCTCTGAATACCAACATAGAGTTATGGACACAAGGATATGATCATTCTTATGCCAAAAATAGTTTACTAGTGAAGAAAGTATGCAATCTTGGGAATTTCTTCAGCAACTCATTACAATATTTCAACTTCTACAATCTACCAGCTACCATCTACCATCTACCATCTACCCTTGAGACTGAAACTGGAGCTCAATTTATAGGGAAATAGAGGTAGTTTCAGTTCCATGAAGAGGGGGATGGATTTCTCTTATGAAGGGATTTGAGTTCCATGGACCAAGGGATAAGCTCCATGAGTGGAGGGATAAAGCTCGAACTGATCGCGCCTCTAGAAGCTTCCAGTTGGGCAAATATTCAACCAGCTAGGCTTCTAGATTTTACTTTTTCTTTTATTCGACTTTTTACAGGGGTCCGCAGGTTTTAGTAGCAGAACGTGCGAGGGTTGCTGCAATTTATAGACCAAATATCCGCGAACCCGTAGGAAAATTCTAGGAAAAGTGTGAAGGTAGACTTTTAAGGGTTTTGAAGAGCTTTTCTCCAATTCCAAGTCTTGGTTTAGGAACATTAGGGTTTTTGACTTCTAAGGGAGCACAATATAGGTAGTGATAGATCTATATGGACAGTCAAATTTCATGGTGACAAAATAAAATGTAACAAATTTCCTTACAATTCTACACAAATTTATGGTTAAAAGTTTGAAAATATTAGATTTATATTTATCTTTGAGTTAATGTGCAAGGAAAAAGTGCCAGGAAGGCTTCTGTGTAAGTAGTGGCATCGCCAAAGGGTGTACCTTGGTCACAATTGTTGTTACTCAGTTGCTACAACTATTTGTTGCAACTTGATATTGTGTTAGGTCCCTATAATACTAGTGTATCCCCCTTATTTTTATTATTAGTGTAGATCCTGTAATATTCTCAAATGGGGAATGCAACAATATAATGCAGATAAGTAGGAAAATAACACAGATCATCAAAGACAAATCAGGAGGCCAATATGGAGACATTTCAAATGTATTTACAGTAGCAAAATAGATGTAAAATATGGCCCATAAGATGCATAACAGGAAATACAAGTCTCCATTAGAAAAAAATCCTCAAAAGGAGGTGCTGCAACCATGTATTAAGACTGGAAAAAGCCTTACAATGTTATTTTATTGGTCTGAAACAACTGTAGATTACACATTAGATCTAAAGAAGATAAGTGATGAAAAGTCAGATCTATAATGGATCCATACACTATATATGCTCCTCTATCAATCCCCTTTGGGGTTTTTAGCAATACACCATGTACAAGTAGTAGATATGAGATCTAAGTCTGCAGATCTACAGAAATATTTAGATATTCAGAGATATTCAGATCTGATCTAATATGTACAAGAGATTGATCTCCTCTAATGTATCTCCAAAGTGAAGGGAATATCCCCAACACTTGAAAACCAACTCTCCAAATGGTGTGCCAAGACACCCTGCAACTGCACCTACAGGAATAACACAGATCTGGAAGTAAAACTATGTTGTAGGGATCAAAATGTGGTTAGCCACATTCCAAGATCTGAAATTGAAGCTCAAATCATCCAATACTCTCCTCCCAATGGATTAGAAGCCTCCTCCACTGAAAAGGAGCACTGAAATGGCCTAGATCTGAAAGATCTAGCCTCCACTTGATGCAGCTTGCAAAGACAACCAAACCCTCAACAGAATCTGCATTGTAGTTGAAAGAAGAAACTTTGCCTTCAGCCAGATAGTGGACAATACAATGCAAAATATCCCAAGAGTTACTCAATGGGAAGAGGTGGGATTCCTGACCAGGAACACCCAATGCTAAACAACATTCATTCTCAACTAAACAACAAGAGAAATATATATGTCTAACCAGAAAATATATTCAAAAATATAATATGATCAAAAACCCTCTAATGCTGCCATCCTCTTCCTTTTATAAGTTAAGAGTTTGCAAACCCTAAAGCACTTCCAATGAGATCACTTCTTTCACACCAATCATCTCCATCTAAAACTGTGTTGTGCTTCATTGATGGCCACTCCTCCATGACAACGTTGTATATTTGGTCAAGGTTGACCCAGTCAAAATATCCAGCCACTTTGACACCTAAGGGTGTTTTTTTTTATCAGCCAAGATTTATCCTTTTCACATTTGGCATTGATTTATTATTTATTAAGGAGTTTAATGGAACTCCTTTGCTATTTTATTCTTTAAACAAAGAAATAAAACAAAAATGAATATTCCAATTAGCTTATGACTAATTGGGAATATTACAGTCCTCCCCTCCCAAATGTTGTTTGTCCTCAAGCAATTGATAAGGTGAGTGATGCAACTCTTCTCCTCCTCCATTGGTGACACCAACATGTGATAAGCTTCCTCCATAAGCTAAGTGTTCACCAATCCATCCCTCCATGAATTTCTCCTCCAAAGTTCTCATGAGATGTAAATAGCCCATCCCATAAGTAGACAATAGTTCAAATGAAACAAACATGGTTTGCCCAATGTTCTCCCTGAAACATGTAGCATAAGGTACATGGAGAGTCTCCATCACATAGGGCACATACATACCTTCCATCCTCCCCCATACATCCCCATAAAAATTACAAGTATATCATCAATGTATGGGATCAAAACAACATAAATACAAACATAAATTTATGCATATGGAGGTGGGTCATAGTCACACATGTGGAACCAGCACAATGCATCTCTTGATTGCATTAGGTCAAGATGTGGTAAGTGGTTTCCCCACCACTTACTTGTTGTCCAAGTTATCTCACCATGGATGAAAGTGTGAGATATATTTGGTGCCTTAGGAATGCACCCATCATGAAACAAAATATCCCTTTGATCTCCAAGGGAGTGGCCATATTCAGAAATATTTGTGGCCCAAAGTTGGCCATGAATTTTATAAGATACAATACTCCTTCTTGGAGTTATGGCCTGCATATTCACGATAAAAGTATACATACAATCAGAAAATAAAACATGATTTACATGAGTATTTTCTTTACCAACAATCCTCCTCATACAAATGGAGTGGTGCATAGATCTATCTCCTCTCTCAAAAGAAGGAAGAGATGGCTGAATTGAATCTTTCATAGAGTCATATTGTTGTCCCAACTCCACATGGTTCATGCATTCTTGAAAATGTTGATGTAGTTCTCCTCAAAAGCTTTCCCAATCAAAACTCCTCATGATGATGTTGTAGATCTACATGGAATATGTGTGGCTGAAACAGAACTCTTCATAGGCTCCTTGTAGCAACTTCTCCTTGAGCTTGGAGGCTCTAGATAAGAAGATCCTACCATGATAATAGATGACTCCTTCTTGGACTAAGTAGCCCTCTTCATGTAGCTGGTCATCAAGTATCATGCATGTGTGAAGATCCTTGGAGTAATCCACCAACAGTTGGGATTTCCAATATGGATCTAAACCCAACAATGACAGCACTGATGATCTATCAATTGAAATGTCTGTCATGTGGCTGCTCTCTTCCTTGACATTTCCGATGCCAAAGGTACATGTTGGAAGGTTATTCCTTCCATGCTTCTCCTCCTTGACATATCCCATGCCAAAGGTATATGATGGAAGGTTGTTATTCCCTCCTTGCTGCCCTTCTTGCAGATGCACATGATCAAATGAAAATGGAAGTTCTTGGAAGTTAGTCTCCCATGGAAGGCTATCATCTATCCAAAACCTCCTTGGTCTTGCCAAAGTATGCATGTGTGGCCACCATCTTCTGTCATGTATGGGAGATTTCTCTCCAAGTGAGATTATCTTCTGAGTCTCCATAGCCAAGGACTGCCCTCCTTGCCCCATGATGGTGTCATCCTCCAATCTTGTAGCATCTTCTCTCAGCGCAGTATGACATGAGAGAGTGGATAATGGTGATAGTGGGAGAATATTTCCCTCCTCCTTGAGCTCACCCAACACTCTCAGCGTTGTATTGTGGTCTTCTAATGCTCCCTTCCTTCCTGGATCTATGAATGGAGCATCACGATGTGAGACATATTTCACCAAATCTGAGTCAGGTGGCCTCCTAGGTGGTTTACCACAAGATAATGATGTCTCATGGATCATCCTCATGTGCATAATAGATGATATTATCATATCCCTGCTTCCACTGCGCAGATTCATTTCTATTTCTTGTGTGGAAGTTTCATGATAATGGGGTATCACTCTTAAGGATGCAAGAGTGCTTCTGATTGGAGAAATTGCTCCATCCTCACCTCCATGTAGTGGTGGATAATCTCCTGCTATGTCAGCACTGTGATCCCTCTTTTGTTCTTCTTCTTCTTCCTCCTCATCTTCTGAGAAGACCTCTATGTAATGTGCTTTTCCAACAGCACATCTATGTCCAGGTGCCCATGATTCTTGGAAAGTGAAGCAAATCTTCCTTCTTCTTAGATCTCTCCCGACATCATCATCAAGAGGTTTCTTGTAGAGATCTCCTTTGAAGGAGCATATTTTTCTTCCTTTCCCTTTGAAGGAAGAGGGCTTATGATGAAAATTTGCCTTTGCTTTTGGCAAGGCATCTTGAAGGTCTCTAGCCCTTTCAATAGCATCATGTAGGGTAGTGGGCTTGGTATATTTAACCAACCCATGAAGAGGTTCATCTAAACCATCAATGAACATGTACACCCTTCTTGCTATAGGAAAATCAGGAACCATAAAATAAAGTCTTAAAAATTCAGAGATATAAGTTTCTGTATTACCTGATTGTTTCAACTTTGCAAGGCTCATGAATGGTGCCTCTGGATATCTTCTATCAAATCTTTCTACCAGCCTTCTAGTGAACTCGGAATAAGCAGTCACATTGGCATGACCCAATGTAGACAAGCCATAGAAGCACCAGTCATGTGCTTCACCTTCAAGGTGCAACACTGTAATCTTGATAGCCTCTATCTCTGGAACCTTGTTCAACTGAAAGTAGATGTCAAGTTTTTCTACCAAAGATTTGGCAGAACACTTGGATGACCCATCAAAATTGGGTAAAAGGAATCTACCCATTGTGTGGTGTCGATCATGATTTTGAATGAATCCACCACCTCTATGATGATGCCTTGGTGTTCTATTGTCCTTTATGTGAAAAAAATCTTGAAAACTCAAGTGATATTTGAATCTCTGATTTTGAGACTCATATTCTTCAAAATAGTCTTCAAGGGATTCATGCTCTTGAAACCCTTCATTTCCCACAGCCAAAAAGGTAGGCATAGTAGAGCATTGAGAAACTTGTGGCTAATGCACTGGTTGATCATTCTAGAGACGAGACATGCCAGAGCCTTCTCCATGATGAAATCCTTTACAATATTACTTCATTCTATCCATTCTCATGTCTTTGATCTCTCTAGAAAGGTCTTTCATAGCTCTAAGAAGGATCTTAGGAAAACCCTTTTCTTCACCTCCAGATAAAGGGGCTTTACCCTTGTCTTCATTGTCATTTTTGTAATCAAATTTCTTTTGTCTTCTCTTTAGATACCTATTCTCTATCTCAGTAAGAGGCTCTTCTTCTTCAGAAGACATATTGGCTTCTTAGAAAACATAGGCTGTGCCAAGATGATGCTCTGATACCACTGTAATATTCCAAAATGGGGAATGCAACAATACAATGCAGATAAGAAAGAAAATAATGCAGATCATCAAAGACAAAGCAGGAGGCCAATATGGAGACCTTTAAAATGTATTTACAACAGCAAAATAGATGTAAAAGATGGCCCATAAGATGCATAACAGGAAATACAAGTCTCCAATAGAAGAAAATCCTCAAAAGGAGGTGTTGCAACCATGTATTAAGACTCAAAAAAGCCTTACAACGTTATTTTATTGGTCTACAACAGATGTATATTACACATTGGATCTAGAGAAGATAAGTGCATGAAAAGTTAGATCTATGACAGATCCATACACTATATAGGCTCCTCTATCAATCCCCCTTGGGGTTTTCAGCAATACACCGTGTACAAGTAATAGATCTGAGATCTAAGTATGCAGATCTACATAAATATTTAGATATTCAGAGATATTCAGATCTAATCTAATATGTACAAGAGATTGATCTCCTCCAATGGATCTCCGAAGTGAAGGGCAGATCCCCAACACTTGAAAATCAACTCTCCAAATGGTGTGCCAAAACACCCTGCAACTGCACTTATAGGAATAACGCAGATCTGGAAGTAAAATTGCGCTGTAGGGATCAAAATGTGGTTGGCCACATTCCAAGATTTGAAATTTAAGCTCAAATCATCTAACACTCTCCTCCTAATGGATTAGAAGCCTCCTCCACTGAAAAGGAGCACTGAAATGGCCTAAATATGAAAGATCTAGCCTCCACTTGTTGTAGCTTACAAAGACAACCAAACCCTCAACAGGATCTACGTTGTAGTTGAAAGAAGAAGCTTGGCCTTCAACCAGATAGTGGAAAATACAATGCAAACTCTCCCAAGATCTACTCAATGGGAAGAGGTGGGATTCTCGACCAGGAATAGCCAATGCTAAACAACATTCATTCTCAGCTAAACAGAAAGAGAAAGATATATGTCTAAACAAACAATATATTCAGAAATATAATATCATCAACAACCCTCTAATGCTGCCATCCTCTTCCTTTTATAAGTTAAGAGTTTAGAAACCCTAAACCACTTCCAATGAGATCACTTCTTTCACACCAAGCATCTCCATCTAAAACTGCGCTATTCCTTATTGATGGCTACTCCTCCATGACAACATTGTAGATTTGGTTAAGGTTGACCTAGTCAAAATATCCAGCCCCTTTCACACCTAAGGGTGCTTGTTTTATCAGCCAAGATTTAGCCTTTTCACATTTGGCATTGATTTATTATTTATTAAGGAGTTTAATGGACTTAATTTTCTCTTTTATTCTTTAAACAAATAAAGAAAACAAAAATGAATATTCCAATTAGCTTATGACTAATTGGGAATATTACAGATCCATATTGTTATTATTGTGCCCTGTTGGATCAGGGTCTCCTAAAAGTTGCGAATTTTGTCCATTTTTGTAAATTTTTGTATTATTTAGTCTAACTCATGGGTTTTGGAGTGGGTCAAAGCCCCTAATGCATTGTAAACGGGTCAAGGGTAGACCAAGAGTCTGCAAACCACTGTTTGTGGACCATTGGATGTGTAGGCTAAATCGGTATAAATAGATGAACCTTTTTGAGTCTTAAGGTAGAAGAGAATAGAGATTGATGCGAAGCATGAATTTTTAGATTTGTAGTCGGGTTGTTTGGGTAAGGACTCCTGCTGGCTATGTGTGGACCCTACTGGCTGTGTGCGCAGGTGGTATTTTGGGATTGTAAGAGGATTTTGGTATTAATATATATGTGAAGTACATTTGGACATCTGTCATTTTCTGGATCTGTTTTGTTATGATTGATGCGAATGATTGAGTTGAAAAAGTATCTGTTTCATAGCTGCGAAAGTATCTGTGTTTCTATTATATGAATCTGTGATCTGTAATTGCTACGTTTATAGTTTGTTGTGCTGATAGATTGGTATTATGCACGTGGATGCAAGATAATTACTAGATCTGTGCCTGATCGTAGCTCTGTTACATTAGCCTACGAATAGATCTGTTAAATACAAATTTGATAGGCTGGGAACGCAGACTTGCTTGACTTACCTGCTCTCTCTCAAGGTGTGGAAACCTGGTTCCAACACCCTCCCATACTGCTTCGAGTGAGACTTTGGCTTGCGCAAGCAGGTCACTGCTGAAAGGGCAAGTAGTATAGGGGTTTGTTGGAAAACCTTAACCTTCGAACCTGCGTCAGGACCCCTCAAGCCAAAAAATGGTTCCGTCGCTAGGAATGGGAGCATTTTGAGAGAGAGATCAGGTAATGCCAAGACCATATTGGAAGCATGAGAAGAAATAAATCGATGAGTGGTTTGAAAAGCAAGTTTAGGAATTCGCAGTAAAAGAAAATCGCAGCGCGAAGTTGACCGCAGAAGTGTGGAAGAATAAGTACATTTTCACAGAGATCTATGAAATTTTCTTTGTAACATTTGTGATTGAGCTATAGGAGTGGCTCGCACGGCTTGTCGATTTTCAGAAGTGTTGGAAAGATGAGCGGATCATGCAGTGGGACCCAGAGTTGATCCAACAGTTAGAGAATACTGATCACTGGGTGGACAGTGTGATAGGAGGATTTGTAATGGAATTTGCAATCGACCAATTTGTGTCCTATTTAGAGGCAGAACAGAGGTTCTTCAAGGTTTTTCGAGGTAAGTTTCTGAAAAATTATCCATTACTGATTCATATCTTACTGTGCGAAAAAAGAATTTTGTGTAGCCATACAGAGTGAATGAGCTCCGATCAAAGCGAGGGTACAACGCGCAGGGGTAAGTATTACAGAACTAACCAGGAAGGAGATAGATATGTCTATAGTATAGTAAGAAGTTCGGCGACGCAAGAACCTCAAACCACACCACCGTCGAGCCAACATAGGGGTAAGAATTCACTCGTACCCCCACCCCCACCAGAGGACGAGATGGCCTCGCACATAAAGCTACCTACCTTCAAGGGCATAGGGGATGAGGACATGGATCGGTTCTGGTTTGTTGCAGAATTAGTATGGACTACACAGAACGTGGCTAGAGATGCTTTAAAGAGGGTGCAACTGTCCTTGGCCTTCGAAGGAAGAGCCTTGCACTAGTATATGGGATAAATATCTCAACATGCGAATGCGACCATTGAAGAGATTAAGAATTCCTTGCAGCAACAATTCAAGAAGCCTAAGTATTACTCTCAGATTGTGAACGACCTGAAATATTTCAAGCAAGGACCACCTGAGTCTGTATGGGAAGCTGATCAATATTAAAGAAGGTAATCAGATAAGGAGGATTTCAGTATGATGACACGCATCACAAGGAGTGGTTCATTGCTATGTTGCTGCCCCACCTACGAGTGCCGATGGGTCATCAAGCCATTGAATCGCAGGAGAAGGCCTTGGAGATTGCTATGAAGCTGGAGGCTGCGCCTAGAGACAATAAGCAGTTAGGAGTACAACAAATACAAGGCCAACTAGAGGTAATGCACATGGAGATCCAGAATCTATGAAAGGAGCGAGGAACATAGGCTAGCCCTAAAAGACGACGCATACGATGCAGGGTGAATGGCCACACCAAGGATAACTGTCCTCTACTAGTAGACTACATGTAGGCCAGGGGACCCAACTCACTGCATCCTAGGGAAGTTGCGGGACTAAGTGGGCCAGCACTGTGGTGTGATGATTGTTGAGTAGCTGGGATGCATGATACCAACCACTATCCCCGCCTTGCCGCATATATCCCAGAAGCAAAGCAACAATGGTGCAGGTTTTGCAGGTCTGTAGGACATGATGAGAAGAACTCCCGAACTTATGATCTGATGATAGATCGAGGAAACCTATATAGGGTATAGTCAGATCCGTCCTCACCAAGATCTCCCTCGAGCATAGGTGGCTCCCCAGCTAGGGGCAGGGGAGGGGGCCGAGGTGGAAGCGCAGGTAGGGGTAGAGGACAACTGATATGCTATAACTGCGGGGAGGTAGGTCACTTTGCAAGGGACTACATGAACCCAACATGACAAACTTGTAGATACTGCAGACAGCTGGACCATGTGATTGAGGACTACCCGATTCTGATGTCCAAGGTGCAAGAAAAGCAGCAGACACCTACGTAGAATGTACAAAGGGTGAAGGTAGAACCTTGATAAGAGGAGCCAAGTGTTATTGTTATAATACGCAGCGACATGGCCACTAGAAGGGTCGAGGAGAAAGCTACGACATAATCTCTGATATGAAAAGCAGTCACTAAACAGGAAGGGTTGGACTTACAAAAGGAGAAGGAAACCTTTGTCGCAGCTCGACAAGACTTTGCTCAGGGAGAGGCATCTGCTTCTCAGAACCCCACAGACATTGGAGCTAAGGACAAGGTCAAACCATTCTTGCAGGCATGCATGAAGTTGATGTGCAACCAACAGACCATAGAAAACCTCCAAGCACTAATCGACAGCTGCGTATAAAGAACAACCCCAGTCATGAAAGTTAAGGATGTGCAAAAACTATATAAGCATAAGCGATGCACTGGTCGAGAGATGCGGTTAACCATGCAGATTGGTGATTATGAAATGGATTAGGTTATTCTAGACCTGGGATTAGATGTGAACGTACTACCCAAACAGATGTGGCATCGAATGGGAGAACATAAGTTGGAATGGTCCACTATCCAGTTGTGCATGGCCAATCAACATAAGATAATACCGTTGGGAAGGTTATCTAAGATTGTGGTAGATATTGCAGGGGTTAAGGTCCGGGCTGACTTTGAAGTCATTCAGATTGTAGAAGATGTGGACCCCTATCCTGCACTCCTAGGATTGGACAGAGCCATAGATATGGGCGGCATTATCAATTTGAAGAAGAGAAGCATGGTGTTTGAAAGTGAAGGAACACGGGTGATAGTACCACTATACCCCGCAGAAGGAGAAAGGTATACAGAGCCAGTGCGTGAGGAAAAGGAGGTGGACCACATCTATAAGTTGACCACACAGGATGAAGACTAGATCAATCCTATAGCTGATGGTCTGATTTGCTGGGAAAAAGATAGCAAATGCTTCTCTGACTCTGACGGGGAAATAGAAAATTAGCAAAACCAGCTACATGATGTCTCTACGCTGCAATGCTTATGAATTACAAGGGACTTCCGATGCATATTCTCATAGGTAAGAGAAATACCCTACTTTGATGGTTTCGGTAGTATTAAAGAGTTTTTGTGAACATTTGAAGTAGAGGTTCTAAGAGAACGAAGGTTATGGGCCCTTAATCTAGCCATGCGTGCAACACCTGCAAGGTGGTGGGACATGCATAAGGGGGCATTCCAGAACTGGGAGGAATGTTGGGACATGATGATCCTGCAGTTTGAGCCTCTAGTTGATGTGCGCGTCAAGACGTTCCTTGGCCCAAAGGATCTGCATGAACACTTGTTTATTCATGGAATACAGAGGAATGGGTTCACTTGTTTATTCATGCGTTGGGACCAATCCCCACTGCATGGTACTTATATGCGGAGCTACATCAGTGCACCCACCATCGGGAAACCTTGAGGGATGAATTCATAGGAACATTTGGATTGACAGGGAGCTCAGAGGTGCTTGATGAAGATCTGCAGGATATAAACACATTTGTGTTTGGTGAATCCAACCCCTACGCAGCATTTGGGGTACCAACGTGGGAAGCGCAGATGCATGATCATTAGGGGAATTTTGAGGTCTAAAATGGGCCTCCTAAGGAAATAATAAAATAATAGCTAAACTAATAAAATAATATTTATGAATTTTCAATTCACTTTTTGCACCACAATCCATGTAACCATAGTTAAATTCAATTCAAAATTTTTACCAAAATAAAATTAATAAAAAAATTGTATTGATGTGACTACAAATAAGAATGAGCTTTTCAAGAAAACTTTCATTATCATTGAAAAACTAATGCATTTGTCCTTTGTACTTAAATAACTTAAAATAAAATATAAATATAAATTTATAAATTCTTAATTATATTATATGCTATTAATTAAAATTTTTGTTATTTAAATTGTATAATAACATGTAATTAATATATTATATAAATATAATATAATATAATAAATGTATAGGGATATGCATTATTTCTTTCAAGAAGTATGAAATGACAATAATATATTTTTATTCAAAAAATGTGAAATGGCGTATATTATGAGTACTTTACTTTGACTTTAAAAGTACTTAGACCACTACCATGGTTAACCATGAGTTTTTATCCACCATTGAGAATGTGACAAGTAAGTACCTTTAACTCAATCAATGCCACCTCAACCATTAGGGATGATGTCATCCCCTAAAATTTTATTGGTTCTCATAAAGTGAATTTTGATTGTACATTTTCCTTAGGAGGCCCATTTTAGACCTCAAAATTAACCTAATGATTGTCAATTGTCACAATGTAACTATATAAGAGTGTGATGAGGATCCACACAAGGTCTCTATCCCAGAGTCAGAGGGGGAGCACACAGTTGCGGGACCCCCACTACAAATTGTGGATGTGATGAAGCCTCTGAAACTATGGGAAGTCAACATTGGCATGGCAGAGCAGCCTAAGTTGGCTAAAATTGGGGACTACTGGGATGACGACATTGTAAGAAAAGTTGCAGAATTACTCATAGAATATCAAGACTTATTCCTGAAAAATTTTTCGGAGCTCAAGAGGATCACAGGGGACCTTGGGGTTATGCGCATCATGCTAAAACCAGATGTGTGCCCTGTAAAGCAGCGCCCTTATCGGCTAAACCCTAAATATAAGCAGAAGGTTAAGGAAGAAATTGATAAGATGCTCGCCGCAGGTATTATCGAACCGGTCGAGCAGTCGGATTGGGTAAGTCCGATGGTGGTTCAGGAAAAGAAGATGAAGGGGGGAATCTGAATCTGTGTGGACTTACACAAGTTGAACAATGCCTGCGTACATGATCCCTTTCCAACACCATTCTCAGATGAGATCCTGGATAGTGTGGGAGGCCAGGAAGCATACTCATTCACTGATGGGTTCTATGGATACCATCATATCAGAATCACACCAGAAGATTGTAGCAAAACTACATTTGCCACAGAATGGGGATCCTTCCAGTATACGGTCATGACGTTTGGACTCAAGAATGCCCCTTCTATCTTCTCACGAGTTGTTGTCGCAGTGTTCAAGGAGTTCATCCACAAATGCCTGGAAGTGTATTTTGATGACTGGATTGTCTTCGGCTTAGTAAAGACACACGTTTCGAACCCGCGCATGATGTTGGATACCTGTAGAAAGCATCAAATTTCCCTGAATATTAAGAAATGTGTCTTTTGCATACCTTTCAGAATCCTGCTTGGACATATAGTGTGCCAACAGGGGCTGATGGTTGAACCTACGAAATTTGCAGTTATCACCAACCTGGAAGTTCCTACAACCGAGAAACAACTATGTTCGATCCTTGGACACACAGGCTACTACCGAAAGTTCATTTAGGGATACACACTAATCACGACACCTCTCGAAAAGCTACTGAAGAAGGACGTTTCATTTTTTTGGGATGACGAGTGTTAGAAGAGCTTGGAGCTACTTAAGAAAAGATGGTATCTCCGCCTATCCTTATTTTTCCTAATTGGGCAAAGGTATTTCATGTTCACGTTGATGCTTCAGGATTCGCCCTGGGAGCGGTCCTTACGCAGTCTGGGGATGTAGACATTGATCACCCAGTTGCAATTTCTAGTCAAAAACTCTCTGGTGCCGAGCACAACTATGCCACCACGGAGCGAGAAGGATTGGCCATGGTTTATGCATTACAAAAGTATCGACACTATCTATTAGGGGGTCACTTCAAAATGTTCACAGTGTAGGTTTTAACCCTGTACAGAAATTATCTACAAATGAATCTTAAAACAGAAAATAAACAATAGCGAGAGCATAAATAAAAAAGATAAACACAGAGATTTTCCCCTGGATCCCAAATCGGAATGACCAGCTTGAGTTTTCATTATATTCCTTTTAGTGTTACAAAAAATATATATACATGCCAAAGCATACGTAAACCCCAATCCATTAACCCTGGATTAGAACATAATCGTAGTTCCCTTGACCGGATTTACAAAATACTAGGGGCCAAAAACCATCGTACCCCAAAACCATGTGCAAACCCATGCACAAAACCATGGGCGGGTCTACCCACCAGAAAATAAGGCATGTGACTAGTTGTGGAAAGAATATAACACATACCCAACATTCTCCCACTTGTTGTTTTATTTCCCGGCACGGGGCCACAAGAGAGCTTAGTCATTAGCCCAGTTCTGCAACACCCATTGTTTCTCTACACCAAGAGAACTTCTGAGTGCTTATAGACTTCGTCAATGCATCTGCAACATTCTTCAAGGTGTCCACATTTACCAGCAACACCCTTTTACCCTCAACCATATCTATCACAAAGTGATATTGAACATCAATGTGCTTTGTCTTTGAATGATAAGCAGGGTTCTTAGCCAAGAAAATTTCACTTTGGCTATCATAGTCTATCCTTGTAGCTTGCTACACCAACCCCATACTTGAACACAATCTCTGCAACCGAACTGCTTCCTTGCATGCATGAGTGGCTGCTATGTATTCAACCTTTGTAGTTGAAAGAGCCACTACAGATTGTCTTTTACTCATCCAACTTACTGCACCTCCAAATAGGCTAAGCACATACCCACTTGTAGATCTTCTTTGGTCTAGAGCTCCAACCCAGTCTACATCAACAAAACCATGAATGTCCAACACTCTTTCCAATCCTGGTCTTCCTTGGTAGCACAAGCCATAATCACTAGTGCCATGCAAATATCTGAAAACCCATTTCACTTCTATCCAATGCTCCTTCCCTGGGTTTGACATAAACATGCTCAATACTCCCACTGCATGTACAATGTCTGGTCTAGTACAAACCATTTCATACATCAGGCTACCCACTACACTTGCATATGGAACACGAGACATATCCTCCTCTTCTTCTTGTGTCTTGGGACACTATTCAACAGACATCTTTACACCTACAGGAATTGGAACATTCACCTGTTTACTATCTTGCATATTGAACCTCTGCAATATAGTCTCAACATACTTCCTCTGGTTTAACCAGAGCTTCCTCTTTTCCCGATCTCTCTTAATTTCCATGCCCAAAATATAGTTTGCAGCACCAAGATCCTTCATGTCGAATTTGGAGAACAACTAGGTCTTCAAATCTTGGATAATTTCTTTGTCATTTCCAATCAACAACATATCATCCACATACAAGATAAAATAAATAACACAGTCACCAATTATTTTAAAATAAACACAGTGATCCTCCTTGCTTCTGGTGAAGCCAAGTCCCCATATATAGGTATCAAATTTCTGATACCACATCCTTGGTGACTGTTTTAACCCATACAAAGACTTCTTTAGCCTGCATACTAGTTCTTTCTTCCCCTTCACCATAAAGCCTTCAGGTTGTTTCATGTAGATATCCTCTTCCAGACCCCCGTGAAGAAATGTTGTCTTCACATCCATATGTTCTACCTCAAAATCAAATGCAGCAGCAACAGAAAAAAGTAATATAATAGAAGTAACTTTGGCAACAGGAGAAAAAATATCACCAAAATCAATTCCCGGCACTTGGGAATAACCTTTTGCTACCAATCGAGATTTGTATTTCTCCACCTTGCCTTCTACATTCATATTCTTCTTAAACGCCCATTTTCTCCCAATGGGCTTCCTTCCAGCCGAAAACTCCACCAGATCCCATGCCTCATTTTTATGCAAGGATGCCATTTCATCAACCATGGCATCCTTCCAGAGTTTTCCATCCTCTGAATCTACTGCCTCCCTGGCAGTTCTGGGATCATCATCAATTATAGTTAAAGAAAAAATTGAACAGAAAGCAGATGGACTATACCTTTCTGGTTTTCTTCTTTCCTGAGCTGATCTTCTCACAGCTGGTGTTTGTGGCTCTTACTCTTCTGAGTATTCTTCTGTTTTAGAGCCTGATTCATCCTCCTTTAGCTCAAACTCTATCTTCTCAGGTTCCTTTGGTAGGAATTCATGTTTAACAACATCTTTCACCTCTCTAAACAACACATCTCGGTTGTACACAAAATTCCTTATTTCTGGGTTCCAAATCTTGTAACCCTTTAAACCATCCTTATACCCAATAAAGATGCACCTTTCAGATTTATTATCCAACTTGGTCCTTTTCTCCTTTGGAACATGTACATATGCATCACATCCAAATACCCTTAGATGTGAAAGAGAGGGTTTATTACCAGTCCATACCTCATGTGGGGTCTTATCCTCCAACGCCGATGAAGGTGATCTGTTAACTAAGTAACATGCAGTCTCCACTGCCTCTGCCCAGAATTCTTGTCCTAACCCGGTACCACTGAGCATGCTTCTTGCCTTTTCCATCAGTGTTCTATTCATTCTTTCTGCAACTCCATTTTGCCGAGGTGTGTATGGAGTAGTCTTCTGCCGTGCTATACCACACTTCTTACAGAACTCTTCAAATTCCTTCTTGCAGAACTCCCCACCATTATCTGTCCTCAGCACCTTTATCTTCTTCTCTGTCTGGTTTTCCACCAGAGCCTTAAATTCTTTAAATTTGTCAAAGACTTCAGATTTCTTCCTCAAGAAATATATCCATTTATTCCTTGAGAAGTCATCTATGAATGAAACATAGTACACAGACTTTCCCAGTGATGGAACTGACACAGGTCCAAACACATCACTGTGCACAAGTTCTAATATCTTGTTCGCCCTCTTAGCACCATAAGGAAAACTCACCCGATTCTGCTTCCCATATACACAATGTTCACAGAAATCGAAATCCAGAGAGCAATTAGACATACCTTCTACCATACCATTTCTATGCAGTATCCGAAGGCCCTTCTCTCCAATATGTCCAAGCCTTTGATGCCATAGCATGGTCTTTTCTCCAAACACAGCTAGGCTTTCCGTCCCACTTTCAGGAACCACAGAACTATTACACCCATCAATAACAGTGCTACCTTGTAGCTTGTACAGAGTTCCAGTCCGAACTCCCCACATTAATACTAGTGCTCCCCGAACCATCTTGCAGGCATCTTTCTCGAACACTGTTTTTACACCTGCATCATCCATCTTGCTTACAGAAATCAGATTTCTGGCCAATGTAGGAATATGAAGAACACCAGGGAGTGTTCTAATCCTTCCACCTTGTAGCTTTAGCTTGAATTTTCCACGTCCGACGATTCTGGCCTTCCTATCATCCCCTAGGAAGACATCACCACCATCATATTTCTCATACTCGCAGAACCACTCCCTATGGGGAGTGAAGTGAAAGGATGCACCTGAGTCAATCAACCATGACTCATGATCTACATTTGTATTTGAAGAAGAAGCCAAATACACATCCCCACCTTCATCCGAGGTGGTTTTTGCCTCTGCAGAAGGAGCATCATCAGATCCCTTTCCTTTCTCAGGAGCTTTAGATCTGCAGTCCTTTTTGTAGTGCCTTTCCTTTCCGCATTTCCAGCACACCTTTACAAACTTTCCAGGAGATTTAGATCTCCCACTCGAAACCTTATTCTTGTTTCTGTTCTGGGACCTTCCTCGTACAGATAAGGCATCTCCATTCTGACCCTCCATATTTCTCCGTCTCATTTCCTCCGACAGCAAGGCTGAGACAATCTCATCAAAATTCAAGGTAGTTGTGTTGCTACCTATTGCAATAACCAGACTGTCCCACGAGTCTGGTAGAGAACACAACAAACTGATGCACTTATCTTCATCTGAGATTTTAATATCAATAGATGACAATTGACTTACCATAGTATTGAAGGCGTTCAGATGCTCTATCATCAAGCCTCCATCCTTCATCCTTAAGTTATACAACTTTTTCCGCAGGAAAAATTTATTCACCAGAGACTTAGATTGGTACAAAGTCCCAAGTTTGTCCCACAAATTATTTGTCGTAGCTTCCCCAAATACATTCAACAATATCGAATCTGAGACACACAACCGTATTGTGCTCTTCGCCTTCCGATCCAACTTTTTCCAATCTTCATCTGACATTGTCATTGGTTTAGTACCTGGATCTACCGCGATCCACTGGTCTTTATCCACTAGCAAATCCTCCATCTTGAGCTTCCACAACTCAAAACTCTAACCATTAAATTTCTCAATCTCTATCTTTCCACTGCTCGCCATCTTCTTTCACCACAAGAATCGATCCCGTAGATCTCCCACTGAACAGGGTCTACCACAGGCCCGAGCAAAAAACCCTCAACAGCAAAGGTGTCCCCTTCAAGCCGAAACAGCTCTGATTCCAAATGTAGGTTTTAACCCTATACAGAAATTATCTACAAACAAATCTTAAAACAGAAAATAAACAATAGTGAGAGGATAAATCATTAAACAGATAAACACAAATATTTTCCCCTGGATCCCAAATCAGGACGACCAACTTGATTTTTTGTTATATTCCTTTGTGTTACAACACATATATATACATGCTGAAGAATACATAAACCCTGATGCATTAACCTTGGATTAAAACATAATTGTAGTTCCCTTGACCGGATCTACAAAATACTAGGGGATGAAAACCATCGTATCCCAAAACCATGTGCAAACCCATGCACAAAACCATGGGCGGGTATGCCCACCAGAAAATAACACATACCCAACACACATATCACTCAGCTTTGAAGTACCTGGTGAATAAGCCTATGTTGGGGGGGAAAATCTGCAGATGGTTTCTGTTGTTCCAGGAATACGAATTTTAGATCATTGTCAAGCCATGGAGGTTGAATGTTGGACCAGATCACTTGTCCTGAATTGAGAGTGGCAATGAACTAACCAAACTGGAGGAAGGATTACCTGATGCACAGTTGTTTGCTATTAAGGTAGTTGATGCGCACTTCGCCGGTATTATCCAGTTCCTGACGATAGGCATGGCACCTGTGGAGTATTTGGTGCAAAAAAATAAGGAGCTAGTAGCTCGCGCTGTAGATTTTACCATCATCGCAGGACATCTATAAAATATGGGTGCAGATGAAGTGCTGCGCAGGTACATCCTAGAGCACGAATGGCATGATATCTTGGCAGAAGCCCATGATGGGGTAGCAGGAGGTCACTACGCAAGAAAAGTGATGACGCAAAAGATCCTAAGAGCTGGCCTATGGTGGGCTACCCTGCATACTGACTCTCACGACTATTGTAAAGCTTGCGATACATGCCAACAGACAGGAAGGCCGTCATGTAGAGATGAAATTGCCCTTCAACCGCAAATGGCCCTGCAAGCCTTTGACAAATGGGCCATCAATTTTGTGGGACCTATTAACCCACCCTGAAAGAAGATAGGTGCGCGCTACATCATAACTGCCACTGAATATGTAACCAGGTGGGATGAAGCACAAGCGGTGAAGGATTACAATGAAGATACCACTGTGCACTTCATCTTTGAGTATATTTTGACTAGATTTGGGTGTCCAAAAATCTTGATGAGAGATAGAAGTACACACTTTGTTAATGAGAAAATACAGGCCTTAATGGAGGAATTACGGATCCATTATGCGAAAAGCACTCCATATGATCCTTAGGAGAACATAGCAGTTGAAGCATTCAATAC
The DNA here is from genome assembly GCA_034641835.2 of Pinus albicaulis. NCBI lineage: Eukaryota > Viridiplantae > Streptophyta > Pinopsida > Pinales > Pinaceae > Pinus > Pinus albicaulis. Next base: position 1,388,332,113 of record CM076577.1, read on the forward strand.
ATTTTTGGAGAACGCACTAACTAAGGTCTGTAATGCCGATCACAATGACTGGGATGTGCACATATTGTCTGTTCTTTGGGCCTATCAAACCACCTGTTAAAAGTTGACAAGAAAAACACCATTTAAGATGGTTTATGATAAGGAGGCCATTATGCCCATGGAATATATTGTTCCTAGTCTATGCATTGCAGCTTTTACGAATATGATGGAGCCTGATATGATGGAGGAGTGTTTAGCGTAGCTTGTGGCTCTAGAGGAAGACTGTTTTATTGCTAACTTCCATTAGCAGGTTCAGAAGGCACGAGATAAGGCATGGCATGACCGACATATTCAACAAAAGTCCTTTGTGGAGGGTGACTTAGTACTCCTTTATGATATTCAGTTTGCGAAACACCCAGGAAAGTTCCAACAACACTGGCTTGGACCCTGCACTGTTACGGAAATAACGGATGGTGAAGCTGTTCGGCTAGCTACCCTACGCGGTGATATGCTGCCCGGCTATATCAATGGCAGTCTCAAACCATATCGGATCAGTCTCAAACCATATCGGATCAAATGACTATATGGCTAGAGTAGCTGTATAAAGGGGGTTAGACCCACCAAGGAAGATAGGTGCCGAAGGTACCATGTTATGCACAATAGGCAACCGCAGGACTAGGAGCCCGGGGGTGCACCAGAGGCATAGGAATAAACTCAGAAAGAAACATGCGCATTGGGAGCACAAAAGGTATGCTAAAAGTGCATGGATGTGTTGGGAGTACAGGGGTGCACTGAGCACACCAGGGGTGCGAAAAATAGCCATTAGAACAGTCAAATCAGGTAAAAAGCAAAAATTACCGTTGAAAGGAGTAGGTGGTTGGCATTTAATGAGGCGATTTTTTGAGATTTTTTACCATTTTCTTGATGGTAAGTTCCAAGTGAAGTTTACCCTACCGTTGGGCACTCTCCAAAGCTATAAAAAGGGTAGGATAGGTCAGACAAGGGTTCCGTATCGCTTGAATAACTTGTACTTGGCATGTTTGTCCTTGACAAATTTGTGCTGTAAGAATTTCTGTGCCTATAGCGTCTCTTTCATGTATTAGAAACTTGCTCCCTCTGACAATAGAAATCCTGAGTTTGTCTTTCGTGCCAGGATGACGGCCATGAATCTTGCTAAACACTCGGAACCAGTGACCTCGGCAGAACAAGGAAATGAGGGAGTGGTGGAGATTGAGTCTGAATCTAAAGAATTTTTCTCCACGCCAGTCACGAAGAAGGGAAAGGAAAAGGTCGAAGGCTCAGGGAAACCCTCGAAACCCGCGAAATGGGCTGGAGGGAAGCCTCGAACTTCCCTGAGAAAATTAAAATCCCCGCGGGTGACGCCTCGGGCGTGTATTTCTCAGGAGGAGGCCCAGCCTGCCGATCTAGTCAACTGGTTACCTCCCTTCTTCTGGCCGTGTAGGCCCTCAATGCACACGCTAAAGAACCTCGACGACTTGATCACTTATCTATAGATGCCACTGACCCCGAGAGAGGTCCCCGTCATTAGTGAACCTTTTGGAAGGCTCCATGAGATCAAATTTGATGATCACGACTTGGCTAGTTTGGAGGCCTTCCCTGAGTTGGCACCTGAGTTATACCTTGACACGATTCAGGAAGACGATGGGATCAGAATTGTTCCCCAGTGCTGGGTCCATGGATTGGCAGGGCCTGGGCTCCTGAACCTGCTAAGGATGCCACACTTCGGTCACTACAACGTCATGGTCCGGCTGGCACAAGAGTTGCTCACCCTGATTCATGATGGCTGCCTGTGGATCTAGGACATAATCCCCATCGATGTTGCGTTGGTTCATAGAATTATTGGTCTTCCGATGAACAGACTGAGCTATCTAGAGCATGTGGGAAAGAAGTATGAGGGGGAAACTGCTGAGTATGTGCGCAAAACCTACCATGTGGAGCACAACACTCGAGGCTTCATAATCAAGTCCATCAGCGACCAAGGCACGTAGTTGGGAACCATGTTGTTGGCATGCAAGATGATGAGAAAATCTCAGGTCACCTCTGTCCCTGCCTACGTAATTCAGTTGGTGGGCCAATGCAGGAAAGGGGTATGCTTCAACTGAGCCCAGTACTTATGCGATGAGTTTTTGGCTAATGTCCGAGAATCCCAGGAGCAGGGATGAGCCTTTTACTATTCTTGGTTGTTGTTCCTCATAGTGTTGGTTTCCTGGGAAGCCCCTGCGGAGTTAGTCCTCACTGAGCTCACCCTAGACATGTGCGAAGGGGCTTGTTATGCACACTTGTGGGACTCCAAGGATGCGCAGTGCATCGAAGACAACCAAGTCTTCTAGGTCCTCTTCCAGAGCATCTTGGAAGTAGCCATCAATTCTTGACCACACTTTTCGCCCACGGTATATGATCGATACAAGAGCATTGCGGACTTATAGGTAACTATGCACAACATCAAAATTCGAGGCCGCAAGGATAAAGCCTGGACCTCGCTCCCTTATATGGTAGCGGACGAAGAAATTGACAATGTAATTGCGCTCTGGCCTCATAACTGGAAAATCGGCTTCAAAACCGGCGCAAAGGGCACCGAAGGAACCATCACGATGCAAGTAATCCTGCCTTTCATCATCAAGGATACTGGAGGACCAAGAAAGAGTACAGGAAAGGAAACAGGCACAAAAGCACAAAAGGATGCACAACAGAAGCAAAACACCGAGAAGGACGTCGAGGCAGAGACTCAGGTATATTCACAGCAAGAACCGGGTACAGAAGGATTGGATGTAGGAGGAACTGCTTCCCCCCGTGGCACAAAGTGCACAAGTGAGCCTGTCAAAGGGCCCCAAAAGAAGCAACACTCTCAGCGGACAAAATGAGATGAGACAATCACGCTGACCGAGGGAGACCTTGAACAAATTGTTGATGTGGTCACTTTGGCCGCAGAAGACAGATGGTTATCCTAAGAGGAACAAAAGAAAGATGCGATCAACACAATTCAGAATGAGCTTCACATTCTACAACTAAAGACAAACATGCTGCAGACTTGTGTGACTCATGTACGAACGCCCTTGGAAACCAACAGTGTAGCGCTAATTGCAGATGAAAGCTGCCTCTGTTCTCTACGTGGTGCAACCCTTGTGATCAATCCACCCAACCTGGGAATGCAAGTCCAAGCCAGTACATAAGTCCAACTAAACTTAGCTAGGCTACCACATGAGGCATTGTAGGGTCTCCACACCTCTTTGTTTCAGGAAATTCACTATCGGGACCAAGAAATGCACCAATAGCTTGGTGTGGCTAAACAGACAATCGATGCCAAGAATGCTGAAGTGTGCCTTGCCACCGTGAAGAAAACATAGCTTGAAAACTTGATTCACCAACTCTGTGTAGATGTTACAGCAGACATTTCGACCACAACCACCCCTCAGGCTAAAATTGAAGGGATGATCGTAGCATTGAAGGCCTCCAGGGCAGAAGTTCAGGTAGTCAAGACACATATGGAGCAGCAGATCGCAGATCTGCAGGCTTAGCTGCAGCCAAAAACACCTCTGGAGATATGAGCCTAGCGAACTGAGCTGGCTGGTCACCACGGCTACAAATTTCATCACAGGGCAAATCGCGCAGGGTGCCCAATTACTAGAAAAAACCATGCAGATATGGACCAAGGTCTAGCGCGACCCGATACTACAAGGAATAAACCAAGACCTGCGGTATAAGGAAGAAGAGTTCGAGACATTGGAGGCCACCCTGCCCACTTTGGTTCCTGCTCAATGCATGACACGGTTGCACACCAGCCACTCCCTCCAAGCTGATATTGATTAACTCCGACATAAGAAGAAGGTCTTCGGTGACCGCCTAAAGCCTTGGGCTGCCGAAGCCCCCAAACTTTCGCAGGATGCTGATGTTGCTATTAAGCAGCGAAACCAGACTCTGGAGAGTGTCACCTCCGTGATGGAAGGTCCGATTTCACAGAAGTTGGTCGAAATTGTGAAAAATGCTGCTTCTCAGAGTGAAGGCATGCTTCTCCCATTGGCCGAGGTGATCAGATTGTTACAGGCGCAGGTGGAGACCCCACCATCACAGTGACTCGGGATGAGTCACAAGATTGTGTTGAGGGACTATTGGAGTAGGGTCTCCTAAAAGCTGCAAATTTTGTCCATTTTTGTATATTTTTGTATTATTTAGTCTAACATAGGGGTTTTGGGGTGGGTCAAGGCCCCTAATGCATTGTAAATGGGTCAAGGGTAGACCAAGAGTCCCCAAACCATGGTTTTCGGACCATTGGATGCGTAGGCTAAATTCGTATAAATAGATGAACATTTTTGGGTCTTAAGGTAGAAGATAATAGAGATTGATGCGAAGAACAAATTTTTATATTTGTAGTCGGGTTGTTTGGGTAAGGACTCTTGTTGGCTGTGTGCACGGAGATCCTCGGTCCTGCTGTGTGTGGATCCTGCTGGATGCGTGCGTAGGCGGTATTTTGGGATTGTAAGAGGATTTTGGTATTAATATATATGCGAAGTACTGTTGGAAATCTGTTGTTATCTGGATTTTTTTTCTTATGATTGATGCGAATGATTGAGTTGCGAAAGTATCTGTTTCATAACTGCAAAAGTATCTGTGTTTTTGTTATATGAATCTGTGATATGTAATTACTGCGATTATAGTTTTTTGTGATGATAGATTGATATTATGCATGTGGATGCAAGAAAATTACTAGATCTGTGCCTGATCATAGCTCTGTTACATTAGCCTGCGAATAGATCTGTTAAATATGAATTATATAGGCTGGGAACGCAGACCTGCTTGACTTACCTACTCTCTCTCAGGATGCGGAAACCTGGTTCTAACACCCTCCCATACTGCTTCTGGTGAGACTTTGGCCTACGCAAGCAGGTCATTGCCGAAAGGGCCAGTAGTATAGGGGTTTTTTGGCAAACCTTAACCTCCAAACCTGGGTCAGGACCCCTCGAGCCAACATGCCCCATAGAAGCCCACTATTGTTATTGTTGTGCCCTTACATTATTATTGTTATGTAGGCTTTGATTATATTGTGACCCCTTAGACTCCTATATTTACGAAAGAGGTATTATCATTTGTATCATCTAAGAATTATTAATTTATGTAATTTAAAGGAGGATTCCCCTTGAAGAGGGTAATTTTAATTCATTGATCTATCTTTTCTTCTGTTTTGGGATCTAGTTGCATAATATTTGGTATCATAGCTTTGGATTATAGGGTTTCATCGCTCCAAACATGTCATCTTGGAATTTTCACTATAAAATTTTTTATACGAAGCTTCATAAGCTAAAATTTTTACCACGTGGAGCCAAAATCTTGATGAACATTGTGTAGAAATTTCAGATCTTGGTTTGCTATATTTTCTGAGATTTGGTCCAAAGAATTTAGAGTTTTTGCAAGCTCCAGAATTCAGTCTCATATAGATGACCTAGGGAAAATTGTCATAACTTTCTCTATGAGAATCATATTTAAATTTCATAAAACATGAAAAAAAGTACACATAATTTATTTTTTCTCGTATCATTTTCAAGGTTGAAGGGTGAAACAGTAACATGTTGCATTCCATACAAGTTCGCTCTACTAAACCAGTCCATAAATGAGTAATTGTGGGAGATTGACATAAATTTACCTTGAGGAATCCAATATTAGTTTAACCTGTGCTATTTGAAATATGACTCATAGGGCTACCACAGGAAAAAATTTCAGACCTAGGAGATTCGAAATTACATAGGTATAACCATTTCAATATCAAGCTCCTAAAAGCAAGAAAAATGTGTGTATTTTTTAAAAAATTTCATAATTGTTTTTTGAAAAATTAGTTTGAAGTGATTACAAGGTATATTTAAGTATAGATGTTATCACTGGAAAATTGGACAAGTAGAAGACATCATGAAATGTCAAGAAGAAGGATTTAAATGGATGAGAAACATTAGATCTGGAAAATTTAAAAATCTCTAAGGTCAAAAGCAGAATTATCAAATTGCGCATAGAGGAGGACATAGGCAAAGTGTGCTCCGCACGCAATTTTCTTCGATAGCAGAGAAAATCCACGTGGCTTTCCCTCAAAAAGTCGCGCGGTCCTGGGTATGGTGGAAGGTCACTATCCGAGACCACTTTGCACACTTCGGGAAAATGTTTAATATTCCCAATTAGCCCAAGCTAATGGGAATATTCAATTTTTCTTTGTCTTATTTTGATTTTCATGTTGATGAATAAAATGTGAAGGAGGACATGTAAAACTCTAAAAAACATCAAAATAAATCAATGCCTGTGTAAACAGAGACATATTTGGGCCATGTAAATAAACTCTTGCAGGTGTGAATGGGTTTGAATCATGAGATTGGGTCAAATTTGACCAAGTCAACAGCGTAGTCTAGATGCAATGAACCTCATGGATAAACATTGCAGTTTTAGATGGAGGCTCCACATGTGAAAAGAGCTAACTCATTGAGGTGGTTTAGGGTTTCACAAGGCTTTCATCTTATAAAAGAAGGAGGAGGACAATAGGAAAAAGGTTGATGTTATTATTTTATGAAGGTATCGTCTGCTTAGACATCCCTTATTGGGCTTTCCTGTTTAGGAATTCCACCTCCTTCCTTGAGCAACTCTTGGAGGAGTCTTTTTTGCCTTGTCCACTATCCGACATTTTTCCAAGCCACATCTTGCATCTACAGCGTATTCCTTCTTAGGATTGGGTTGTCCATGTGAGTTGCAACAAGTGGAACACTAGATCTGTTCAGATCTAGCTTGTACTGGTGCCTCTTCTCAGTGAGTGCGTCTTTTAACCTCCTGGAAGAGTGCATTAGTGGGTTGAGATTTAGATCCACACATTGGCAATAGGCCAAAGCATTCTCAGGGCCTACAACACATTCCCTCTTCCATCATTGCGTTATTTTCAAGGGCAGAGTTGCAAGGTGACTTGGCATCATTTTAGAGGAGAGATCTCTAGTGATTGGATCCTTCCTTTCACTGTGGTGATCTATGGGTTGGCCAATCAATTCATGTTGGTTCAGATATGATCTACTACATACGTTATGATTCAGAATTTTCTGAATACTTCTACAGATCTGTGACTTAGATCTCAGATCTACTCACTTTTTTTCATCTTTTGCTGAGATCCCCAAGGGGAGTGTATAAAGGAGCCTATATTGTACCTAGATATGAAACAGATCTATCATTTTGAGTACAAATCTGCTCTAGATTTGAGTTGTAATCTACTTCATGCTTTAGCAATGAAAATAATGCTGTCAATTTTATTCTGCCATTTCATGTTGTTGTAGCAGCTCATTTTGGGGCTTTTGTCTTGTACAATCTTTCCCTTTCTGTTATACACTGTATAAGCTGCATTGTAGATCTAATTTGCTGATGTATAGCTGAATTATGATCCTCCATGTTGGTCTCACACTTTTAAATTGATAAACTATTTTATTTCTGAAGCAGTCCATTGCATATAGCTGCAACCCCTCTCTTTGGGTGTTTTTTAGCTAGACTAGGTTGTGGGAGATCTGTTTAACCCACCTAGTTTGATTTGATTTTGATCTCCTTTTAGATTTAGATCTTAGATGATCTGATCTAAGGGATCCAGGAGCTGCAAAATTATTTCAGTGCACTAAATTCTCAGGAGTGCATTATTTCAACAGGCTTGTTGTGCAATCCCGATTTTGGGATATTACAATGGTATCAGAGCAACTTTCTTGGCACAACCCGTGCATTCTTTGAGCCAATATGTCTTCAAGGGGAGGAGAAACTCTCACTGACAGAGAGCATAGGTATCATAGAAGGAGACAGAAGAAAAATTATTACACCATTGAAACCCCTTTATATGGAAGAATAAAAGGAGTAGAGTTCTCTAACATTCTTTCTCAAGCTTTGCATGGGCTGGAGGAAGAAATCAGGGGAGTGAAGAATGAAAGACCAGTATATCTCTTGAGGAGGTTTTCAAATGAGGGAAGCCCCACTACTTCATTTGGTGTGTGTGAGCATGTAGCCACACAATCTGATTTACAACGTGGTAGCATGCCTGCATTCCTTGCAAGAGGAGAAGAATACGGAGAGACACCAGAGGAGGAGAATCTTGGTGACTACCTCCGGGAATATGAATCTCAGTCTAAAATATTCAAATAGCATTTAGGCTTCCTTGAGTTTTGTCAACTCAAATAAGAAATAAGATCCATGAAGATAACTCCATTTCAGAACATTGCTGGAAGGGTTAAAGATCTACTACATGATTTGCCAAGGGAAAAGGCCTTACTTCAGCGAGATCATTCTTCTCAAGAAGAAGACATGAGTGTCCTTTCCTCAATGAGAGATCAAGGAAAAGGATCTCTTACTGATGGGGCATACTCCATTGATGATGAGGAGAAAAATGTAGAACTGGAAGGTTCCTCTAGCGCTGTGACAACAAGAGGGAATATATTTTTATTGAGGGATGGATTTGAAGCTATTTCTTCCACTATGAGGGTTCTTGTACCTTTTGAAGAAGGACCTAAGGATCCTATACATGGAGAAGATGAGCAGAATGTGTCTATGATGATAGAAAAATTGGCAAAACAGTGGAGGAGATGTGTTCCAACACTGTATCCAAAACCTAGAACACATACTATGATGGATCAGTCCTTTGTGATCAAGACTCTTGACACCAAGGAGATGATGGGTGTTCATGAGTTAACTGTATCTAAAGGGAGCACCTTAGACTGTGAGATCTTGTAGAAGGTGGGTGATGAAGAAGGAGATGGGGGAGTTGCTCCAACTTCTCCTTACATGATACTTCCACATAGCAAGTAGAGATGGATTTGCATAGTTGAAGCAATCATATGATGTTCCCATATATTATTCACATGGAAATGAGCCATGAGACATCATTATCTTGTGGTATACGACCTGGTAGACCACTTGATTCAGATTTTATGGGAGTTGTTTCATGCATTGATGCTCCTTTCATAGATCTAAGGAGGGAGGGATCATTAGAAGACCATGCTTCAACGCTGAGAGTGTGGGGAAAGTACAAGGAGAGGGAAAGCATTTTTATCTTAACTTCACTATCCATTCTCTCATCCCATACTGCGCTGAGAGGAGATGTTGCAAGAATGAAGAATGACACCATCATGAAGCAAGGGAGGCAATCCTTGAACCTGGGGATAGGCTTGTTTGGAGGATCCTCTTCCATACATGATGAGAGATGGTGGACACACATGCATACTTTTGAAAAACCAAGGAGGTTTTGGATAGATGGTAGCCTTCCAAGGGAGGCTAACTTCCAAGGACTTCCCTCCTCTTTTGAGCATGTGCATGAGTAAGGAAAGAAGCAAGGGAGGACTGGAAACCTTCCACCTTGTAACTTTGACATGGGAGATGTCAAGGAGAAGAGGCACAACAATGTAGACACTTCAGATGACACACTATCAGTGCTGCCATTGTTTGGCATGTTAGCTCCCTATAATCAGCAAGATTGTCAAAGTCCGACAGCAGGGAGAACACCGTTTCAACCACTTTGGGATTCTAGGATCTAGCCCTCCGGAATCCGGAGAGGGATCTCTCCAATAAGTGCAAAGATGGATTTATATTTAAGGTTTTGGGTAATGATATTAGGCTAGTTATGAAGTTCAAGGCTTTTTGTTTGTTTTGGATGGTTGAGCATGATTATTATTTGAGTGGAAAGTTCTAAGTGGAAAGAGTTACAAAGGTGTGAAGTTGCAAGCAACTAGAACAAGCTTTGGCCAAAAAGATGGATGCTTTGCAGGTTTTAGTCCATTGGGCTATGGAGTCATAATAGGATTTAATTGAAACAACCAGGTTCAAGAGTGGTCCATGGGGCAAGTCATCTATGTCTAAGGATCTCTTTAAAGTTGATTTTATGGAATGAAATGATATAACAAGAAGGGAAATTAAATAGATGAAGAACAAAGAGCAACTCAAGATCTGGTAAGTACTTTGAAACTAGCCAAATTTTGACATACACTTAAAAAAAACATAAAAGCAACCCAAGATTTGGTAAGTACTTAGAAACTAGCCAGATTTTGATATAATTTCAATAGAAAACATTTAAAACACAAGGGAAACACAAATGATAACGAAGGATGGTCTAAGATCTGGTAAGTACTTCGAAACTAGCCAGCTTTCAACACATTCTTAGGGAAATTTTCATATAGTCTTTGGGGATAAAACTAGGACAGGGCTCACCATAAGCTCCTTAGTTCTTCTCTACTTAACATAAACTGAAAATAACTTTTAAGAAAAATAATTAGCCAAGACAATAGGATGAGGGAATGCCAGCATTCCTAACTGCTTGAACTGAATTAAATCATTCCTAAATAACAAAAATGGGAAGAAAACATTTAGATAAAGCTTATCAATCAGAGAAGGGTACTGATACACAATAAATCCTAACTCTATGCTTGCTGTTATTTATCAAAGAAGATGGAGAAAGTGAAAAAAGAAATAAAATAACGATTTATAATAAGAAAAACATCACCGTCGACATAGACCAGGATCCCATAAATCATCTTGCATTGATGCTTGAAACCAGTTACAACTTTAAGTCCAGTGTTTCAGGTTAGCAATCATCTTCACTTCTCAGCCTAACTATTCTATCACAAGCAAAGCTTCAAGATCCTTTGAACACTATTTAAAATCATAAGTTTCGAGCACAAGTATATTTCAAAGTTCTGCAACCAACATTTTCTCATCTTCTACAGAAGTATTTATAGAAGAAATGAGGAGGTGGGATCTGATAAAAGATCTCCTGGGTTCAATTAATACAGATTAATGCTTCTTGGCCTTTGGGGGGCTCAATGGAGAAGAGTACATATATTTTTACTGTATTAATTGATTTACATTAATGGATTAAGCTTGGTGGGAGATTTTGCTGACATTTAAGGCTTTATTTCATGAAGTAATAACTTTGTTGATATTTTTACATTAAGTTCCTTTAGCAGAATTAAATGTTGGGCTACGCTGAGGCAAATATCTTTTCTCTGATCAATAACTTTGTCCTCTGTTTGAATGCTTTGAGGCAACAGGTGGCTTTGTGGTAGCTGAGAGGAATCAATTGGCCTCTGTTGTGGTGGTGGAGGCTTTTCTGTCTGATGATCTTTTGATTTGTCTTTAATTCTGTTTTAATTTAATGGATTAGGCTTTTGATAATCAATCTTAGCCGTAATCAGCTAAACTATGGAATTCATCTTCAATCCTCTGTTTCTGTTGTGTTTTGTCTTTGACACTAATACTCTTTTAATTTGATTAAATCACATTGTGTCTTGTTGATGTGTAGGGACGCACAGGGTTCATATGGCATCAATGCCCATGAAGCATTGATGAAACGTGAGTTCGAACCCCTTGGAATGATCTTTCTATATGCATCAAAGGCATAGGCATCGTCATCCACAGCCTTCGGATTTTCTTCGATATAATGAAAAAACCATTAAATCTTGCAAAATACAAACAATATTATAAAATCCTGCATTATTAGGGAAAAAATACTTCAGAGGGTGTGGGGAGGAGCGAGGCTGTTGGATGGCATCATCCAACGGTGGAGAGCGAATGGAGACTGTTCCGAAAGAACAATGGAGTCAATTAAGTCAGAGCCATTGATTGCACAAAGATCAACGGAAGGGATTGGTTGTGATTACACAAAGTGAATGAGTCACTTTTAAAAATATGGGCGTAAGATGTGAGAAAATACAAAGAAAAGAGGAAAAATCCCTTTGGCGGAGGAAATTTTGCAAAAAGTACAGTTGGGGGTTCGGGATGATCATGGACCATCGGATGAGATCGGCCCACGAGATCAACGGTGGAGATTACGCATTAAAACCCTTTGGAAGAGGTGGAGGGAAATAGTATATGGCCATATTAGATCTGAGCCGTTGATCTTCAGAGATCAACGGTAGAAGGCACACGTGATAAAACACAATGGAAAAAGGGAAAGTGGTTTCGGGAGGTAAAACCACTATTTTCGTGTAAGAAAAAGGTGGGGAGGCAGTTTTTCCTTTTTAAACGCGATAAGCGTTCCCGCCCGCCACGTGGATTTTCAAAACCACCTATATCGCGCGGGCCTCAGGAAATTATCCATCGCGTTGAAAGCTACGCGATATAAAACGTGGACCGTTAGATCTGGGGCCTCAGATCTAACAGTGGGGAAGTGAACGCGATATGAGATAGATGCGCGGATGGAAGCGGGGAGGGCGGTTTCAATCTGGGTTGTTGGATGTAGAAGATCGATGGCCAGGATCGAATCTGGGGTTTAAAACAAAAAATACACATGCGGAGAAAGGTTGAAGTAGGACCATTGATTTGCATAGATCAACGGCTAGAATTGGCTGAAAAACATTATGAGCGGGGTTGCATGTTTTTAAACCAAAGTTGGGAGATGCAATCTGGACCATCCGATCTGGACACGTGGACAGTATAGATGCAATTGGAGGCCTGCGATTGGTGGGGGAAGAACTTGTACCGCGTTGATGCGATTGAGCACTGACCGTCAATCTGCAGATCAGATCGATGGTGGGAAATGAATCAGAGGGGTTCGAAAGGTGGAGGAAATAAGGGCTGTTAGATCTGGGATATGGCGGATAGATCCAACGGTGGAAGATCCATTAGGGAATGCCAATCGGGGAGAGGAATAGAATGCGCCCGATAAAAAACTTGCGATGCGATAATGCACAGGCCATTTGGTCGGCTCAAGATCAACGATAGAGAATATGTCAAATATAAAATAGGCGGAAACCTTTATGATACATGAAAACCCAAATATTAATGAAATACAAAGGTTTTTGGCTGTCGGGCGGGATATATATATATATGAAATGGTCTGGCACCCAATTGCGGGGCCTTTGATTATATGGAAGGAAAAAGGCTCGGGGCTTATGTATGAGGGCCAATCGCAATCGGAGGTCGGGCTTGGTCTTCAATCTGCCCATTTAGAATTTTGCGATGTGATTAGCGCTTTGGGACTCAAACTCTTGGTCCCGGGTGCAAGTTTATATGGAGTAAAGTGGGGGAAGCGGAGTTTATATAATGGGCTTAATCGCATCAGAAATTTGGATGCGGGGCTTTCCAATCTACCCATTTTTGATTAAAAACATGGTTTCGGCTGGTTTAGACCAAACTTAGGAAAAAGTGGGTTTTCTGATTTACAAAGGAAAATAATGCAATGGAGATGACTTATACAATGTTTTAGTGCCCGATTGTGGGCACAAAGGTTATATGAAATAATAATATGATTGGGGGTTATGAACAAAGGGCTTAATCGCATCAGAACTTTTAGCACAGAAAATAGACTTACATACTCCGATTTTTCCGATGTGATAAGCGCCGAGAGGGCCTAGCGCTTGGTTGTAGGGCATGGGAACATGTGGGGAAGTGGTTTAAGACTTAGCCCAAAGGGTCTAAAGTCTGTAATACAAAAACGTATTTTTAATGAAATTTTCAGAGTTTTTTGATGGATTTAGGGGTTTCGACAGAGTTAAAAAATGAGTTTTAAACTCTGTAAGGTGGATTTTATGAAGAAAAAGGGAAATGGATGAAAAATAGAGGAAAATGATGGGGGAAAAAGAGAATAAAATTAAGGTTAGTTTTGAGGTGGGGAAGGAGAAAAATGGTGTTTGCAGCAGTCCTATTTTCATGGAAAACAACAGAATTTCTGAGTTGGAAAAGGAAACAGCAGTGAAGATTGAACCAAGGGCATGATGTGTTCATGAGTCTTCAAGAGATAATTTTTTTTTTCATTAAAAATTGTTCCTTGAAGTCTCCAAAAATGTTTTAGCCACCATTTGATATGACAAATTTTATTGGTGGTTAACAGTGGCTCCACTTGGGGATGGTGCCTTCTTGAAGACATCAAGATCTTCAGACTTGCATTCTCTGGGAGGCTGATCAGTGCCTTATCCATTGGGCTTCCTTTCTTTACTTGGATGATCTTCTTTGTTCTAAAAACATGTTAGCATCCAAGGAAAAAAATGGATCTTTCATCAACAAGCTTTCTACCTACCCAATCCTACTGATTTAACATTTTTTCTTCTTTAGAGTGCACTTGGATTGGAAAACTCTTTTCACAACATTTTATTCTTTTGAAAGCATAAAAATAATCTAATTCTACTCCTTATTTCTCCATGAACTTAGATTAAACAGTTGAGTCCATATGTTTCTCTACCTAGTCTATCAATCTGTTAGGATTAAATAGTCTAACAGATTTTTATTCTCTAATTTCTGAAACAGAAATTTTAAAGCATACAAGACAGGATTGAACAGTCTAACTTGATGCTGATCTATGGCATAAAAAAAAGCTGCACATAAATATTATTTTGCAGAAAAATTAAAACAAAATGGAAGGCTTAAGATCTGAAAATTCAAAGCACTTCCTTCATCTTTTTTCAGCTCTGTTTTTACTCTTGTTTGAGCTATTTTTTCCTTTGTTGACTAGATCATATTTTGAGCTGATTAGAACCAGTTATAATTTCTATTTTTGACTCGGAAATTAAAATAGATTTGAGTCATTCCTCTCTTGAAAACTTAGGTTCAGATTTTGAGCATGTTTGAACCTTTAATTTCTAGCCTAATCTACCTACTGATAAGCCAAGATTGAACAGTTTGGCAAATCGAATTCACTATCCTATCAGCAAAAAATTTAAAACTAATTAGTCAAGATTAGGTTGTTTGACTAACTAGAAGTGTGTTTTTCAGGAGTGGCATTTAAGCTTGCACACTTTCAGATTTGTTTCTCTTTTTGTTGGTATGGGGATGTACATTTATTGTTTTTACAATCTGCCCTCTTTTCTTTCTTTCATTGTTTTTGTATTTTTTTTTTTTAACTTTGAATGCAATGATGGATGACGTATTTATAATGAGAGAAAAAATAAAAATTCTTTCAGAACATAACATGAATCAAGAGAAGTATTGTTTAAGCATCCTGCCATTGACAGGACCCCCAAAAAATTATGCTCCATTCAACTCTTGTAAGAAAAAGGCATTATTAGCAGCAACTGAATGAATGAAGTAAGGGCCAAGCCACAAGTTTTCAAAATTTCCTTGCTTTCCCTTGTCTTCTCTCCTTGAGTCTCACTTTAAAACTTTTTCCCCAACATTAAAATTGCTGGCCTTTGTTCTTCTGTCAAAAATATTTTTAATGCTGTCTTGCTTCTGCAATGCTTTATTATAAACCTCCTCTCTGGTTTGCTGAAGATGAATAGTCTGATTTATCCTTCTAATCATGTCATTATCTTCAGACTTAACCTCTTGAATTAACTTCATAACTGGCACACCAAGGCTGGTAGGAAAGATTGCATCAGTGCCATACACAAGCTGGTAGGGTGACATGCCAATAGATTTCTTCAAAGTCAATCTGTCAGCCCAAAGTGCATGCACAAGCTTTGTGTGCCAAGACTTTTTGTTGTCCTCCAAAAATTTCTTGATTATGTTCACTAAAATCTTGTTTGAAGATTTTGCAAGTCCATTACCTTGTGGGTAATAGGCCATGTAATGCCCCAATGTTATCTGATACTTGTGACAGAACTCAACCATCTTTTTTGATCCAAATGCTGCTGCATTATCAGTGATGATCTTGGTAGGGAAGCTAAATATAGAGAGAATATTAGTCTCTATGAATTTTATAATGACAGAATCATTGGCTTGCCTACAAGGGAGGGCTTCTATCCATTTAGTGAAGTAGTCTGTGGCAGTGAGAATCCATCTATGTTGAGCAAAATATGGTGGATGGATTTCACCTATGAAGTCAAGTCCCCACTATTGAAAAGGAGCTTCAACAGTGATTGGATGCAGAGGCAATGGTAGCATCTTCCTTTTGCCTTCAAAAAGTTGGCATTTATGACAGACAATTATCATCTTGTGTACATCAAGAAAAAGAGTAGGCCAATAGTAACCATCCCTCAAGATTTTTTTGGCTGTTGTCTTCCAATATAAATGGCCTCCACACTCTGCTTCATGGAACTCGTGATTAACCTTCTTTGCATCATACTGAAGCAAAATTTAAGCAATATACCACTTGCATTTTTCCAATAAAGACATCTATCTATAATGCAATAGTTTACAGCTTTCAATTTCAAAAACCTTGCCTTTGTTTTTGTCAAACCAAGAGGTGTATTCAGATTAAGAAAAACATAAAGAATATCAACATATCAAGAGGAATTCATAAAATGATATTCAACAATGGGGGTTGATATTTCCTCTTGTTCATCCAAAGCATTAATCATATTAATATCAAGAACTTAAAAATTGGATTCAACCATCAACCTAGCTAGACCTTGGCCTTTTATGAGTTTAGTGGGCTTTATCTCTAAATCACATTCAAGAATAACAAAAATCGACTTACCTCTCTTACCATCTGGGTCCTGTGTTAGAATGTCTTTCACAACTGAATTTGGGACAAAGGCAATGATGTGGGAGTGAAAAATGTATACTCTGAAGTCTTTTAAAGCTTTAACCAAAGCAAAAGCTTTCTTTTCCATAATGTTATACTTCAGAGGGGCATCCCTCAATGCCTTGCTAAAGAATGCAATAGGCTGCTCTTGTCCTTGTGGATTTTTCTGTAAAAGGACAACAACTATTGTATGTTCTGATGCAAATGAAAAAATATAAAAATATTTCGAAAAATCAGGACTTATTAGAACCGGTGTTTTGGTTAACACTTGTTTCTCTAGCTCAAAGGAATTATTTGCTTCCAAGGTCCATTTTACCCCTTGCTCCTTCTTCAGCATGTTTGTAATATTTCTAAGGAGCTCAGCCAAGTTGGGGATGGACCTTCTCAAAAGGTTAATCTTTCCAATGAAAGATTGCAACTCCTTGATGTTTCGAGGATGAGAGATCTGCAATATGGCCTCAATTCTCTTTGGATATATCTTAATACCCTATTCTGAAATAATGTGCCCAAGAATTTTACCTTCTTGGAGACCGAAAAGTGTTTTCTTAGGGTTCAAAGATATTCCAAACTTTCTACATCTCTCAAAAATTGTTCTTAAATGTTCTAAGTGCTCTTCATCTGTCTTTGAAAAAACAGTAACATCATCAAGGTATATAATGATGAAGTAGCCCAGTTCCTCGGAGGATGCTATGTCTATGGCTCTCTGAAAAGTTGCACCAGCATTCATCAGACCAAAGGGCATTTTAACATACATGAAAGTGCCCCATGAAGTAGTAAACGATGTCTTTAATTGATCATCAGGGTGGAATAAGATCTGATTATACCCTGAGTAGCCATCAAGCAAAGAAATTATTCTAGACCCTCCACCCTTTGTAAAATATAATCCATCTTAGGTAAAGGGTAGTTGTCTTTCAATGAAGCTTTGTTTAAGTCTCTAAAGTCTATACGAAGCCTAATATCTCATATTTTCTTCCTAACTGACACCAGATTACAAACCCACTCAGAATATCTAATAGGGAAAATAATACCAACTTCATACATTTTCTTGATTTCCTTCTCAACCAAGGCAGCTGAATAGGGTTTATTCTGCGCAACTTCTGTTTGAATGGTTTTCGGTTTTCTTTGAGAGGGATTTTGTGTTGTATTATTTAAGTGTCATAGGATTTAAGATCTTCGTAACTCCACACAAAAACATCAGAAAATTCTTTAAACATCTCTAAGTATTTGAGTTTGATGTGAGCTGGTAAAATATTAGACAGTTTAATCATCATTGGTTTAAGTTCACTGCCTATATTGCACTCTTCCACTTTAGTCTCTACAGGCTCCAGTTTTGGCTTCTTGGCCACGTCGTTAAAATCAAACAAATCTTCTAAAGGGGCCAGACCCTTAGGCAAACTCTAATATTTAGACTGTAGGATTTCTAACTCCTCTGTTTCTAACTCTGCAGTCAATTCTGTTTTGTTTTCAAGTTTGCTAGATAGTAGATTTATATTGGCAACCTCAGGAGATGGCTCTTCTTCACCAAGAAAATTTTCTTCATTGTTGTAGTCTGTTTCATAATCTGAGTCCAAAATGTTTAGTTCAAATTCATTTCTGAATTGCATGAAGTCTTCTATTTGTTTGTCTCCTTCGAACACCTGCCAATATTTTTCGTTATCGGGAATGACTGGTCTGAATTTTATCTGAGTTGTGCAGTCTTTGGTTTCATATGGCATTAAGCATGTTCTAGCTGCAAAGGCTAAGCTATGGGCTACGATGTTCCTTTTTCTTGGGAAAAAAATTATTTGGTACTCCTCAAAAGTTTTTAAAAGATCCACGACATTGTTTCGGTAGGCCCTAAGTCTTGGGTGATTTGCATTGTATTCCCCGTTGACTTGCCTAATGATTAATTCAGAATCCCCATATGCTTTGATTCTTTTGGCTCCTAACTTTTTCAACAAACGCAAGCCTAAAATAAGGGATTCATATTCCGCTATATTATTTGAACACTGGAAGTTTAATCTACAGGAAATAATTTCTGTGTGGTTGTTCTCAGTGTTGCATATCCAGACACCTGCACTAGCATTGGTTCTAGTGCATGACCCATCGAAGTTCATACTCCATAGAGGACTGAATTCAGTTTCATCTGTTTGGTGTTTGTCCTCTTCAACTAAAGTGCTTTCGGGTTGTTGTGGAATATCAACACTTAGTTGACTTTGTTTCAACTCCTCAGGTTTTTCATTTATTCGAGGAATGTTTTCTTGACTGTCAAGATTAAAAAGTGATGGATGCATGACTTGTAGCTCAAGACCGATGTTTGGTTTGCTAAAGTTTTAAAATGCGGCAATTTGTTTTGAAACTTCTGCATTGTGTTCATCTTCCTCCCTATCGGCCATCAGTTTTGTTAAAGTGACCTGTTCAGTGAAAGATTCATTGTTAAACAGAATAAAAGAATCAAGGCCTATATTTACAGAATACAGAGGAGAGTTTTGTGGTCTTCCTTAGCTTGTAACTGTATACTGCATATGGGACTCCCTATATAGTCTTCTTGTCTGATTGAATACAGGGATGGTCGCATAGGTCATGTCCATATGCATAGTTCCTTGTAACTTAGCCCCCCAAGAACTTGATAATAGCATTCGATACTTTGGGGGCACATCAGCCACAACAATATCCATGACTAAGCATTTGGCTAGAATCTAGGCTAAGTTAACGCAGAGATCTTTGATCAATCCTAAACATTTTACTCTACTCGAGTCAAAGGAGTAAAGGTATTTATAAGGTATGGTGATTTCTAGACCGAGGCTCTCCATCATAGCTTTAGGCATTAAATTATGAGAAGCCCCAGAATCATGCATAGCGTTGTGCAAATTTTTTTCATGAACATTTAAACTCACATAAAAGGGAGGAAGAGGTCCCTCTTGATACTTACCTTCAATCTTAGGACCAAAAATAAGCTCTGGCTGGTCATCATTAAGATTGATTGTGTCATTATTCTCTTCAATGTTTAAAGCATTCAAAATTTGGGTCCTATATACATTTTGGGCAGCTAACTCAGTCAAGGGAACAAAGATTTTAATCTTTGAAATTTCCTGCTCCAAGCTAAAAGGAGTTTGATTCTTTGAAGAACTTGTCTCAGCCTTGTTAACTGCCATTCTATCAGCAACATCTGTTTGCTGATTTGTTCTATTTACATTTGACAAAATTGTTTTCACAGGAGTAATAGTTGAAGTGTTAGTACTGCTAAGGTCCGCACTCTGTTTATCATTTCTTTGAGTTCCTTTCTCTTTACCTTTATCAGAATTCACAGCCACCGTCTTGTCCTTCTGTTTGACAACTTTAGGTTTGTTTACAGTGCTGTTTTGTGAAGATATGTTAGAGGTTTTGGTGTTAGGAGTTTGTTGACTAGTTTTGCTTCTAAGGTCATATTCTCTTTGAGACTCTATGATGACATTCTCCATGTCTTGATAATAACTTTCATCATCATCCATTTTTTCATCATAGGGTGTGTAAAGACCTTGTTTTCTATCATAATGAACCTCAAAGTCATCATTATCTACTCCCAGCATATTGATATCATCATCCTCTACTTGCTCATCTATTTCCTCAACTTTTCTCACGTAGTTTTGATGAAAGGGAGGAGTGATCTGTTGATCATCTTCCCTAGGTCTATTTGGAGGTTGGTTCCTTCTAAAATTCTAATTTTGGTTTTGGTTTCTATTTTGAGGAGCAGTTTGGTTTTGACTTGCTTGTGCTCTCTCAAGGATGCTCATTTTCTTCATCATCTCCTCCATCATTTTTTCCATCTTTGAGCTGGAAGTAGAAGGGGTAGATTCCTCTCTGAAGGACACACTCTTCTCATTTTTCATTCTTGCTCTCTTCTCCATTAATTTAACTTCCACAGCAAGAGCTCATTTTTGCATATCTTCAAGAGTTGCAGGATCTCTCTCTCTCAGCTAATAGGCCATATCAGGGTCAAACCCTTCAGGAAACTTGTTCAGAGCTGAGCCTTGTGGAGGTTTTAGATCTGGGGAAAGTGCATTATACACACTGTTACATCTGGTGCAGTAAGCTTGCACACTTTCCCCAGTGTTTCTATGGAGGTTCTTGTAATCAGAAAGGACCTGGAGAGGATTATTTTTCACTTCCCATTTGTTTAAGAATGTTTGATGGAAGGCTTGGAGATCATTGATACTATGGGGGGTTAATCCTTTAAACCATTTTCTTACTTCTCCCCTGAGACTCTGAGCAAATAATATAAGTTTGAAAGAATCATCATCTATTTCATTTCTGTAAAAGCAGCCATTCATCTTATCCACATGTTGAGATGCAGTAGTAGCATTAATAGCATCATATAATGGAATTTTAGACTGATAGTCCCATGGAAGATTGACTAATGGTACATGAAGGACTAAGGGAGCATACCATGCTGCCATGATATGTGGTGGAGGTGGATTTACAAGAGGTGGATTAAAAAAAGGAAAAGTGGGTTGGAGTGGAGTGGTTTGGACAGTGGATGTAGAGTGAACAGATGTGGATGGACCATGAATATATTGTTGAGTTGATCTTGGATGAGAAACACATAGATTTGAAAGGAAATGTAAATCAGGTGGTGTTGTTTTTCTACTACCAGGATGTTCAATTGTTTCAGGAGATGAAAGTGAAGACTCAGAATCTAGCTGATCTAAATCACCAAGAGACCTAGTTCTGAATGGATTTATTAGATCTGCTTGTGATTGTTGTAGAGCTGCAAGATTTTCAGGAACTGAATTAGCTCTCAAGGGTGATCTGAAAACAGTTGAAAAATTTATCTTAGGAGACTTCCTAAGAATACTTTCAGGGTTATCAACTATCTCAGGTGGGTTAGGGTCAAGATAGGCTCTAGTATGAATCTTTCTAGGAGCCACTATGATGTGCTTTTAGACCCAACTAAACAAGAAAAGTTCAACCAAATATGACAGTCTTTAAAATTTCAACTAATCTGTTTTACACAAATTTTAATCCTACAGTCCTCTACCTGAGTTTGAATAATATTACAATGATAATGGTTCTTCCTAGTGGAGTCTTAAGGTCTGTTAAGGATTGTGGAGTCGCCAAGTGGAAGTTTTTAGCTCTTTTGGAGGTAAAAGTTTTTATGGTCCACCACCATGTTTATTAAATACTAATCTGAAATATTTTTGGGTTTTCTTAGTTATTTTTTAGTCCTATTGGTTGTTAAGAGTGTCCTAAATCTGTTTCAAAACTTAGCTACGATTATGAGACAAAGATAGTCTACTCTTATGGCTAAGCCAACTGATCCTTCAAGATTAGATAAACACTTATGAGAATCCTAGGGTTTGCCTAGTTTTTCACTGATTCAAACAAATTTCATCATGATTACCATTGGTTTGGTAGTGCTTGAAAAGGCTGATTTTTACCCTCTAAACAATGTTCTTTGGCCAGAGATGTTATGCCTAATGATTTAACCAGCTAACAGAACAAATTTCATTTGAAATAAAGGAATTTCTGATGCCTTATGATTATTTGAAATGAAAATTAGTCAGACCTACCCCAGCGGAGTTGCCAGAAATGTTAACTCCTTGTAATCAGCAAGATTGGCAAAGTCTGATAGCAGGGAGAACACCTTTTCAACCACTTTGGGATTCTAGGATCTAGCCCTCCTGAATCCGGAGAGGGATCTCTCCAATAAGTGCAAAGATGGATTTATCTTTAAGGTTTTGGGTAATGATATTAGGCTAGTTATGAATTTCAAGGGTTTTTGCTTGTTTTGGATGGTTGAGCATGATTATTATTTGTGTGGAAAGTTCTAAGTGGAAAGAGTTCCAAAGGTGTGAAGTTGCAAGCAAATAGAGCAAGCTTTGGCCAAAAAGATGGATGCTTTGCAGGTTTTAGTCCATTGGGCTATCGAGTCATAATAGGATTTAATTGAAACAACCAGGTTCAAGAGTGGTCCATGGGGCAAGTCATCTATGTCTAAGGATCTCTTTAAAGTTGATTTTATGGAATGAAGTGATACAACAAGAAGGGAAATTAAACAGATGAAGAACAAAGAGCAGCCCAAGATATGGTAAGTTCTTTGAAACTAACCAGCTTTTGACATACACTTAAGAAAAACATAAAAGAAACCCAAGATCTGGTAAGTACTTCGAAACTAGCTAGATTTTGATATACTTTCAATAGAAAACATTTAAAACACAAATTATAACGAAGGATGGTCTAAGATCTGGTAAGTACTTCGAAACTAGCCAGCTTTCAACACATTCTTAGGGAAATATTCTGATAGTCTTTGGGGATAAAACTAGGACAGGGCTCACCATAAGCTCCTTAGTTCCTCTCTACTTAACATAAACTGAAAATAATTTTTAAGAACAACAATTAGCTAAGACAGTAGGACGAGGGAACGCCAACATTCCTAACTGCTTGAACTGAATTAAATCATTCCTAAATAACACAAATTGGAAGAAAACATTTAGATAAATCTTATCAGTCAGAGAAGGGTACTGATATACAGTAAATCCTAACTCTATGCTTGTTGTTCTTTATCAGAGAAGATGGAAAAAGTGAAAACATAAATAAAATAACGATTTACAATAAGAAAAACATCACCGTCGACATAGAATAGGATCCCATAAATCAGCTTGCATTGATGCTTCAAACCAGTTACAACTTTAAGTCCAGTGTTTCAGGTTAGGAATCATCTTCAATTCTCAGCCTAACTATTCTATCACAAGCGGAGCTTCAAGAGCCTTTGAACACTATTTACAATCAGAAGTTTCTAGCAAAAGTATATTTCAAAGTTCTGCAACCAACATTTTCTCATCTTCTACAGAAGTATTTATAGAGGAAATGAGGAGGTGGGATCTGATAAAAGATCTTATGGGTTCAATTAATACAGATTAATGCTTCTCAGCCTTTGGGGGGCTCAATGGAGAAAAGTACATATATTTTTACTGTATTAATTGATTTACTGTTAGGTCCCTTATTGTTGTTAGTGTAACCCCCTTATTGTTATTATTGTACCCTTGTAACCCCCATTTTGTTATTATTGTGCCCTTAAATTATTATTGTTAGGTCGGCTAGGATTACATTGTGGCCTACTAGGATTACATTATGGCCACATGGACTCCTATATATAGAAAGGAGGTTTTGTAAATTGTATCATCCAAGAATTGTTCATTTATGTAATGTATTGGAGGGTTCCCCCTTGATTTGGCTCATTTCTAAGGCGTTCATATCTCTTTTCTTCTATTTTTGGAGCTGGTTACACAACATTTGGTATCAGAGCTTTGGATTCTAGGGTTTCGCTGCTCCAAACAGGTCATCGTGAATTTTTCACTATAAATTTATTTCTACGAAGTTTCAGAATCTAAAATGTTTAGGGTGCAGAGCCGAAATCCTGAGGAAGATTGTCGAAAAATTTCAGAGCTTGGTTCGCAATATTTTCGGAGATATCATCTGTGGAAGTTAGGTCGTTTTTCAGGCTCCTAAACAGGTCATCGTAGAATTTGCACTATAACCTTTTTTATACGAAAGTTCAAAATCTGAAATTCATATGGTGCGAAGTTGAAATCCTGAGGAAACTTTTCAAAAAAATTCAGAGCTTGGTTCGCAATATTTTGGGAGATATGATCTGTGGAATGTAGTGATTTTTCAGGCTCCTGAATTTCAACTCAAAGAGGTGATCGTGGGAAAAGTTCAATAACTCTCTCTCTGGGCATCGGATTGGAGTGCCGTAAAAAGTGGTTGCAAGTACACAAACTGTAGTTTCTTGGCTATCAATTTTAGAGACAAAGGATGAAACAGTGACACGTGGCAAGTCATACAATTTCGCTCTATTGAACCAGTCCAAAATTAGGTCATTGTGGGAGATTGGACACAACTTTGTCTTAGAGAATCCAAATTAGGTCAGACCTGTTGCATTCGAAAGATAATTCAGAGGGCTACGTTCATACCAAAATTCAAATATTGAAGTGCTGCAATCATAGAGATAATCCAATTTCAATATCGAGTTCCTCAAAAGAAAGAAAAAGGTGTGTATATTTTTTTTCTTTCCAAATTGCACGAGTCTTCTTTGAAGAATCAATTTGAATTGATTCCAAGGGCATATTGTAGAATATATAATAGTATTGGGTTCTAAAAGATGCCCCGTAAAAATAATTCAACACCAATTAAGCCTTCAGAAGGCTCTACTATGACTCATGAAGATGAAGAATTGCAACATGATCTATCAAAATTACAGGAGCAAGTGCAACAAATTTCACTCTCGCAAAGAGCAACAAAAAATGAAATGGAAGTGAAGATGGATGGTTTGAAGAAAGGCGTGGAAGCTAAGATAGATGGCATGGAAGCTAAGATGGATGGCATGAAAGCTAAGATGGATGGCATGGAAGCGGACATGAAAGACAACATGGAAAACATGAAGAATGATCTCAAAGCAGACATCGAAGGTTTGACAAAGTTGATACAAGAAATGTTTCCTAATGGTGAAAAGATAGTAGAAGAACCTCATGATGAGAACAAATTAAATGTTAATCGTGATTTCATAAACTCTAATGTTGGCGGGAAGAACCACCATATTCCAAAAATGGATATGAGGAAGTTTGATGGAAAGGATCCTGTAACATGGATACTACAGATGGAGCAATATTTTGATCTCCATAACGTGCAAAACACGCAAAAGGTATGCATTGCAACTTTACATTTCGAACAAAATACATTTGTATGGTATCAATGGATTTGCTCCCGTAAAAAAATTGTCACTTGGTCAATTTTTACGGAGGAAATGATAGCACATTATGAGGATACAAAGAGCAACACCTTCTTTACCCAATTGATAAATCTCAAATAAAAGGGTTTAGTGGGGCAGCACATTGAGGACTTCCAAAAATTGAATATAAGGGTAACTGATATTCCAGAGGGACACAGGATTGATCTCTTCCTAGGCACTTTAAAGGATAACATCCAACATGAAGTTCGCGTTTTGGAACCCGATTCATTGGAGAAGGCATTCAGGTTGGCAAGAAAAGTTGAATGTAAAATTATGGCGACAAGGAAGCCTACCACTCAATTCTATAAAGAAGGAAGTGTGGCTACACCTAGATTTCCACAACCTACAAGGTTGACACCACAAAAATTGGAAGAAAAAAGAGCAAAAGGGCTTTGCTACAGTTGTGATAGCAAATACACTAAAGGTCATAAGTGTGCTGAGAAGAAATTATTTTATATAGATTGTGAAGAGGAAGAAGAAAATGAACAAGAAGAGGATATACACCAGGAACCAGCCCCAGAAGAGGAAGAAATGAATCCAACCATATCGTGTAATGCACTGGCAGGAATTACCACTCCTCAAACTCTCAAGATAAAAGGACAAATAAAGAAGAAAAAGGTAATAGTGTTGATTGATTCAGGTAGCACCCATAATTTTATTCATTGTAAGGTAGCCAAGGAATTAAATTGTTTCCTATACCCAGCACCAGAATGTCAAGTGATGGTTGCAAATGGAGGAACTATAAATTGCTCTGGAAAATGACATAATATCAAGCTAACCATGGGGGAATATGTATTGACTAGTCCAATGCTTTCCATTCCTATGGGAGGTGCTGATGTTGTACTAGGAGTACAATGGTTACAATCTTTGGGGACGGTAGCTTTAATTTTCAAGAACTTTTCTTGAAATTTTTTTCAGAAGGAAAGGAAGTCGAATTACGGGGTATTGAAGGGAAGCCAGGAAGGATAATAAGCTCTAATGGCATGACAAATCTTCTAAAGAAAGAACAACGAGGCGTAATTGCACAATTATGCTCACTAGAAGTTCCGTCATCAAAATCATCTATTTCTGCAGATCTCCAACAAGTCTTGGACAATCATTCCAAGGTGTTTGAAACTCCCAAAGGACTCCCACCTATTCGTGATCATGATCATACTATTCATTTGATTCCAGGAAGTGTTCCTCCAAAAATCAAGACTTATAGATATCCTTACTTCCAAAATAGCGAAATTGAACGTATGATTGCAGAAATGTTAGAGGCGGGTATAATTCAACCTAGTCAAAGTTCTTTCTCTGCTCCTGTAGTATTGGTACACAAGAAGGATGGATCATGGTGAATGTGTACGGATTATAGGGAGCTCAATAAGCTCACCATTAAAGATAAATTTCCCATTCCTGTGATTGATGAATTATTGGATGAATTACATGGAGCAATTTATTTTACCAAGTTGGATCTTCGTTCAGGATATCATCAAATTAGAATGAAGGCTGAAGATATTCCAAAAACAACATTTCGAACTCATGAGGGTCATTATGAATTTTTGGTCATGCCTTTTGGCCTTACCAATGCACCTTCTACATTTCAAGGGTTGATGAATTCCATTTTCAAACCCTTCCTTAAAAAATTTGTGCTAGTATTTTTTGATGATATACTAATCTACAGCAGGTCTTGGAAGGATCATGTTGAACATGTTGACAGGGTGCTCAAACTATTGTAGGAGAAAAAATTATATGCAAAAACATCCAAATGTTTCTTTGGAGTACAAGAGGTGGAATATCTGGGTCATATTATATCTCACGAGGGTGTGAAAGTAGACCCTAACAAAATTAAAGCCATTAAGGAATGGAAAGTCCCCAAGACAATAAAGCAGTTGCGAGGATTTCTCGGGTTAACAGGCTATTATCGCAAGTTTGTTAAGAATTATGGGAGAATAGCAGCACCTCTAACAACATTATTGAAGAAATATGCATTTTCATGGACTCCCGAAGCAACTAAGGCCTTTGAACATCTTAAAGAGGCAATGTGCCTAGCACCGGTCTTAGCTACGCCAGACTTCACAAAAACCTTTATTGTGGAATGTGATGCCTCGAGAAATGGAATTGGTGCAGTTTTAATGCAGGAAGGAAGACCCATTGCTTTTGAAAGTCGTCCAATCAAAGGAAAGTATTTACAGAAACCTATTTATGAGAAGGAAATGTTAGCAATACTACATGCACTAAAGAAATGGCGAACTTACCTAATGGGAAGACACTTCAAGGTAAAAACTGATCATGATAGTCTTAAACACTTTTGGAACAAAGACTATCGTCAGAAGAGCAGCAAAAATGGGTCACAAAGATGTTGGGTTATGACTTTGAAATAATCTACAAAAAAAGAAAGCTTAATGTTGTTGCGGATGCACTCTCAAGAAAGAATGAAGAGGTGGAAGCATTGCTTTGTGCCATTTCTATTATCCAACCAGATTGGATAACCGAAGCAAGAGATGAATGGAAGAAGGACAAAGATGTATGGACACTCATTCAAAAGTTGCGGCAAGATCCTAGTACATCTGATACATTTAGTTGGAAAAATGATTCCTTATGGTACAAAGATCGCTTATATCTTTGTAAGAATTCCCAACTAAAACAAAAGATTCCTTTGGAATTGCACACTTCTCCTTTAGGAGGACACTTAGGATTTTTAAAAACTTACCACAGGGTGAAGAAAGAATTTTTTTGGGATGGCCTTAAATCTAATATTCAAAAGTTTGTGGTGGAATGTTTGGTTTTCCAGCAGAATAAATTTGAGACAATTAAGACCCGGGACTTCTACAACCTTTATCCATTCCAAGTCAACGTTGGGAGGAGATTTCAATGGATTTTATCACGGGTTTACCTAAGTCCGAAGGAAAGAGTGTCATCATGGTGGTAGTTGATAGACTTACCAAGTATGCACACTTTTGTGCATTATCTCATCCATTTAAAGCAAGTACGGTTGCTACTACATTTATGGACAGAATTCAAAAGCTACATGGAAGCCCAAGGGTTATTGTGAGCGACAGAGATCCCATTTTTACTGGAAATTTTTGGACGGAGTTATTTTCTTGTTTGGGTACTCGATTAGCTCATAGCTCATCTTATCATCCTCAATATGATGATCAAACTGAGATAATAAATAAATGTTTGGAAGGATATCTTCGTTGTTTTGTATCTGATAAACAAACACAATGGGTCAAGTGGTTACCTCTCGCTGAATGGTGGTATAACACTTCCTTCCATACTGCAGCAAAAATGACCACATTTATGGCACTTTATGGATATCATCCACCATCGATCACATCATATTTAAGGGAAAATTCTAAGGTTCAAGCAGTGGAAGATCACATCGAGCATCAGCAAGAAGTTCTCCAACTCTTAAAGGATAACCTGAATTTGGCACAAAATCAAATGAAACAACAGGCAGATCAACATCGCAGCGAGAGAAGTTTTGATGTAGGAGATTGAGTATTTTTACGGCTACAACCATACAAACAAATGTCCCTCAAGCAAGCTAAGAAGGATAATAAATTATCACCAAAGTACTATGGTCCTTACAAGGTGTTGCAAAATATTGGTACTATGGCATACAAATTGGAGCTTCCTGCTTCTTCGCGAGTACATCCAGTTTTCCATGTTTCATGCTTAAAGAAGGTTATAGTTGAAAATCTTCCAGTTCAAACAATATTGCCAGAACTTGATGAGGAAGGAAAAATAATATTGGAACCTGAAGTGGTCATGGAAACAAGAACTCGACAGCTACGGAATCGATCAATTTCAGAGTATCTCGTCAAGTGGAAGAACTTACCCACTGAAGATTCTACATGGGAGGATGAGAATTTTATACAGAAGCACCCAGAGCTACTCAAGCGTTGAGGACAACACTTTTTTGAAGGAGAGGGGCATGTTAGGTCCCTATATTACTAGTATAGTACCTTATTGTTGTTAGTGTAACCTCTTTATTGTTATTATTGTACCCTTGTAACCCCCATTTTGTTATTATTGTGCCCTTAAATTATTATTGTTAGGTCGGCTAGGATTACATTGTGGCCCACTAGGATTACATTATGGCCCCATGGACTCCTAAAGCAACTAAGGCCTTTGAAAATCTTAAAGAGGCAATGTGCCTAGCACCGGTCTTAGCTACGCCAGACTTCACAAAAACCTTTATTGTGGAATGTGATGCCTTAGGAAATGGAATTGGTGCAATTTTAATGCAGGAAGCAAGACCCATTGATTTTGAAAGTTGTCCAATCAAAGGAAAGTATTTACAGAAACCTATTTATGAGAAGGAAATGTTAGCAATACTGCATGCACTAAAGAAATGGCGAATCTTATATTTTTGGAGTTGGTTACACAACATTTACATTAAAGGATTATGCTCGGTGGGATATTTTGTTGACTTTTAAGGCTCTATTTCATGTAGTAATAACTCTGCTGATATTTTTACATTAAGTTCGTTTAGCAGAATTAACTGTTGGACTACGTGGAGGAAAATATCTTTTCTCTGATCAATAACTTCGGCCTTTATTTGAATGCGTTGAGGCAACAGGTGGCTTTGTGGTAGCTGAGAGGAATCAATTGGCCTTTGTTGTGGTGGTGGAGGCCTTTCTGTCTGATGATATTTTGATTTGTCTTTAATTTTTTTTTAATTTAATGGATTAGGCTTTTGATAATCAATCTTAGCCGTAATTAACAAAACTATGGAATTCATCTTCAATCCTTTGTTTCTGCTGTGTTTTGTCTTCAACACTGATACTCTTTTAATTTGATTAAATCACACTATGTCTTGTTGATGTACAGGGCCACACAGGGTTCATATGGCATCAATGCCCATGAAGCATTGATGAAACGTGAGTTTGAACCCCATGGAATGATCTTTTTGTATGCATCAAAGTCATAGGAATCGTCATCCCCACCCTTTGGCTTTTCTTTGATATAATGAAAAAACCATTAAATCCTGCAAAATACAAACAATATTATAAAATCCTGCGTTATTAGGAAAAAACTGCTTCAGAGGGTGTGGGGTGGAGCGAGGCCATTGGATGGCATCATCCAGTGGTGGAGAGCGAATGGAGACTGTTCGGAAAGAACAATGGAGTCAATTAAGTCAGAGCCATTGATTGCGCAAAGATCAACGGTCGATATTGGTTGTGATTACACAAAGTGAATGAGTCACTTTATAATAATATGGGTGTAAGATGTGAGAAAATACAAAGAAAAGAGGAAAAATCCCTTTGGCGGAGGAAATTTGGCAAAAATTACAGTTGGGGGTTCGGGACAATCGTGGGCCATCAGATGAGATTGACCCACGAGATCAATGGTGGAGATTATGCATTAAAAACCTTTGGAAGAGGTTGAGGGTGATAGTGTGGCCAGATTAGATCTGATCCGTTGATCTTCAGAGATCAACGGTAGAAAGTGCGCGCGATAAAACACAATGGAAAAAGGGAAAGTGGTTTCGGGAGGTAAAACCACTGTTTTCGCGGAAGAAAAATGTGGGGAGGCGGTTTTGCCTTTTTGAACGCGATATGAGTTCCTGCCTGCCACGTGGCTTTTCAAAACCACCTATATCACGCAGGCCTCAGGAAATTATCCATCGCGCTGAAAGCTACGTGATATAGAACATGGACCGTTAGATCTGGGGCCTCAGATTTAACGGTAGGGAAGTGAACGCGATATGAGATAGATGCGTGGATGGAAGCAGGGAGGGCGGCTTCAATCTAGGCCATTGGATGTAGAAGATCGATGGCCAGGATTGAATCTGGGGTTTAAAATGAAAAATACACAGTCGAAGAAAGGTTGAAGTAGGACCGTTGATCTGCAGAGATCAAAGACTAGGATTGGCCGAAAAACTTTATGAGCAGGTTTGCATGTTTTTAAACCAAAGTCGAGAGATGCGATTTGGACCGTCTGATCTGGACACGTGGACGGTCCAGATGCAATCGGAGGCCTGCGATCGGTGAGGGAAGAACTTGTACCGCGCCGATGTGATTGAGTGCTAACTGCCGATCTACAGATTAGATCGACAGTGGGAAATGAATCGGAGGGGTTCGAAAGGCAGATGGAAGATTTGCAATTGGAGAGAATGAGGGCTATTAGATCTAGGATATGGCGGATAGATCCAATGGTGGAAGATCCATCGGGGAATTCCAATCGGGGAGAGGAATATAATGTGCCCAATAAAAAACTTGCGATGCGATAATGCGTGGGCCATTTGATCAGCTCAAGATCAACGACGGAGAATATCTCAAATATAAAACAGGCGGAAACCTTTATGATACATGAAAACCCAAAGATTAATGAAATACAAAGGTTTTTCAGTGTCGAGCAGGATATATATATATGAAATGGTCTGGCGCTCGATTGCAGGGCCTTTGATTATATGGAAGGCAAAGGGCTCGGGGCTTATGTATGAGGGCCAATCACAATCAGAGGTTGGGCTTGGTCTTTCAATCTACCCATTTAGAATTTTGCGATGCGATTAGCACTTCAGGACTCAAATTCTTGGTCCCGGGTGAACTTTTATATGGAGTAAAGTGGGGGGAGCGGAGTTTATATAATGGGCTTAATCGCATCATAACTTTGGATGTGGGGCTTTCCAATCTACCCATTTTTCATTAAAAACGTGGTTTCGGCGGGTTTAGACCAAACTTAGGAAAAAGTGGGTTTTCTGATTTACAAAGGAAAATGATGCATCGGAGATGAGTTATACAATGTTTTAGCGCTCGATTGTGGGCACAAAGGTGATATGAAATAATAATATGACTGGGGGTTATGATCAAAGGGCTTAATCACATTGAAACTTTTAACATGGCAAATAGACTTACATACTCTGATTTTTCCAATGTGATAAGCGTTGAGAGGGACTAGCGCTTGGTTCTAGGGCATGGGCACATGTGGGGAAGTGGTTTAATACTTAGCCTAAAGGGGCTAAAGTCTGTAATACAAAAACGTATTTTTAATGAAATTTTCAGATTTTTTTGATGGATTTAGGGGGTTTCGACAGAGTTAAAAAATGAGTTTTAAACTCTGTAAGGTGGATTTTATGAAGGAAAAAGGGGAATGGATGAAAAATAGAGGAAAATGATGTGGGGGAAAGGGAATAAAATGAATGTTAGTTTTGAGGTGGGGGAAGGGGAAAAATGGTGTTTGTAGCAGTCCTATTTTCATGGAAAACAACAGAATTTCTGAGTTGGAAAAGGAAACAGCAGTGAAAATTGAACCAAGGGCATGATGTCTTCATGAGTCTTCAAGAGATAACACTTTTTTGCAATAAAAATTGTTCCTTGAAGGCTCCAAAAATGTTTTAGCCACCATTTGATATGACAAATTTGATTGGTGGCTAACAGTGGATCCACTTGGGGATGGTGCCTTCTTGAAGGCATCAAGAACTTCAGACTTCCATTCTCTGGGACGCTGATCAGTACCTTATCCATTGGGCTGCCTTTCTTTACTTGGATGATCTTCTTTTTTCTTAAAACATGTTCGCAGCCATGGAAAACAATGGATCTTTTATCAACAAGCTTTCTACCTACCCAATCCTACTGATCTAACATTTTTTCTTCTTTAGAGTGCACTTGGATTGGAAAACTCTTTTCACAACATTTTATTCTTTTAAAAGCATAAAAATAATCTAATTCTACTCCTTATTTCTCCATGAACTCAGATTAAACAGTTGAGTCCATATGTTTCTCTACTTAATCTACCAATCTGTTAGGATTAAACAGTCTAACAAATTTTTATTCTCTAATTTCTGAAATAGAAATTTAAAAGCATACAAGTCAGGATTGAATAGTCTAACTTGATGCTGATCTATGGCATAAAAAACAAGCTGCACATAGATATTATTTTTCATAAAAATTAAAACAAAATGGAAGGCATAAGATCTAAAAATTCAAAGCACTTCCTTCATCTTTTTTCAACTCTGTTTTTACTCTTGTTTGAGTTGTTTTTTCCTTTGTTGACTGGTTCATATTTTGAGCTGATTAGAACCAGTTATAATTTCAGTTTTTAACTCAGCAATTAAAACATATTTGAGTCATTCCTCTCTTGAAAACTTAGGATTAGATTTTGAGCATGTTTGAACCTTTAATTTCTAGCCTAATCTACCTACTGATAAGCCAAGATTGAACAATTTGGAAAATCGAATTCACTATCCTATCAGCAGTAAATTTAAAACTAATTAGTCAAGATTAGACTGTTTGACTAAATATAAGTGTGTTTTTTAGGAGTGGCATTTAAGCTTGCACACTTTCAGATTTGTTTATCTTTTTGTTGGTATGGGGTTGTACCTTCATTGTTTTTATAATTTGCCCTCTTTTCTTTCTTTCATTGTTTTTGTATTTGTTTTTTCTAACTTCAAATGCAATGATTGATGAAGTATTTATAATGAGAGAAAAAATAAAAAGGCTTTCAGAACATGACATGAATCAAGAAAAGTAATGCTTAAGCATCCTGCCATTGACAGGACCCCCAAACAATTTTGCTCCATTCAACTCTTGTAAGAAAAAGGCATTATTAGTAGCAGCTGAATGAATGAAGTAAGGGCCAAGCCACAAGTTGTCAAATTTTCCATGCTTGCCCTTGTCTTCTCTCCTTGAGTCCCAATTTAAAACTTTGTCCCCTACATTAAAATTGTTGGCCTTTGTTATTCTGTCAAAAAGAATTTTAATGTTGTCCTGCTTCTGTAATGCTTTATTATAAACCTCCTCTCTGGTTTGCTGAAGATGAATAGTCTGATTTATCCTTCTGATCATGTCATTATCTTCAGACTTAACCTCTTGAATTAACTTCATAACTGGCACACCAAGGCTGGTAGGAAATATTGCATCAGTGCCATACACAAGCTGGTAGGGTGACATGCCAATAGATTTCTTCAAAGTCAATCTGTCAGCCCAAAGTGCATGCATAAGCTTTGTGTGCCAAGACTATTTGTTGTCCTCCAACAACTTATTAATTATGTTCACTAAACTCTTGTTTGAAGATTCTGAAAGTCCATTACCTTATGGGTAATAGGCCGTGGAATGCCCCAATGTTATCTGATACTTGTGACAGAACTCAACCGTCTTCTTTGATCCAAACGCTGCTGCATTATCAGTGATGATCTTGGTAGGGCAGACAAATATCAAGAGAATATTAGTCTCTATGAATTTTATAATGACAGAATCATTGGCTTGCCTACGAGGGATGGCTTCTATCCATTTAGTGAAGTAGTCTGTGGCAGTGAGAATCCATCTATGCTGAGCAGAAGATGGTGGATGGATTTCACCTATGAAATCAAGTCCCCACTGTTGAAAATAAGCTTCAACAATGATTGGATGTAGAGGCAAGGGTAGCAGCTTCCTTTTGCCTTCAAAAAGTTGGCATTTATGACAGACAATTATCATCTTGTGTACATCAAGAAAAAGAGTAGGCCAATAGTAACCAGCCCTCAAGATTTTGTTGGATTTTGTCTTCCAGTATAAATGGCCTCCACACTCTGCTTCATGGAACTCGTGCTTAACCTTCTCTGCATCATACTCAGGCAAAAATTTAAGAAATATACCACTTTCATTTTTCCAATAAAGACATATATCTATAATGCAATAGTTTACAGCTTTCAATTTCAAAAACCTTGCCTTTGTTTTTGTCAAACCAGGGGGTGTATTCAGATGAAGGAAAACATAAAGAATATCAGCATACCAAGAGGAATTCATAAAATGATCTTCAACAATGGGGGTTGAGATTTCCTCTTGTTCATCCAAAGAATTAATCATATTAATATCAAGAACTTCAAAATTGGATTCAACCATCAACCTAGCTAGACCTTGGCCTTTTATGAGTTTAGTGGGCTTTATCTCTAGATCATATTCAAGAATAACAACAATCCACTTACCTCTCTTACCATCTAGTTCTTGTGTTAGAATGTCTTTCACAACTGAATTTGGGACAAAGGCAATGATGCGGGAGTGGAAAATGTATACTCTGAAGTCTTTTAAAGCTTTAACCAAAGCAAAATCTTTCTTTTCCATAATGTTATACTTCAGAGGGGCATCCCTCATTGCCTTGCTAAAGAATGCAATAGGTTGCTCTTGTCCTTGTGGATTTTTCTGTAAAAGGACAAAAGCTATTGTATGTTCTAATGCAAATGAAAAAATATAAAAATCTTTCGAAAAATCAGGACTTATTAGAACCGGTGTTTTGGTTAATGCTTGTTTCACCAGCTCAAAGGACTTCTTTGCTTCCAAGGTCCATTTTACCCCTTGCTCCTTCTTCAACATGTTTGTAATATTTCTAAGGAGCTCAGCCAAGTTGGGGATGAACCTTATCAAAAAGTTAATCTTTCCAATGAAATATTGCAACTCCTTGATGTTTCGAGGATGAGAGATCTGCAATATGGCCTCAATCCTCTTTGGATCTATCTTAATACCCTCTTCTGAAGTAATGTGCCCAAGAAGTTTACCTTCTTGGAGACCGAAAAGTGTTTTCTTAGGGTTCAAAGATATTCCAAACTTTCTGCATCTCTCAAAAACTGTTCTTAAATGTTCTAAGTGCTCTTCATCTATATTTGAAAAAACAGTAACATCATCAAGGTATATAATGATGAAGTAACCCAATTCCTCAGGGAATGCTATGTCCATGGTTCTCTGAAAAGTTGCACCAGCATTCATTAGACCAAAGGGAATTTTCACATAGATGAAAGTGCCCCAAGGTGTAGTAAACGTTGTCTTTAATTGATCATTAGGGTGGAATAAGATTTGATTATACCCTGAGTAGCCATCAAGCAAAGAAATTCTTCTAGACCCTACCACCTTTTGTAAAATATGATCCATCTTAGGTAAAGGGTAGTTGTCTTTCAATGAAGCTTTGTTAAGTCTCTAAAGTCTATACGAAGCCTAATCTCTCCTGTTCTCTTCCTAACTGACACCAGATTAGACACCCACTCAGAATATCTAATAGGGACAATAATAGCAGCTTCATACATTTTCTTGAATTCCTTCTCAACCAAAGGCAACTGAACAGGGTTTATTCTGCACAGCTTCTGTTTGAATGGTTTTTGTTTTTCTTTGAGAGGGGATTTATGCTATATTATTTCAGTGTCATAGGATTTAATATCTTTGTAACTCCAGGAAAAAGCATCAGAAAATTCCTTAAACAAATCAATGTATTTAAGTTTAATGTGTGCTGGTAAGGTCTTAGATAGTTTAATCATCATTGGTTTAAGTTCACTTATTGCACTCTTCCACTTCAGTCTCTACAGGTCCAATTTTGGCTTCTTGGCCACATCGTTAAAATCAAACAACTCTTCTAAAGGGGCCAGACCCTTAGGAAAACTCTGATCTTTGGATTGTAGGGTTTCTAACCCCTCTGTTTCTAACTATGCAGTCAATTCTGTTTTGTTTTCAAGTTTTCTAGATAGAAGATTTATATTGGAAACCTCAGGAGACAGTTCTTCTTCACTAAGAAAATTTTATTCACTATTGTAGTCTGTATCATAATCTAAATCCAGACTATGTAGTTCGAATTCATTTCTGAATTGCATGAAGTATTCTATTTGTTTGTCTCCGTCGAACACTTGCCAATATTTTTCGTTATCAGGAACGACTGATCTGAATTTAATCTGAGTTGTGCAGTCTTTAGTTTCATATGGCGTTAAGCATGTTCTAGCTGCATAAGCTAGGCTCTGGGCTGCGATATTTCATTTTCTAGGGACAAAAATTATCTGGTACTCTTCAAAAGTTTTTAAAAGATCCATGACATCATTTCGATAGGCCCTAAGTCTTGGGTGATGTGCGTTGTATTCCCCGTTGACTTGCCTAATGATTAACTCAGAATCCCCATATGATTTGATTCTTTTGGCTCCTAACTTTTTCAACAAGCGTAAGCCTAAAAGCAGGGATTCATATTCTGCTATGTTGTTAGAACACTGAAATTTTAATCTACAGGAAATACTCTCTGTGTGTTTGTTCTCAGTGTTGCATATCCAGACACCTGCACCAGCATTAGTTCTAGTGCATGACCCATCGAAGTTCATACTCCATAGTGGACTAGATTCAGGTTCATCTGTTTGGTGTTTGTCCTCTTCAACTAAAGTGATTTCTGATTGTTGTTGAATATCAACACTTAGCTGATTTCGTTTCAACTCCTCAAGTTTTTCGCTATGTTGAGGGTTGCTTTCTTGACTATCAAGGTTAAAAAGTGATGGATGCATGACTTGTATTTCAAGACCAGTGTTTCGTTTTCTAAATATTTCAAATGCAACAAACTGTTTTGACACTTCTGGGTTGTGTTCTTCTTCCTCTCTATCGGCCATCAGTTCTGTTAAAGTGACCTGTTCAGTGAAAGATTCATCATTAAACAGGATAAAAGAATCAAGGCTGGTATTTACAGAGTATAGAGGATAATTTTGTGGTCTGTCTTGGCTTGTAACTGTGTATTGCATATGGGACTCCCTGTAAAGTCTTCTTGTCTGATTGAAAACAGGGATAGTCGCATAGGTCATGTCCATCTGCATAGTTCCTTGTAACTTAGCCCCCCCAAGATCTTGATAATAGAATTCCATACTTTGGGGGAAAATCAGCCACAACAATATCCATGAGTAAGCATTTGGCTGGGATCTGTGCTAAGTTAACGCAGAGATCTTTGATTAATCCTAAAAATTTTACTCTACTTGAGTCAAAGGAGTAAAAGTATTTATAAGGTCTGGTGATTTCTATACCCAGGCTCTCCATCACGGCTTTAGGCATTAAATTATGAGAAGCCCTGGAATCATGCATAGCGTTGTGCAAAATCTTGTCATGAACATTTAAACTCACATAAAAGGGAGGAGTAGGTCCCTCTTGATACTTACCTTCAATCTTGGGACCAAAAATAAGCTCTGGTTGGTCATCGTTAAGATTGACTGTGTCATTATTCTCTTCAATGTTTAAAGCCTTCAAAATTTGGGTCCTATATACATTATGCACAGCTAACTCATTGAAGGGAACATAGATTTTAATTTTGGAAATTTCCTGCTCCAGGCTAAAAGGAATTTGATTCTTTGAAGAACTTGACTTAGCCTTGTTAACTTCCACTCTATCAGCAACATTAGCTTGCTGATTTGTTCTATTTACATTTGACAAAATGGTTTAAACAAGAGTACTAACTGAATTGTTAGTACTGCTAAGGTCTGCGCTCTGTTTTGTAACGTTTTGAATGCCTTTCTCTTTACCTTTATCACAATTCACAACTACTGTTTTTTCCTTCTGTTTGACAACTTTAGGCTTGGTTACAGAGCTGTTTTGTGAAGATTTGTCAAAGGTTTTGGTGTTGGGAGTTTGTTGACTAGTTTTACTTCTAAGGTCATATTCTCTTTGAGACTCTATGATGACATTCTCCATGTCTTGATAATAACTTTCGTCATCATATATTTTTTCATCATAGGGTGTGTAAAGACCTTGTTTTCTATCATAATGAATCTCAAAGTCATCATTATCTACTCCCAACATGTTGATATCATCTTACTCTATTATTTCATCTGTTTCCTCAACCTCACTTACATAGTTTTGATGAAAGGGAGGAGTGATCTGTTGATCATCTTCCTTAGGAAATTTTGGAGGTTGGTTCCTTCTAAAATTTCGATTATGGTTCTGGTTTCTATTTTGAGGAGTAGTTTGGTTTTGAATTTCTTGTGCTCTCTCAAGAATGCTCATTTTATTCATCATCTCCTCCATCATTTTTTCCATATTTGAGCTGGAAGTGGAAGGGGTAGATTCCTCTTTTAAGGATACTCTCTTCTCATTCTTCATTCTTTCTCTCTTCTCCATTAAGTTGACTTCCACAGCAAGAGCTCCTTTTTGCATATCTTCAAGAGTTGCAGGATCTCTCTCTCTCAGCGAATAGGCCATCTCAGAGTCAAATCCTTCAGGAAACTTGTTTAGAGCTAAACCTTGTGGAGGTTTTAGATATGGGGAAAGTGCATTATACACACTGTTAAATCTGGTGCAGTAAGCTTGAACACTTTCCCTAGTGTTTCTGTGGAGGTTCTTGTAATCAGAAAGGACCTGGAGAGGATTTTTCTTCACTTCCCATTTGTTTAAGAATGTCCGATCGAAGGCTTGGAGATCATTGATACTATGGGGGATTAAGCCTTTAAACCATTTTCTTACTTCTCCCCCCAGACTATGAGCAAATAATCTAAGCTTGACATAATCATCATCAATTTCATTTCTGTCAAAGTAGTCATTCATCTTATCCACATGTTGAGATGCAGTTGTAGCATTACTAGCATCATATAATGGAATTTTGGACTGATAGTCCCGTGGAAGATCGACTAATGGTACATGAACGACTAAGGGAGCATACCATGCTGCCATGATATGTGGTGGAGGTGGATTTACAAGAGGTGGATTAACAAAAGGTAAAGTGGGTTGAAGTGGGCTGGTTTGGACAGTGGATGCACGATGAACAGATGTGGATGGACTAGGAATAGATTGCTGAGCTGATCTTGGATGAGAGACACCTAAATTGGAAAGGAAATGTGAATCAGGTGGTGTTGTTTCTCTACTACCAGGATGTTCAATTGTTTTAGGAGATGAAAGTGAAGACTCAAAATGTAGCTGATCTAAATCACCAAGAGACCTAGTTCTGAGTGGATTTATTATATCTTCTTGTGATTGTTGTAGAGCTGCAATATTTTCAGGAACTGAATCAGCTCTCAAGGGTGATCTGAAAACAATTGAAAAATTTATCTTAGGAGACTTCCTAAGGATGCTTTCTGGGTTATCAACTATCTCAGGTGGGTCAGGGTCAGGATAGGCTCTAGTATGAATCTTTCTAGGAGCCACTATGCTGTGTTTTTCAGACCCAAATAAAAAAGAAAATTTCAACTAGATATGACAGTCTTTAAGAGGTCAACTAATCTGTTTTACAAAAACTTTAATCCTATAGTCCTCTAACTGAGTTTGAATGATGTTATGATGATAAGGGTTCTTCCTAGTGGAGTCTTAAGGTCTGTTTAGGATTGTGGAGTCGCCAAGTGGAAGTTTTTAGCTCTTTTTGGAGGTAAAAGGTTTTATGGTCCACCACCATGTTTATTTAATTCCAATCTGAAATATTTTTGGGTTTTCTGAGTTAGTTTTCAGTTCCGTGGCTTCTAAGAGTTTCCTAAATCTGTTTCAAAACTTAGCTACGGTTGTGAGACAAAGACAGTATACTCTTATGGCTAAGCTAGCTGATCTTTCAAGGTTAGATAAACACTTATGAGAATCCTAGGGTTTGCCTAGTTTTTCACTGATTCAAACAAATTTCATCATAATTACCATTGGTTTGGCAGTGCTTGAAAAGGCTGATTTTTACTCTCTAAACAATGTTCGTTGGCTAGATATCTTATGCCTAACGATTTAACCAGCTAACAGAACAAATTTCATTTGAAAGAAAGGAATTTCTGATGTCTTATGATTATTTGAAATGAAAATTACTCAGACCATCCCCATTGGAGTCCCCATAAATGTTAGCTCCCTGTAATCAGCAAGATTGGCAAAGTCTGACAGCAAGGAGAACACTGTTTCAACCACTTTGGGATTCTAGGATCTAGCCCTCCTGAATCCGGAGAGGGATCTCTCCAATAAGTGCAAAGATGGATTTATCTTTAAGGTTTTGGGTAATGATATTAGGCTAGTTATGAAGTTCAAGGGATTTTATTTGTTTTGGATGGTTGAGCATGATTATTATTTGTGTGGAAAGTTCTAAGTGGAAAGAGTTCCAAAGGTGTGAAGTTGCAAGCAAATAGAACAAGCTTCGGCCAAAAAGATGGATGCTTTGCAGGTTTTAGTCCATTGGGCTATGGAGTCATAATAGGATTTAATTGAAACAACCAGGTTCAAGAGTGGTCCATGGGGCAAGTCATCTATGTCTAAGGATCTCTTTAAAGTTGATTTTATGGAATGAAATGATATAACAAGAAGGGAAATTAAACAGATGAAGAACAAAGAGCAGCCCAAGATCTGGTAAGTACTTTGAAACTAGCCAGTTTTTGATATACACTTTTAAAAAACATAAAATTAACCCAAGATCTGGTAAGTACTTCGAAATTAGCCAAATTTTGATATAGTTTCAATAGAAAACATTTAAAACACAAGGGAAACACAAATGATAACGAAGGATGGTCTAAGATCTGGTAAGTACTTCAAAACTAGCCAGCTTTCAACACATTCTTAGGGAAATTTTCAGATAGTCTTTGGGGATAAAACTAGGACAGGGCTCACCATAAGTTCCTTAGTTCCTCTATACTTAACATAAACTCAATATAACTTTTAAGAAAAAAAATTAGCTAAGACAGTAGGATGAGGGAATGCCAACATTCCTAACTGCTTGAACTGAATTAAATCATTCCTAAATAACACAAATTGGAAGAAAACATTTAGATAAAGCTTATCAGTCAGAGAAGGGTACTGCTATACAGTAAATCCTAACTCTATGCTTGCTATTCTTTATCAGAGAAGATGGAAAAAGTGAAAAAAGAAATAAAATAATGATTTACAATAAGAAAAACATCACTGTCGACATAGACTAGGATCCCATAAATAAGCTTGCATTGATGCTTCAAACTAGTTACAACTTTAAGTCCAGTGTTTTAGGTTAGCAATAATCTTCACTTCTCAGCCTAACTATTCTATCACAAGAAGAGC
This sequence comes from Pinus albicaulis, assembly GCA_034641835.2. Taxonomy (NCBI): domain Eukaryota; kingdom Viridiplantae; phylum Streptophyta; class Pinopsida; order Pinales; family Pinaceae; genus Pinus; species Pinus albicaulis. The sequence goes on from CM076577.1 coordinate 1,388,373,898, forward strand.
TTCAAGAGCCTTTGAACACTATTTACAATCAAAAGTTTTGAGAAGAAGTATATTTCAAAGTTCTGCAACCAACATTTTCTCATCTATAGAAGTATTTATAGAAGAAATGAGGAGGTGGGATCTGATAAAAGATCTTCTGGGTTCAATTAATATAGATTAATGCTTCTCGGCCTTTGGGGGGCTCAATGGAGAAGAGTATATATATTTTTACTGTATTAATTGATTTACAGTAAAGGATTAAGCTCGGTGGGAGCTTTTTTTTACTTTTAAGGCTTTGTTTCCTGTAGTAATAACTCTATTGATATTTTTACATTAAGTTCCTTTAGCAGAATTAACTGTTGGGCTACGCTGAGGCAAATATCTTTTCTCTGATCAATAACTTCGGCCTCTATTTAAATGATTTGAGGCAACAGGTGGCTTTGTGGTAGATGAGAGGAATCAATTGGCCTCTGTTGTGGCGGTGGAGGCCTTTCTGTCTGATGATCTTTTGATTTGTCTTTAATTCTATTTTAATTTAATGGATTAGGCTTTTGATAATAAATCTTAGCCGTAATCAATTCTTCGACACTGATACTCTTTTAATAAGATTAAATCACACTGTGTCTTTTTGATGTGCAGGGCTGCACAGGGTTCATATGGCATCAATGCCCATGAACAATTGATGAAATGTGAGTTTGAACCCCGTGGAATGATATTTATATATGCATCAAAGGCATAGGAATCATCATCCCCAGCCTTTGGCTTTTCTTCGATATAATGAAAAAACCATTAAATCCTGCAAAATACAAACAATATTATAAAATCCTACATTATTAGGGAAAAAATGCTTCAGAGGGTGTGGGGAGGAGTGAGGCCATTGGATGGCATCATCCAACGGTGGAGAGCGAATGGAGACTATTCGGAAAGAACAATGGAGTCAATTAAGTCAGAGCCATTGATTGCGCAAAGATCAACGGTCGAGATTGGTTGTGATTACACAAAGTGAATGAGTCACTTTGTAATAATATGGGCGTAGGATGTTAGAAAATACAAAGAAAAGAGGAAAAATCCCTTTGGCGGAGGAAATTTGGCAAAACGTACAGTTGGGGGTTCGGGACGATCGTGGGTCGTCGGATGAGATTGGCCCACGAGATCAACGGCAGAGATTGCGCGTTAAAACCCTTTGGAAGAGGTGGAGGGTGATAGTGTATGGCCAGATTAAATCTGAGCCGTTGATCTTCAGAGATCAACGGTAGAAGGCGCGCGCGATAAAACACAATAGAAAAAGGGAAAGTGGTTTCAGGAGGTAAAACCACTATTGTTGCGTAAGAAAAAGGTGGGGAGGCGGTTTTTCCTTTTTGAACGTGATATGCATTCCCACCCACCACGTGGATTTTTAAAACCACCTATATCACGCAGGCCTTAGGAAATTATCCATGCGCTGAAAGCTACACGATATAGAATGTGGACCGTTAGATCTTGGGCCTCAGATCTAACGGTGGGGAAGTGAACGCGATATGAGATAGATGCACGGACAGAAGCGGGGGGGGAGGTTTCAATCTGGGCCATTAGATGTAAAATATCAATGGCCACGATCAAATTTGGGGTTTAAAGCAAAAAATACACAGACAGAGAAAGGTTGAAGTAGGACCGTTGATCTGCAGAGATCAACGACTAGGATTGGTCGAAAAACATTATGCGCGGGGTTGCATGTTTTTAAACCAAAGTCAGGAGATGCGATCTGGACTGTCCAATTTGGACATGTGGAAGGTCCAGATGCAATCGGAGGCCTGCGATTGGAGGGGGAAGAACTTGTACCCCGCCGATGCGATTGAGCGCTGACCGTCGATCTGCATATCAGATCGATGGTGGGAAATGAATCAGAGGGGTTCGAAAGGCGGAGGAAAGATTTGCGATTGGAGAAAATTAGGGCTGTTAGATTTGGGATATGGTGGATAGATCCAACGGTGGAAGATCCATCGGGGAATGCCAATCGGGGAGAGGAACAGAATGCACCCGATAAAAAACTTGCGATGCGATAATGCGTGGGCCGTTTGATCATCTCAAGAACAACGACAGAGAATATCTCAAATATAAAATAGGCGGAAACCTTTATGATACATGAAAACCCAAAGATTAATGAAATACAAAGGTTTTTGGCTATCGAGCGGGATATATATATATATGAAATGGTCTGGCACCCGATTGCGGGGCCTTTGATTATATGAAGGCAAAAGGCCCGAGGCTTATGTATGAGGGCCAATTGCAATCGGAGGTCAGGCTTGGTCTTTCAATCTACCCATTTAGAATTTTGCAATGCGATTAGCGCTTTGGGACTCAAAATCTTGGTCTCAGGTGCAAGTTTATATGGAGTAAAGTAGGGGGAGCGGATTTTATATAATGGGCTTAATCGCATCGGAACTTTGGATGCGGGGCTTTCCAATCTATCCATTTTTCATTAAAAACATGGTTTCGGCGGGTTTAGACCAAACTTAGGAAAAAGTGGGTTTTCTGTTTTACAAAGGAAAATGATGCATCGGAGATGAGTTATACAATGTTTTAGCACCTGATTGCGGGCATAAAGGTTATTTGAAATAATAATATGATCGGGGGTTATGAACAAAGGGCTTAATCGCATCGGAACTTTTAACATTGCAAATAGACTTACATACTTCGATTTTTCCGATGCGATAAGCGTAGAGAGGGCATAGCACTTGGTTCTAGGGCATGGGAACATGTGGGGAAGTGGTTTAAGACTTAGCCCAAAGGGGCTAAAGTCTGTAATACAAAAACATATTTTTAATGAAATATTCAGAGTTTTTTGATGGATTTAGGGGGTTTCGACAGAGTTAAAAAAGCAGTTTTAAACTCTGTAAGATGGATTTTATGAAGGAAAAAGGGGGATGGATGAAAAATAGAGGAAAATGATGGGGGAAAAGGGAATAAAATGAAGGTTAGTTTTGAGGTGGGGGAAGGGGAAAAATGGTGTTTGCAGCAGTCCTATTTTCATGGAAAACAACAGAATTTCTGAGTTGGAAAAGGAAACAACAGTGAAGATTGAACCAAGGGCATGATGTCTTCATGAGTCTTTAAGAGATAACACTTTTTTGTAATAAAAATTGTTCCTTGAAGGCTCCAAAAATGTTTTAGCCACCAATTGATATGAAATTTTTTATTGTTGGCTAACAGGGCACACTAGATCCTTACTGGAAATCCCAACCCTTGGTGGAGTATTCCAAGGATCTTCATACTTGTATGATTCTTGATGACTGGTTGCATGAAGGGAGTTATTCAATCCTTGATGGAGTCATCTATAATCATGGTAGAATATTTTTTTCTAGAGCCTCCAAGCTCAAGGGGAAGCTTCTACAGAGGGCTTATGAAGAGTTCCATCTTAGCCACACTTATTCTATGAAGCTCAAAAATATCATATTGAGGAGCTATTACAGGGAGGGATTTGAGAGGGAACTATATCAGCCTTGTCGGAGATGCATGGACTCTTTGGAGTTGGAGCAGCATTATGGCTCTAAGGGAGAATTAAATCAGCCTTCTCTTCCTTCTCATGAAGGAGAGAGTAGATATATGCACCACTCCATTGATAGGAGGAGAATTGTTGGTGAAGATCATGCTCTTAATACATGTATTTTATATTCTGACTTCATGAATTCTTACACCATGTGTTTGCAGGCCATGAATCCAAGAAGGAGTGTTATATCTTGTCAATATCATGGAAAATATGGGGCCACAACAATTGTTGTACTTGGCCACTCCCTTGGTGGACAAAGGGAGATCTTGTTTCATGATGGGTGTTTTCCTAAGGCACCAAACATATCTCACACATTCAACTACAGTGAGATGGCATGGGCTATAAGTAAGTGGTGGGAAAACCACTTACCACATATTGATCTAATGCAGGCAGGAGATGCCCTACGCTAGTACCATATATGGGATTATGACCCACCTCCTCATGTTCCAATTTCTGTTTATGTATTTGTAGTTTTTCTTCCATACATGGATGATGTACTTACCCTATTTTTGGAATTGTATGGAGGGAGGATAGGAGGCATGTGTGTACCAAATGGGATGGAGAATCTCTTTGTATGCTTTGCTACATATTTCAAGGAGAGTAGGGGTTCAGCCATGTTTGTTTCAGTGGCATTATTGACACTTTGTAGGATGGATTATGTAAATCTCATAATGATTTTGGAGAGAAAACTCATGGGAGGATGGATTGGTGAACACTCAGCTTATGCAGAGAGCTGGATCCTTGATGGTGTCATCAATGGGGAAGGAGAAGTGTTGCAGCACTCACCCTATTAGTTGCTTGAGGACAAGAAACATTTTGGAGGGGAGGACTGTAATATTTCCAATTAGCCCAAGCTTATGGGAATATTCAATTTTTCTTTGTCTTATTTTGATTTTCATGTTGACGAATAAAATGTGAAGGAGGACATGTAAAAATCCTAAAAACATCAATGCCTATGTAAACAGAGACATATCTGGGCCATGTAAATAAACTCTTGTAGGTGTGAATGGGTTTGAATCATGAGATTGGGTCAACTTTGACCAAGTCAACAGCGCAGTCTAGATGCAATGAACCTCATGGATAGACAACGTAGTTTTAGATGGAGGCTCCACATGTGAAAGGAGCTAACTCATTAAGGTGGTTTAGGGTTTCGCAAGGCTTTCATCTTACAAAAGAAGGAGGAGGAAAATAGGAAAAAGGTTGATGTTATTATTTTCTGAAGGTATTGTCTGCTTAGACATCCCTTATTGGGCTTTCCTGTTTACGAATCCCACCTCCTTCCTTAAGCAGCTCTTGGAGGAGTCTTGTTTGCCTAGTCCACTATTCGGCATTTGGCCAAGCCACATCTTGCATCTACAACACAATCCTTCTTAGGATTTGGTTTTCCATGTGAGCTGCAGCAAGTGGAACACTAAATCTGTTTAGATCTGGCTTATATTGGTGCCTCTTCTTAGTGAGTGTGTCTTTTAACCTCCTGGAAGAGTGCATTAGTGGGTTGAGATTTAGATCCACACATTGGAAATAGGCCAAAGCATTCTTAGGGCCTACAATGCAGTCCCTCTTCCATGACTGTGTTATTTGCAAGAGAAGAGTTGCAGGGTGACTTGGCATCATTTTAGAGGAGAGATCTCTAGTGATTGGATCCTTCCTTTCACTGTGGCGATCTGTGGGTTAGCCAACCAATCCATGTTACTTCAGATCTGATCTACTGCATATGTTATGATTTATAATTTTCTGAATACTTCTACATATCTATGACTTAGATCTCAGATCTACTCACTGTTGTTCATGTTTTGCTAAGATCCCCAAGGGGAGTGTATAAAGGAGCCTATCTTGTACTCAGATCTGAAAAATATCTATCATTTTGAGTACATATTTTCTCTAGATTTGAGTTTTGATATATTTCATGCTTCAGCAATGAAAATAATGCTGTCAAGATTATTATGCCATTTCATGTTGTTGTAGTAGCTCATTTTGGGGCTTTTGTCTTGTACAATCTTTCCCTTATGTATATCTGAAATATGATCCTCCATGTTGGTCTCACACTTGTAAATTAATAAAATACGTTATTTCTGAAGCAGTCCATTGCATATAGCTGTAACCCCTCTCTTTGGGTGTTTTTCAGCTAGACTAGGTTGTGGGAGATCTGTTTAACCCACCTAGTTTGATTTTTTTTTTCTCTCCTTTTGGATTTAGATCTTAGATGAGATGATATAAGGGATCTAGGAGCTGAAAACTCATTTCAGTGCACTAAATTCTCAGGAGTGCGTTATTTCAGCAGGGTTGTTGTGCAATCCTGATTCTAGGATATTACAAAATGATTCTCCACTTGAGGCCGTCCAAGGACAACCTCCTGGAGCCACCTTGAGATCTCAAGTGAGCACACAATGGAATAAACCCCCACTCTTAGGTCACTACCCATAATTTTACCAAGAGAGGGAAGGAGGATTTGAATTTTTCCTATAAAATGACACAATGAGAAGAAAAAATAGAGAACACATTTTTTATGTTGGCCAAATTTCTCATGAGAAAACTAGCAATGTGTTGTCCTAGCAGCAATAGAGTGAAGGGGTTCAGTTGTTGGACATCCAACACGTCAATCCCTAAGGAGAAGTTCACCAAGTGTCTAGCATCCAATCACTCGTTCGAGGAGAAGAGATAGGCCTGCAGACTAGCTCAAGGGGAAAGCCCTCCTTGCTTTGGATATTAGAGCTCCATAGCTCTAAGGACTCACTGAAAGTGTGTAACGTTCTATCGCTTCTTTAAAAATAGCGGCTAATAAGAGGGGATTAGTTCTTCGTTCGGATTATTAGCTTGTTTGACTCAATTGAGCTTGTGTTTATGTTTTATTGTTGTTTTGTTTTCTCTTCTGGTTTGTAGCATGCTATGTTCCAACAAATAGTTTTTCTACATGTTAGTATGTTTCCACTAACCATATAACAACCATTTTTTCCCTATGACCATTTCTTGTAGGTTAGAAATCACTCCTACCAAGCACCGATGTTTTAGTACACTCGTGCACTAAACACACCAACATAGGATTGGCGAATCCACTTATTTTTCCTCTTAAAGCTAAGTGGTTGTGTTTTTGTAGAGGCTCTTTTCTACCCAGGATTGCTGCAGGACCAAATCTCCTCCTCCTCATCTTCTCTCATTCACCCTCTATGAAGAGATTCAGTTCAGGAGGTGCATAATTTTTGTGTGTAGGAAAATAGTGCGCATTCAGCACTGACAGATGCGTCGATCTGCGCGTGTTTAGTCCAAACATACATGGAGATTGCACTTATGTGTAGAGAAATTCTGCGCAAAAACCACTACTGAACCATTTTTTCATTAGTTTTCTTCAATTTTTGTAAGTGTAAAGTGACTGGCAGCCTAGAATAAATATTCCAGCACTGTGTTCTGGTGTCCCTTGACTATTAGGACATGTTTTTAGTTGCACTTTATTTTAGCTATTTGCATGGTTCTAATTTTTAATCTATTTTCACAAATTCACATAGTTTAATTAGGAGACAAGTAAGTGGCTAAAATCCACCCATGCTATATGAATGAAAATTTTAGTGATAATAGACACCAAACATGTAGGTAATTAGCAAGGAGTAAGTGGCCCATATCCATGCATGCTTAGCTAGTTTCCATTTTTTCGAATTTTGCATTAAATTTAGTTTAAATTTTGCATCAGGAACCGGGACTAGGATAAAATTTTATAAGAAGGCAAGTAATATCTGATGCCCATGCACCTTTTGGTGACCCTAGGCATGCATATGAACACTCTCTTTTGATATATTTCCATCTCCCTTTAGTCCAACATTTAGTCTAATATGAAAAATTGTAAGCGGCTCATTATCCGCGTGACATTTACTTTTTGAAAGGAACAATCAAAACATTGTTTAAATAGGAGGGATTGTAAAGGATCACCACATATCCACATCCTACAAACATTGTGATTGAACACTTTCTCACACAAATTGCCACACCATAAGAGAAGTAAGACTCCTTAAAACTAACCATAATTGAACTTATTAAATCTCCCTACATGGGCCACAAGATAATTAATAGCTCAGGTTAGGATAGTTGGTTGTAGGCATCCAATAAGCCACCATGATCAGTTTACATTCTTGAAACATAGAAGTTGAATTTATAGGGAGATTTAAATCTGTCTATCCTCCCACAGAAAATAATACTTGAGCGCCACAGAAACCTGATTCACAGGGGTTTAAGCTTAGGCCCAATGCATGCGGTACTATTTGGGGCTACCTAACCCATATAGTGCTCGATACTGGTAGCTGAAGACCAAGAAGCTCAAGACTCGAACGCTCACGTGGGATGACGGTACTTAGTGGCAAAATATAGGGCATCCTTCCCTATATGTGATGGTGCAGGCAACACTAGATCCCCTTCTCATTACCTTGGTCGATTCTTCGGCTACTAGAAAGCGTCACCAGTTCTTTTGGGATGTTGGCCCCAGTACCCACTAGAAGATATCTTCACAAGGCCCAGTTACAATTGAGAGTGTGAGGACGATTTGGTCTTCTAGGATTTTTTGAGTATCACATGAAAAACAACAAAAACCATATCTTGATTGACTGATCACATAGAATTAATCTAAAGGGAAATAAACCTTTTATTTTCACTTTGTTTTATGTATGTGATAGATTTTTCTTTGATATATAATCTCTCTCCTCTCAAGAAACTAAAAAATATTTCCAAAAGGAAACTGAAACATAACAGACCCAATGGGAACTCGTCGATCTAGACATTGTTTGGACCTCCCCCCATTAGAGGGAGGAGTTCTAGGTCTTCCGCCATTTAGGTGTCAAAGACGAAACAAAAACACCCTTATCGGTTCATCCTTTATCGAGACGACTTTAGTTGGGAACCCCTAGGGGTCACCCAACGTCACACCTGTGAAAACCCCCTCAGGGTGACCACACACCACTCCTCCCATAACCCCTAGAGGGTAGAGGAGCGGTACCAATTCGGGGAGCCTACAGAACACACAGTCGGGTATGTCACAGAAAAACCCTATAAATAACCAGATCCTTGTGTTTTGACAGTCTACAATGGCGCTCAACACACAGTTACCTTTCCTGACATCTTTAAACTTACATGACCTATCAAAGTTAACAAATGACCCCATTGCACACAATCCCACTTGGATCCCCATCTCCACAAATCTCACTTCGGACATTCCAAAATTCGAAGGGAAGCAAGCAGAAGACCCAGGAAATCATGTAATGAATTTCCACTTATGGTGTTCATCGAAAAATATTATTGATGATACTATTCGATTAAGACTATTTCAGCACACCTTAACTGGACTAGCTACCAAATGGTATGTGGAGTAGACTTCTACTTCACATGGAACCTTTAGTGCCCTTGATATTGCGTTCCTCACATATTTCCAGCTACCCATCCACCCCAATTCAGGAATGGAGTTACTAACGCATTTTATACAAACACCAGCCATCCATATCTTGGACCATCTCCATGAATGGCGGCAACGTTGAAGTTTTTGTAAAGCCAAACTCAATGATCGATTTTTAATGGATCTATTCCTAAAAACTATCGAAGCAGAGATTTTGAATGATGTGAAAACATAAGGACCTACTTATGAAGAGGATGCCATTAGCAAAGCCTAGCAAGTCGAGCTAATATACAGTTAGTCAGGATACATCTATAACATCCTGCCTAATGCCCCGTGCTTACAAACTTATAAAAAATTTCCACGTGCGTCGAACACTTCAGATGGATTGATAGGGTCACTGACCCAAAATTACCTAGGCAATAGTAATCCATACCACGGTTACATGCATGATCCTAACCAGAACATCCCCCAACCAGGATACCATTAGAGTCATCATGCACCTCTGCAGAACATGACCAATAGGGCACTGTCGTACCATCATAAGCAAGAAAGACCATATCCTCCCACATAGGGGACCCAGTACGCAGCTAGGAACGTTGACGGAAGAGATCCCCTCCAACAGTCATTTAAAAACCAAGGACAGGGTTCTCAATATCCCCACTTCCCAGCAAAAAACCCACCAATGAAAAATAATGCACCAGTGAACTTTGTGCAACCTTCCCAGGTCCAACCATGCCAGTCATATGACAAGGAGAATCCTAGTTATCCTCCTAACGTGGTAAGGAAAAAGCCAAAAAAAAGAAAAGAATGGAAATCTTGGATGGGGGGGAAATAAAAAACAACACCCTCCACGATCTCAGGCTGGGGAAAACCCAAACCGAAATTAGAACCAAGAGCCAAATAAATCCCAAGGGAAAAACATGAGGGCTAATCTTCGGACCAACCGCTCTTGCGAAATTTGTGTTGGGTATGGCCATTACACTCATCACTATCCCGAACTCCTCAAATTGAAGAAGCTTTAAGGTCACTAAGGATAAGGGGGACCCACACAACAAACATATGTAATGCAGAAGCCCTTCCCACATCAAGGGGTGGTTAGTACCCAACAACAACAAACACCCCTCGATGATTCTAGAAACAACAACCATGAAATCTCTATGCTTGGTGAGGAAATTTTCTTTCAAACATAGAATCGAAGTTATGATACCTTGCTAGACACCAGTTTGTTAGGGGCTAGCACGAGTGCACCTACAACACCGTTGAATATATCAAAAATTCGTATTGAACCTTTGTAAAAAATGGCTAAGATACCAACAAGGCGAACATGACACCACTCCAAAGCAGCCCATAATTATAGCATCGTGGATGACTTAGCCTAGTTCCCTACTGCCATGTTAGCTTTAGAAGTCCTGAAATCTTTCCCAAAGAAAAGGAAAGCCTTACTTTTTGTGTTATGCGCAATTGACCCTTCCGATTCATGCCTAATGGCTTTTGTGTTAGATAAAGCCATCCCCCAACTTCCTTCATTGGTCACCTTCCAGATATCGGTATCAGTCCAGAACATTAAGATACACTGATGTATCATTGATGAGGGTGCATCCACATGAATCATGTTGAAAAGTGTTTGGCAGAAGTTAGGATCTCCTAAGCTAAAGCCATTGGACAACACACTTAGAGCATACGACGGACGCCATTCTGCTCCCATCGGTCTCTATCAAAATGTCCCAGTCTGCTTGGCCGACAAGATGATTCTTATAGAAATTGAGGTCTTGGATGCTCAACTGGATTACAATACACTCCTTGGGTGGAGTTATATGTACAACATGTTTTCCATAACATCCTCTATCTTCCGAATCATGATGTTCCCACACGAGGACCGCATCATCACCGTTGACCAATTAAAATACCTTGAAAAGAAACCCATGAAAAATGTTGATGTCATTCTACCCTATGTGGACACATCTGCTAAAATTTTCACATGGTACCAAGAATATGGCCCTGGCCAATTCAAACTGTCGTCCATCCTTAGATCATTCGTAGGATATCCCCCTATCATACCAAAGTCATTCATTGATATCACACAGGCTCTGGTGTGCATGATTTCTACATCAAGCACCAAAGCTAGCCAAGAGACAAAGACTAGTTGTAACGAAACTGAGGCCTCTAGCACGACAAATTCTCTATCCTATGCCATCTCCCAAACTCTTTTTCTATACCCTCCACCTGGTTTTGTGTCACAACACGTTTTGGAAATGGTAATGTTGCCAACATATATTTTGCAATACTTGTTTGGTACTTGGTCCCACCTGCCATGTTGGGAACCACGGGCATCATCTCTATAGGATTAACCCCCGTCACTCCTGAAGAGGCCCCACCTGTTAAGGAAACTGCCACAACCATATTGTTTAAGGAAAATATCATCGCAAAGCCGACTATAGCGACTAAGAAAACCCATAAAAAAGGGAAAAAGATAGAAAACACAATCATACCAAGGGAATGACAACCTTGTGCAGTGTGCGACATAGTAGGCCACCCTACCCATATCTGCCCAGATTTAGATGAATTGAAACTGATCCTAAGTTCTGAAAGAAATACCACGACGAAAAATTCCCGAAAGGAACCAGCCACAAAAAACCAAGGCAAAGCATTGCGTACGAACCACGCATGTGCTATCTATAAAAATTATGGGCATTACACTCATCATTGTCTAGAAATACTGTGATATAGATATGCCTTCAATGCCCTAGAACAATAATATCAAGAGGATCCCCCCATGAAGTCAAATGGAGAAGAACCTCGGGTCATATTATACCTTCAGGAGGCATGACAGTCACTAGAAAGACTCATGTTTATCCCCTCCCCCTATCCAACGTTGTGCACTTTGCGACGAATGCGATCATTTCATCGCCGACTGTGAAACCTTGGAGCTATTTCAGAGATGGTATCCCATAAACTCGATATACTATGATGGCTTAAGAGCAGCCCAATATTCATGTTGGATATGTTCTGGTAATCACCCATGACCCCATTTCCATTAAATCCCTTGATTTCTCTTAGCACTATCTAGTCTATGCATGGCCATAATTTGCCACTCCCTAGAAGAAGGATTAGATACAGAATCCATCGATAGTTTGACAACACAAGAGGATGTGATAAGAATATCCATTCTCTTTTTTTCAACTGAGAAGTGGTCGGCTAAGGGGCATATTGTCCCCCCCACCCGACCTCCACGGAGAAGTCCAACTTGTGCGTTATGCAACACACATAACCATTTGGTTGCTAAATTCCCAAACCTAGAATCACTACACAAATGGTTCCCGATCACTTTACCAACCAAGCAGGAAGGGAATACCCAAGAAATACTTTCTTGTCTAGTATGTCAAGGAAACCATTAGGCTCAGCATTATACTTATACCGCTCGAGTGTGCCCACTAATTGACATCATTCGTTCATTAGAAATGCAATGTTGGGATATCATCAGTCCAAAGCTTAGAGGAACCAATGTAAGGTAGATTGCCCCCAGGCAGCCTACTCCATTTGAATACCAAAACATGGGGTGAGTAAAAAAGACGCATCGACCTAACAGGACCCATGCCTAGTCTCGGGCAGCATGCGGGCTATGCGACATATTTGACCACCATGTCAGTCAGCATAAAGAACTGAAGCACCTCATGAACAACTTTCGCATGGTCTCCTCTATCACTCAGAAACATATCTATAACCAATAGAATATCACACACTGTTATTGGAGGATTTTCTCACATTTCCACCATACTTTCAATTGTGAACACCTCCCAAGGCTAAGAGCGATGAGAGTAGCGTTAAGTTTAGACTCCCCAAAAGAGCTAGACATCTGTAAACCAAAAACTCTGAAATGGAAACAACATAATTTTTCCCTTGCACTTGATCCTTTCCGAGCATCCACTTCAGTGACAAAGAGTAGTGTTGGTTCTCACACCATCTACTCGATAGGAACCATGGTACCATGCACCATTTGCATTGGCCATAACCACGAGGCAGAGGCATGCCCCTTAATGGAAACATTTAGGAGCCTCAACACCAAGGAAAATTTAAAAATCTAGGAAAGTGCGGGTACTCTTGGTATGCCTTGTAAGGAACCTAGACTTGCTCTTATGAAAGGCACCACGATGGAAATTCCTCCCCAACCAAACGGCGATGACACGATACATCATATATGAGTCATATCATCATGTATCAGAATCTTGACTTGTGTTGTCTGCTTATCACTCATAGGTTTCGAGTCACCTGCAACTACGAGAGTAGCTGTGCCAATGATGGTGCAAACCAAAGCTATTTGCACCTTGTTGACTGCGTCTGGTTCCACCGCATCAACGATGGAATAGTATTCATGTCTGTCGACTAGCTCCATCAGGATAGAACCACTTCCTCATGGTCTTACGCAGACTCAGTCCTCCTTAGGATCCTTATTCCACTTAGATGAGGACATCCTTGTGGCCATGACGAAACCAAATTATCCATGGGATGCAATGCATCACCACTTGTTTTTTCTTCCTGAAAAGATTTTCGGCCCTAACAAACTAGGAAACTAAGAGACTTATGCAATCGAATCAAAAGACTTCCTTCCATTGGGGAAAGTCCATTGGTTCTGTTAGCACGGGATAAATTTTAAAAATTTTCACCTTGGCACACATATTTTTTAAATGCATTGGAAAAGGTGGGAAAAATTAGAGATGGTTTCACCAAAGTTTATTTTGAATGAAATTTAATTTATTTAAAATGCATAATTAATTAATTAATTCTATATTTTAAAAAATTGTTAAACCGATGCATATTCCGCTTATGGGCGATGATGGTTGATTAAAATCAATGGTTCCAATCTAATTTCGGACCCCCTCGGTGTGTCGAAGTTTAATGGAGGAAGGGGGTCCAAAATGGGTTGTTTTCATTTCCCATCCAAGGACCACGTGGCAAGTAGAGGATATGTTCGCACCCCCCCATCACAATACAAATTACCATCTGCTGGGCCCTTCGAAATATGGATTCATGCTTTCATAAAACAAATGCAACAGTTGAATTGGCCTCCACTTTAATTTCTTCATAGCAGAGGGTGTCACGATGGTAAATTATAAAATCAAAATATATGGACACCTTGAAGAGTTGGTGGCCATGTCGGGACTTTCGCTAATGTGTAGGGACTGCAAGCATCAGCTAAGAAGCGTACAGGAAACCCAAGAGCATGCTGAATTAACTGGCCATGCCAATTTTTTTGATTAAAGCTGTGCTTAATTTGGTGTGCACTGCCTACGGGAAGCCCTACCACTCCAAAACTGAGACTGACTTGCATACTAAGAGAATTTGCCACAACGAGTTCATGGATAAAACTGAAGAGGTTGCAAAGCCCATTGATTTAGAGGCTAAAAGTGAACCCTTTCCTACCTTATCTGAACCTATAGCTAGAGAGGATATCATCATGTATGAAGGTATAGAGATGGGGGTTCTAGATGTCAACAAGGAGTTATTGGAAGAACTTGAAGTGATGGGATTTCCCACAGCCCGTGCAACTCGTGCACTTCATTTTATAGCCAATGATAATATCGAGGTTGCTATGAATTGGGTGGTGGAAAATGAAAATGATCCAGAAACTGATCGCATGCCCATAGTACTTTCCCAAGAAAAAGCTGATACTGCAAAGCCAACATTGTCTCCAAAGGAAATAAAAGAAAAGACACAAGAAATACAAGAGCGTGCTCGTAAAAATAAATAAGAGGAGGATAAACGAATTGAGGAAGATGATGAATGGAAACACATATTAGCTTTAGGGAAAACAGAAAAGGAGGAGGAAAAATGAGCTAGAGAGAAGATAAAGTAGCAACTAGAGGAGGATAAGGCAGAAGTTAGGATTTCCTGTTGAAGATCGAAATAAAGTTAAAACTCTCCCACCTGTAGCTGTGGAAACAAATATTTCACTGTCAGTGAGACGAGAAACAAAGGCAAAACAAATGCGTAATTGTCTCTGCTCACTTAAACAGAGCCATAAGGAAGATGATGAAAAAGTGAAGGGAGAATTCCAAAACTCTTCTGACATACGTAGGTAATGTTGCAAAAAATCCAGATGAGGAGAAGTTCCGAAAAAATCATCTCAATAATCCCTCATTCCAGGAATGAGTGGGAAGATTGAATGGAGGAGTACAGTTTCTTGAGCTATGTAGCTTTGTGAAGGATGAAGGAGTGGCACATTGATCTCTGCAGTGCATGCGGGTGTCTTGTTTTTTGAAAGTTTGAATCTGCTTCTAATACATATAGTTGGGTTGGCTGCGACATTTGTATGCATTGGTGTCATACAGATTCTGGTATTCGCATGAAAGTGAAGATCGAAGAGGAAAAAAGCTATGGAAATGCAGTATAATAGGGAGAATGAATTGAAGCAGCTTTGGACCAGAGTTAAAAACCGTGAATATGAAAAGAGGAAATTATAAACCAATCTAAGTGAAGTGGAGAGCTGAATGACACAACAATAGAAAAGGAGTTGGGTTTGGTGGACATGAAGATACAAGATATAAAAAACAACTTTTCAAAGTATCAATGAGATAGAGAAGGAAAGAGACAATCAGAAGCACATGGATCATTGAAAGGGAGGAAGAAAATCGAGAGGCGTACAAAGTTAAATAATTTACAATCTGATTTTGATTCTAGCGGGGTGTTTCTACCCATTGTCTACAGGCAGAGCCAGTAACTTCAAAAACGTACAACGGGAAAACAGTAATGAAATTGGAAATTTTGGGAGAGTTTGTTGACTAGCACGGGGCAATAAAAAAAACCTCTCTCCGATTTTACACAAGTGTCAGGAGCAAGGAGAATTGAAGACATGTTTGAGGGCCATTTTTCAAGATTTCAGTTTCCCTATTTAAGTCATGATTTGCGGCGACAGTTGTGGAGAGATGGAGATGGAATTTGAAAATACGAGAGATGTTTCTAACCAGCATGGGGCAAAGAAAAATAACCTCTCTCCTATTTTTCATATCTATCACCGTTAGGGAGAAAAAAATGTATGAATGCACCCTCATTCTCAGTAGAGAAAAGGGAGTAGGATTAGAGAAGCAGCAGTGCCAGTGCCACATTAGAATTAATGGTCCAGCAAAGGCAGTCCGAATGACAGAGCCAGATGTCAGAGCCACCAACGTTGTCTCTTTGAGACTACCTCAGCCACCTTTAGCCTACTTTTTGATTTAGGAAGTGCTGCCAAAGTTAATGCTACATTCGGTGTTTTTCCAGAGAGTTTTTTCTTGGCCCTCTTCATGTCCATACTTGTCTAGTTTTAATTTAATTGTAATCAATGAAGGTTTCCAAGTTAGATTAGGGAAACCAACTTAGTCTTTAGTTAAATAACATATGCCTTAGCAGTATCAGGGGTTGGAAGATTCGACCCTGCTGGAATTTTCATTATAAAAACTATTGGAACGTTGTAATTTTTGGAAGCTGGAGGATCAATAGCAAGAAACCATTTGCAGGATACTTGAGCTGTGTCTGTCTAGTGATGTGATTCCCTTTTCTATGTTGAATATTTCCACTATTTTTCCTCACTGCATATCATTTTAATATGATTGTAAAACAAAAAATTTAGATTAAGATTTGTTGTTGGAGCACCTTAATTCTGTCTGTGATTATAATGTGAATGTTTTCTTCATGTAGTCTGGTTAAGAAATTCTTAATTTCTTTTTAACCACTACTGGAAATTCACTACTTCTTTCACCTCGCTATCCCTGCTACTTTAAGATCCAGCACACACTATTAGCTTTCCCTGTGATGCTTTTGAACTTTGATGCAACAAAACCAACCCCTTTTTGACTCCATATCCCAATGGATTAGCCTATGCAGACTTTCTCATCCAACCAACAAAGTCAATTACAAAAAACCAATACCACCATCACTGTAACTAGCCTAACATCAACATTTATAACCATCAAGCTAAATCATAAAAAAAAAGATAGCTCTCTCTGAATCTAGGAAGGCTAGGTTCTGGAGTCCAAAGCGGCTTTATGTTTTCTTACATCGTTTATTCTTGTCAATATTATAAATTATAGGGCCACAACAGAATGGCGACCATACTCAGGATTTATTGAAGAAATTTAATATTTCATTATAACTCAGAAACCCTAGTAAAAATTATATGATTCAAGTATTTTCCAAGATTGGTATCTGGTTGTTGATGGTGGACAACAACGAGACACAATAAAGTTGAAATCATCCACATGGAGACTCCAATTCAGATCAGTTCCATTCAAAGACTCCACTGGAGGAAGGACCTGAAACATGACAATCAGCCTGGAAAGAGAAGGTATTCAAGCCCAAGTTGTATTCAATAAATTTTTAGTTTTCTATGTAAGTATGTTCTATATTACTCTAAGCCTGATCAAGAGTATGTTGATCATTTTCAAATTTATGAGCCTCAAGAAGCTAAGCCCCAAATTGGAGATCATGTACATCCTCATACACTTGTGCATATCCCTGATTCACTTGTAGAAAAACCAGTGGCACATGAGCCTTGTACTTCATCTCCTACTCTTGCAAATGCTCCAAATGGTTATAAGCCTCCTGTTTTACTGCCTATACCTGTAAAAGTCCCAAAAATATACAAGCCTCTGGTTTTGCCTCCTATTCTCCATGACTTCCCTGCAAATTTTAGCAATAATATACCAAGGTTTGATGGAGAGAATGTGGAAATCATTGCAGAAAAACATATTTAGAATCTTGAGGATTTTCTTGATCGGTGTGAGGTGGAAGAAGATGACGTGTGTATCAAAATGTATGCCCTATCATTGCAAGGTAAAGTTAAAAATTGGTTTAAATATCTTCCAGCTGCATGCATTAGCAATTTTCATCAATTCACTAAGGTTTTCCTGGATAGATGGGTAGTCTTGGGAAATTTTTTCTCATCATAGAAGAGTATAACCATTTAAAAAGATAGCCAGGGGAGACAATACAACGTTTTTCATCCAGGTTCAATAAGGTATACCATTTTATGCCTGCTACGATAAAACCACCCCTAGGATTAGCTTTTTGGCACTAACCAGATGAATTTGACCTAGAGATGGAATTCTAGTTAAGAGAAAGGGACCCTGCAACCCTTGAAGAGATGCAAAATATGGCAGTTGATGTGGAAATGAAATTTATGAACAAAGAGGAAAATTTAAAGGTTGCGGAGAGAGATAAATTAGAAAAAGAGAAATTGATATCTTCAGAGATAAAACTAGATATTTTGACAAAAACGATAAATGAAATGATGCATATGATTAAAAAGAAAGAATAAATTGTTGTTCAAATGCCTCATGTTTCAGTGGTTACATAAAAGAAGAATATTGATGTACCCAAGCAATTTGTAGCTCATCCTGGACACCCTAAAACAGAAAATGAAGTTCGATATCAGAAAGAGGTAGGGAAATTTACTCAGATGATGTGCATGTTGGGTGAACTTGCATATGGAAGTAATATTCTTAGAAGTAATCATTAAGATTAAAAGTATATGGCTAAGATTGAGGTTGATTGTTCAAAGCAACCAACATTGTCTCCATGGAAAGAAGAGGCGTGGTCACCAGAATGCAAAGACGGAAATCAAACTCTACATGCTAAGCAAGATTGTAAGGAGGAAAATGCGGAAAGTTTTCAAGTAAGTGTCAAATGAATTCCTCTCTTTTTTGCCTCATTCTTAAGAGAAAATTATGAGCATATTGTTAATATGAAGGAGGAGAAATGCTCTAATGAATTAGTCAAGGAAGAGATGGATGATACAAACCCTATTTTAGATCAAGAAATTCAGTCCCTGAACCATATTGAAATCATAGAATCTGAAATAGATGATGAATTCATCCACATTGATTCTTTTCCCTTATGCTTTAATGAAAAAAGGGAATCTAGATCACATTCTAGTTGATAATCACAGGAGAAGAGAAATATCTCACCAATCAAATGAGGAAATCATGGATGATAAAAAATTTGTTTTAGATCTAGGGGTTCAGCCCTTGAGTCCTTTTGAATGTCAAGTAACAGATGAAATCATAAAATCTGAAACAGATGATGAATTGACCCAGATTGATTCTTTTCCCTTATGCTTTAATGAATTTTAGATTATGAAAGGGAATTATGATCACATTTTGGCTATTTTGGCTGATAATCATAAGAGAAAACATGAGGTCTCAGAAGAACCAACACTACCATCTAAAGCACCACATAACCCAATAGCAGACACGTTGGATGGTTTCTGCTTTCAAAGTCAATATTCCTGTGTTCATAATGCTCTCAAAAGTTTCTATGATATGGATATGATCAGGCAGTCTCATCCATTGTTTGATTCAGTAGAAATATTGACACAACATTCATCAGATAACTTGCAAACATGTCTCGAGTTGATTGAAGACCTGGAGATCACATTTACAGTTCCCGAATATGAAGGTGAGTTGGTTGAGTTAGAATACCCAGAAATAAATAAAGAGTATATTGATCCAGTGGTGGTCTATATGGAGAGATTGTTTTTTACAAAGCCAACACATATTTCTAGCATGTCAGTTGTTTTTGGAGTATACCAAGAGCCATGTAAACAAAATCATGTTGGGAATTTCTATCAAGCACCATTACCAGGTTTGTCTCTGAACAAGGTGAAAAACAATGAAAGAACACAGGTATTGGGGTAGTTTCTTGATTGGTTGCACTGGCATTATTTTTTCATTTAAAAAGGCAGTAATTTCAATAGATTAGGGTAGGTAGGTGTGAAAATAAGCTCAATACTTTGAGCATTTTCTAAGTTTTAGTTTGGGATTGTTTTCAATTTTCAGTTTCACCATACTTTAGATTTCAACATTCAGATTTTTTGGGTGTAGTAGTATTTTAAGTTTGATGGTTTGCAGTGGATAAGTTCAGTTGTAGTTTCAGTTCAAATTTCAACATGCTAATAAGCTTGCTGGGCAAGCATGTGGTCTATTTTTATCAGTCAAAGTCAGAAGGAACAATCAGCTAGTTTCTGGTCACTGAGTTGTATGGATAAGGAAATGATTTATGAATCCAGAGATTTGATATTCTTGACACCTCCTCCGGAGTTTCCATCCCCAGAAGGAGCCAATGTTAGCACGAGATAAATTTTAAAATTTTTCACCTTGGCACACATATTTTTTAAATGAATTTGCGAAGGTGGGAAAAATTAGATATGGCTTCACCAAAGTTTATTTTGAATGAAATTGAATGTATTTAAAATGTAGAATTAACTAATTAATTCTATATTTTAAAAAATTGTTAAACCGATGCATATTTCGCTTATGGGCGATGATGGTTGATTAAAATCAACGGTTCCAATCTAATTTCGGGCCACCTCGGTGTGTCAAAGTTTAATGGATGAGGGGGTTCCAAAATGGGCTATTTTCATTTCCCAGCCAAGGACCATGTGGAAAGCGGAGTATATGCTCGGACCCCCCCAATCACAATACAACTTACCATCTACTGGGCCCTCCTAAATCTGGTTTCGGGTTATCATAAAACAAACGCAGTAGTTGAATTGGGCTCCACTTTAATTTATTCATAGCAGAGGGTGACACGATGGTAAGTTCTAAGATCAAAATATGTGGATACCTTGAAGAGTTGGTGGTCATGGCGGGACTTTCGCTAATGTGTGGGGACTGCGGGCATAAGCTAAGAAGTGTACAGGTAGCACAAGAGCATGCTGAATTAAATGGAAATGCCATTTTTTCTGAATTGAATGAAGCTGTGCTTAATCAGGTGTGCACTGCCTGTGGGAAGCCCTACCACTCCAAAACCAAGACTAACTTGCATACTAAGAGAATTGTCCACAGCGAGTTCACAGATAAAACTGAGGAGGCTACAAAGCCCAATGATTTAGAGGCTAAAAGTGAACCCTTGCCTAGCTTGTCTGAACCTATAGCTAAAGAGGATACTGTCGTGTTTGAAGGTATGTATATGGGGGTTCTAGATGTCGACAAGGAGTTACCGGTAGAACTTGATGTGATGGGATTTCCCACAGCCCATGCAACTCGTGCACTTCAATTTACAGGCAATGATAATATCGAGGCTGCTGTGAATTGGGTGGTGGAAAATGAAAATGATCTAGAAATTGATCGCATTCCCATGGTACCTGCCCAAGCAAAAGTCGATCCTGTAAAGCCAACATTTTTTCGAGAGGAAATAAAAGAAAAGAGACGAGAACTACGAGAGTGTGCCCGTAAAAAGAATGAAGAGGAGGATAAACAAATTGAGGAAGATAATGAACGAAAACACATATTAGATGTAAGGAAATTAGAAAAGGAGGAGGAAAAATGAGCTAAAGAGAAGATAAAGCAACGGCTAGAGGAAGATAATGCAGAGAGAAGGCAAAAGTTAGGATTGCCTGCTGAAGATCCAAATAAATTTAAAACTCTCCCACTTGTAGTTGTGGAAACAAAGATTTCATCGTCAGTGAGACCAACAAAAAATGCAGAAAAAATGCGTAACTATCTATGCTCACTGAAATAGAGCCATAAGGAATATGATGCAAAAGTGAAGATAGCATTCCAAACTCTTATGACATATGTAGGTAATGTTGCAAAAAATCCAGATGAGGAGAAGTTTCGAAAAATTCGTCTTAACAATCCCTCATTCCAGGAACGAGTGGGAAGCTTGAATGGAGGAATACAATTTCTTAATCTATGTGACTTTTTGAAGGATGAAGGAGTGGTGCGTTGATCTCTGCAGTGCATGCGCGTGTCTTGTTTGTTCAAAGTTTGACTATGCTTCTAATACATGTAGTTGGGTTGGCTATGACATTTGTATGCATTGGCGTCATACAGATTGTGGTATTCGCATGAAAGTGAAGATCGAAGAGGAAAAAAGTTGTGGAACTACAGTATAATAGGGAGAATGAATTGAAGCATCTTGGGACTAGAGTTAAAAACCATGAAGATGAAATGAGGAAATTAGAAACCAATCTAAGTGAAGTGGAGCGCTGAATGACACAAAAATAGAAAAGGAGTTGGGTTTGGTGGACATGAAGATACAAGAGATGAAAAACAACTTTTCAAAGTATCAATGAGATAGAGAAGAAAAACGATAATTAGAAGCATATGCATCATTGAAAGGGGGGAAGACAGTTGAGAGGCATACAAAGTTAAATAATTTACAATCTGATTTTGATTCTAGCAGGGTGTTTTTACCCATTTTCCGTAGGCATAGCCATTAATTTCAAAAACTTACAGTGGGAAAATGGGAATGAAATTCAAAATTACCAGAAAGGTTTTTTACCATCACGGGGAAATGAACAAAAACCTCTCCCTGATTTTACATAGGTGTTATGAGAAAGGAGAATCTAAGATATGTTTGAGGGCCATTTTTCAAGATTTCAGTTTCCCTATTTAAGGCATGGTTTTGCAGCAACTGTTGTGGAGATATGGAGATGAAATTTGAAAATCCAAGAGAGGTTTTTGACGAGAACCGTGCAAAGAAAAATAATCTCTCTCCAGTTTTTCATATATGTCACAGTTGGGGAGAAACTAATGTCTGAGTGCACCCCTATTCTCAGTAGAGAAAAGGGAGTAGGATTAGAGAAGCAGCAGTGCCAGCGCCACATTACAATTAATGGTCCAGCAAAGGAAGTTTGAATGACAGAGCCAGATGTCAAAGCCACCAGCGTTGTCTCTTCGAGACTACCTCAGCCACCTTCAGCCTACTTTTCGATTTATGAAGAGTTGCCAAAGTTAATGCTACAACTGGTGTTTTGCCAGAGAGTTTTGTCTTGGCCCTCTGCATGGCCATACTTGTCCAGTTTTAATTTAATTTTAATCAATGAATGTTGTCAACTTAGATTGGGGCAACCGACTTAGTCTTTAATTAAATACCGTATGCCTTAGTAGTATCGGGGGTTGGAATATTGGACCCTGCTGAAACTTGCATTGTAAAAACTATTGGAACGCTATAATTTTTGGAAGCTGGAGCATCAATAGCAAGAAACCATTTGCAGGATACTCAATCTGTGTCTGTCTGGTGATGTTATTTCCTTTTCTATGTTGGATGTTTCCGCTATTTTTCCTCACTGCGTATAATTTTAAACTGATTGTAAAACAGAAAAATTTAGATTAAGATTTTCTATTGGAGCACCTTAATTCTATCTGTGATTACAATATGAATGTTTTCTTCATGTAGTTTTGTTGAGAAATTCTTAATTTATTTTTAACCACTACTGAAAATTTACTACTTCTTTCACCTCACAATCCTTGCTGCTTTAAGATCTAGCACACGAAGTTAGCTTTCCCTCTGATGCTTTTGAACTTTGATGCAATAGAAGTAGCCCTTATTTGACTTCATAGCCCAATGGATTAGCCTTCGCAAACTTGCTCATCCAACCAAAAAAATCAATTACAAAAAACCAATACCACCATCACTATAACTAGCCTAACATCAAAATTTATAACCATCAAGATAAATCATAAAAATAGAGAGAGCCCTCTCTGAGACTAGGAAGGCTAGGTCCTCTACTCCAAAGCGGTTTGATATTTTACTCTATCATTTATTCTTTCCAATATTGTAAATTATAGGGGCACAATAGGTTCAAAAATCCCATTCCGGTGCCTGACGCATTTGAAGAAGGGAACATGTCAAACATTTTTCCTACCATCAAGGTGGATATCTCTCGAAATCCTGAGAAAGTCGAAGAAATATTGCTGGGGGAAGCATGTTCCCCAGAAGAGGTAACCTCTTACACCCATTTGTTGCAAGAATATCAATATATCTTCGCATGGGACTAGTAAATGCCCGGGCTTAGTCCCACTATAGTAGAGCACCACATTGACACTTGGCTTGACGTACCACCAGTACGCCAGAGAGAGAGTCAACTGCACCCATCAAAGACATAAGAAATTAAATGAAAAATCAATAAGCTTCACAAAGTGGGGTTCATCTACCCCATCTCTTATACATCATGGGTTTCCAATCCTATTCCCGTCATGAAGAAACAAGGCACCATATGCATTTGTACGGATTTTCACGATTTGAAAAATGTCTGTCCAAATGAAAACTACCCGACCCATTCGTTGACCAAGTTATCGATGCTTGCATAGGACACGAGGCCCTCTCCTTCATGGATGGTTTATCTGGGTATAATCAAATCCAAATATGCAACACTGACTAGTACAAGACCGCTTTCACCACCTATGGGGCACAGTCACATATTAGGTTATGTCATTCTGCCTTAAAAAGGCTGGAGCCACTTTCCTACAAGCCATGAATTATATCTTTCATGATTTGGCACACCTCATCCTCTCCTACTTGGAAAAATTCACTGTTCGATCCAAGAAGCGATAATATCATCTCAAGGATCTGTGGCTGGTATTCCAATGATGTCGAAAATTCAACCTATGCTTGAATCCCCTCGAGTTAATTTTTTGCGTCACGACAAGACGACTTCTAGGTTTTAGTATGTCCCAACAAGGGATTAGAGTGGACCCCCTCAAGGTCCAAGATATCAAAGAGGTACCACCACCTCTAACCCTCAAGCAATTCCAAAGCTTACAGGGGAAGGCCAATTTTCTGTGATGCTTCATCTCAGGCTATGCCAATTGCGCTAAGGGATTCCTGCACCTCCTTCATCAGGACATCCCATTCAAATGGGATGATTAAGCCCAAAAATAATTTGTGGTGATGAAAGACACAATGTCTTCAACATCATTGATCAGTCCCCCAAACTAAGATAAATATTACACCCTGTATCTATCAGCATCTGGGACTGCTTTGGCCGAGGTGTTAATCCAGGAGGGCCCTAATGGGAGAGAACGCATAATTTATTATGTTAGTAAGAAATTATCAGGCCCCACATTAATATATCAGCCCGAAGAGAAGAATTCCCTAGCATTAATACACGTAGTCCAAAAAACTTTCCATTACATTATCTTAAGGACTACAACGATCATCGCAGATACCAACCCCATGAGATATTTGTTCACCCACCATTTGATGAACCATAAATATGCTCACTGGATAATTATACTGCAAGCGTTTGAATTACAGTTTAGATCCGCCAAGAGAAAGAAGGATTTAATTTTAGCTGATTTCATCGTTAAACTCCCAAGTTAGACCAAAGTATCACTAGTCAATGATTAGCTACCAGACGAACATCTGTTCATAGTGATGACCGACGACCCTTAGTACGGAGATATTATACTATTTTTATGAATCCAATAGTTTAGACCTAAGCTCACTGTGATGATCGTTGGTGCATCCACCACCAGGCCCTCCGATACCTCCTCATGGGATATGTCCTATAACAACGGGGCATCGAAATCATCTTACGTCAATTCCTCACCCACGAACAAGCTAAGCAAGCCCTTGATGACTGTCACAATGGAGCTGGTGGTGGCCACCTATCTGGAATGGCCACTGCCCAAAAATTCCTACAAGCAGGATATTTTTGGCCCATGATATTCCGTGACTACATCTCAATAGTCAAATGGTGCGAGCGATGTCAACAGTTCGCTGATAAGGCAAGATCACCCCCTGCTTCCCTGCACCTCGTCATAGTCGCTGCTCCCTTCTGCATATGGTGGATTGACTTCATGACTTGCAAGCCCATGTTGTCATGTAACCATAGATACGTTATTGTGGTCATTAACCACTTCACCAAATGGGCAGAGTCCATGCCCACATACGAATACATAGCAGAAACCGTTGCACGGTTCATGTTCAACCAGGTCATCGCTCGGTTTGGTGTTCCAAAAGAGTTAGTCTCTCACCATGAAAAACAATTCAAAAATGTGGTTTTCTGGGAGCTATCTCATCACATCGGATTCAGAAATGAATTCACTTCACCATACTACCCCCAATCCAACAGATAGGTAGAATCTGTAAACAAAGTACTAAAAACAATGTTACAGCGAATGGTGAACAACCAAATTTTTTTTTTTGCACCACACGCTTTTCTCTGCCCTGTGAGCATACTGCACGACAGTGAAAACATCAACAGGGTTCACACCCTACCACTTGGTGTACGAGGTCGAAGCTGTGATTTCCATAGAACATGAGATCCCAAACTTACACATCGCCATCGAAATCCTCAATGATACCTAGTCTTTAGAGAAACGCCTAGTACAACTAGAGCTCGTCGACAAAAGTTGATGACAGTCACTCCAACACGACGAGGCCCATAAAAAGTTGGTGAAAGCATCATTCGACCGCAACATCACCCCTCGATCATTTACCGAGGGGGAGTTATTCCTCCACTATGATGTCGCAAAAGAAGCCCTAGGGCCAAGAAAGTTTGAAACCCTGTGGTAGTGTCCCTATGTCATAAAACATTTTCTCCTCAAGGGGGCAAACATCTTGTCCGATCCCGACGGAACATGCCTAATAAACCCGGTTAATGGGCTCTACCTCAAGAAGTTTTACCCATAAGGGCCAGGAGGCTTCAGACCTAGAGATAGCTTGTGTATAGAAAACTTTTTTTTTGATCACATACATCACATACTTGTTTAAAAAATTTCTCTAGTGTCACAAAATGGATCGTCCCCCCAACCATTATTTTGGATTTGCTGATGGAGCATCTGGATGGTCTCAAAATTTAGCAGTAACCACCTGGGTTATCTACTACCCTGACCGATCACCATACTTTGCCAACAGAGTATGCATCAGGTCAACTACAAACAATCAGGCAGAATATGACGCCATCATAGGGATCATGAGCGATGCCTTCAACCAAGGCATCTGCCAAATCCATATCTACCTTGATTCCCAATTAGTGGTTTTGCAATTAAACCAAGAATTTGAGGTATGATATTCACAATTGTTTAGAAAATATTTGCATGCAAAAAGATTAAGCCGTCGATTTGATCATATTACATTCATAGATGTACCAAGAAATCAAAACCAGACAACAGATCTCATAGATAACCACATTCTAGACTGGAATGCATCTCACATAAACTATCATACATAAAACCAAAAAACATAAAAAATATAGATATCCACCATCGATACATAACATCCATAAAAAATATAAAAATAGACACACCATCTAGAGTCGTAAAAAATACATCTTGCATATATACCAAAAAATATGCGTGAGTACAAAATAAAAATTCATATATCTGATCCCAAGGTCAGCCAAAAATACATATACACATGTCATAAAAAATAAGGGAAGTATCCTCATAATGGGTGCTTTCCCTGAGTACAAAATATCTCTAGGGATGTGCCTCGCCAGGTGGGGCACCTTGACCCACAACTGCACCTGGTACCAATAATGGGGCAGTCGCCAAGACTCAAGATGATATGCGGCACAAATTCAGACAATAGCCCCTCTCTCAGACCATCAATGTTTCCAACCAGACATCATGTAGATCTTCGAAAAACCCATGGGTTGGCATACCCTGGGTCAGACTATCTACTCGGTCCGATGCATCGACAAATTAGTGGCTCGAGCCTCGGACGTAGCTAGCTAGTCCTCCACCTCCACCACCTAGGCCTCAACTGCCCCAGCACGAGCTATCACTGCAGCACACCACCAATTGCTGCCCTCACCATAAGGGGGAACTCCATCACTGAGTCCTCCACCTTGGGGCTGCCCCGGATCTCCCCCCTGCCCCCCAGGTTGGGGCTGAGATCCTCGAACACTCCGCTTGGGATGGTGTCCTATCAATCAAGACGTGGTCTGCCCTACCTGTTATCACTCAGAAAAAATGAAACATCATTTGACAAAGTCCTAGAGGTTCATGTGTCAAAGGTAGAGTCATAGAATTCATTTTTCATTACTTGGTTAAGGAAAATTTTAATTTTTTCTTATTAACTTATCCTAAAGTCCAAAACTCACTATTGTGAAACCAACTCCAAAAATAGAAGAAAAGAGATATCAACCTCTTGGAAATAATCCACTTCAAGGGGGAGACCTCCAATACATTACATGAATGAACAATTCTTGGATGATACAAATGACAAAACCTCCTTTCTATATATAGGAGTCCATGGGGCCACAATGTAATCCTAGTGGGGCCACAATGTAATCCTAGCCGACCTAAAAATAATAATGTAAGGGCACAATAATAAAAATATGGGGGTTACATGGGGATAAAAATAACAATAAGGGGGTCTACACTAACATAATAAGGGACTACACTAGCAATATAGGGACCTAACATGCCCCTCTCCTTCAAACAAGTGTTGTCCTCAACACTTGATTATTTCTTGATGCTTTTGTATAAAATTCTCATCCTCCCATGTGGAATCTTCTACAGGAAAGTTCTTCCACTTGCTGAGAGAATCTGAAATTGATTGTACTTGTCAAGTTCTTGTTTTTGTGCCTACTTCATAACTTCTTTCGATGTGATGTTTATCTTTCAGTTGTTTCATTTGATTTTGCACCAAAGTTAGGTTATCCTTTGAGAGTTGGAGAAATTCTTGTTGATGCTCGATGTGATATTCCACTACTTTATCATCCATAATATATTTTATTTGATCCTTCAAACAATCCAACTTAGCCTCCATTTCTTCTTTTAAACCATCTATGTCATCTTCGGTTGCTCTTCATAAGATCGAAATTTGTTGCACTTGGTACCATAATTTTGATATCTCATACTGCAATTCTTCCTCTTCATGCGTCATAGTATAGATTTCTAAGGGCTTAATGGGTATGGAATTATTTTTTGGAGGCATTATAGAACCCATTACTAATAAAAATTCTTCACTATTCCCTTGGAATCACTTCAAACTGCTTTTTCTAACAAATGTTATGCAATTTTAAAAAACAAGTACACATCTTTTTCTTGCTTTTGAGGAGCTCGATATTGAAACTTAATTATCTCTGTGATTATTGATATTCAATATCTGAAATTTGGCCCTAAAGTAGCCCTATGAAGCTTCTTTCAAATGCCATAGGTCTGACCTAATTTGGATTCTTGAAGACAAAGTTATGCCCAATCTCCTACGATGACCTAATTATGGAATGGTTTAGTAGAGAAAACTTGTACGACTTTCCACGTGTCACTTTTTCCTCCTTCAGCTCCGAAATTGATATAGAAAAAACTACAGTCTGTGTACTTGTGGCCAATTTTTACAGAATCCCAATCTGATGCTCAGAGAGAGAGTTATGATGTTTTTCCCATGGTCACCTCTTTGAGATGAAATTCGGGAGTCTGAAACAATCCTAACTTCCACAGATCATACCTCCAAAAATGTTGCGACCCAATATCTGAAATTTTTACAAGAGGTTCCTCTGGCTTTTGGCTCCGCTCTGTGAAACTTTTAGCTTTTTAACCCTCGTAGAAAAAAATTTATATCGCAAATTCTGCGATGACCTGTTTAGGTTAAATTGAGGATCTTGCAAAACGCCCTAACTTCCACAGATCATATCTCCGAAAATTTTGCAAAAAAAGCTTTAAAATTTTGCGAAAATTTTCCTCAGGATTTCGGCTTCACACCCTGAAAATTTCAGCTTCTGAACCTGCATAGAAAAAACATTATAGCGAAAATTCCATGATGACCTGTTTGGAGTAGCGAAACCCTAGAATCCAAAGCTCTGATACCAAATGTTATGAAACCAGCTCCAGTAATAGACAAAAATAGATATCAACGCCTTATAAATAAGCCACTTCGAGGGGGTAAGCTCCAATACATTACATGAATGAACAATTCTTGGATGATACAAATGAAAAAACCTCCTTTCTATATATAGGATTCCATGGGGCCACAATGTAATCCTAGCCGACCTAACAATAATAATATAAGGGCACAATAATAAAAATATGGGGGTTACAGGGGTACAAAAATAACAATAAGGGGGTCTACACTAACACAATAAGGGACTACACTAGCAATATAGGGACCTAACACTCACCCTCATTCAAATCCTTTCATGTCAGATCAGTCATTATTTTCTGACATTTTTCATTTCCCAAGTTTATAGCACTGAAAGAGTCATTTTAGCTAAGAAACCCTACTTTCATAGCGGAATACATAAAGAAAACACACTTTTCGCTACAAAACTGCTAATACTTTCGTAGCGAAACTGCCCAGAAATACACTAGGTACTCTACGAAAGTAAGGATTCCTGTCTGTCTTGTCAAAATAGCTGCTAGGTCTTAGAAAATCATTGAAAAGGATAGGGTAGATGCCATTCGAGTCAGTTAGGGTTAAGATCAAGGTACAATGATCATGGCTGAAGTCATCATCACCATTTTAAGTGTGTATTAGTCATCATTATGCCATGAGTTGTCATTGAAATTCAAAATCTTTCCAAATTGAGTCATTTTTCATTCTCCATTACCTCTTTGCATGTTATTGAGCTTTGGAGAGTTATTTCACTGAGTGCAAGCTGTGGCTGGTATTTTCAAAGGTTTGCAGGTATCACCGATCAAGCAAGGACAAGAAGACATTAAAGCACCATGGCTGCAAAAAGGAAGACCAACAAAGGTGGCCACTATCTCAGATATGGGCCATCAAATATGAACTTGATAAATGAAGACCTAATAACTGCAGAAGTTTTCAGAAGAATAGGGTGTTTGTAGTTTTATCAAAGATTGCAAGGATGCCATGTACATGTTTCTAAAGAATTTTCCCTAAATTTAAATGGAACAGCTAAAAAAGTGGTAATGCTGAATCTCACTATAACACCAGAGACCATTGCAGTAGCAACAGGGATTTAGAGAGGACAAGAAAGATGGTTTGAAGGTTTCAAATTCAACATGGAGGAATGTAAAGAATTTATCAAGCCAAAAAATAGTGAGGTTGACCTTACAAATTCCATTCCAAGGAGCTGCATGAAAGATAATTTCTCAAAGCTACTGCTTATCATTCAAAAATATTTCACTTGTGAAGGGAGATATCATAAAGGTTATTCTTACCACTTCAAGCTCCTTCTACATTTTGTTGGTAATATATCTCTTGATCTACCTTTTTATTTACACAGAAGCTTAGAAAAAATGGCAGATAAAGTTCAAGCTAAATTTGAAGGAAGCGAAACCTCACTTTTTCATCATGGTTTAATAAAATTGTTGGTTTTAGATGAGCTACAAAGACTAGGAAGATACAGGTCTTCTTTTATGTTTGTTAGTGGTTTTGAAATGGATGCCATTTCCGCAAAAATAACTCCTAAACCAAGAGGTATACCATCACTTTTAGTGGCAGAAAAAGTGAACCAGTAAGGGCAGAGAAAAGTGAACTAGTAATCATGGAAACAGAGCAGTTGCAAAAATTTGATACACCTACTGTTTCACCTTCAAAACAAAAGTCAACAATGAGCAAACCTGCAAACCAAGAGCCAACTGTGATTAAGCATGGTATAAAAAGGATTACAAGGAGCCAAACAATGCCTAAAGGAAATTTATAAGACATACTACATGCTATTGATATTGAAGAGACTCCTATAGTCCAGGCGGAGGATATAGATGAGGGTGGAAAGAAGATCAAGAAAGCCAAATCAACAAAGAAGTTAGAGTTTGAAGGTGAGGATGCAGGTTTTATGTTTCAGGCTAGGAAGTCCATGACAAGAAATTCTAGAAATTTTTTGGAAAGAAGTAAAGAATTTCATCTAGCCACTGACACTATCCAGCCACCACAAAACATTATTGACATTTCATCTCCTGCAGAAGAAGATCCAGTCATCAAGCAAAGGAAAGGAAAGGAGAAAATTATTGAAAAAACAGAGTTTTAGGTCCTTGAGGAAAAATTGAAGTTAGCAAATAATGAAATAACAATCATGAAGAACGAGGCAAGGAATCATAATGTTTAAAAGGTGTAGTTTTAGAAGATGAAAAATATTTGGGAAGAGCAGGTTGACAGTGTATCAAAGACCCTAGATAACACACATCAATTAATCAAATGGACTATGCCATTGTAATGTTCCAAATTTTTCTTCAATAAATTGGAACATTAATTTTTTTTGTCAAAATTCCTTTAGGAGATGAATAATTGGGTAAGGAGGCCCAATGAAAATAAAAACATAAATAAAATCCCTCTAGTATGGAAAGGGATCAGCCATGGAACCAGATTTCACACCCTCATGTGTGAAAGGAGATATTTGCAAAGAGGTTTGACCAAGTCGACCAGCGCAAGATATGAGGTGGAAAGCACTACATGGAGGGAAGCTTCTAGAAGAAGGGAAACACTAATTCAAAGTAGGGCCCATGGAGAGCCTTCATTTGCTATAAATGGAGAGGAGGAGAGCCATTGCCATTCATGCATATGTTTATGATTTCATGTCTATTTAGACATTGTGCATTCTTTGCTGTTTAGCAAGAATTGCCAGGAAACTCCTATTTAGGATTTCCTCACCTTCTTGAGAGTCCTCTTGAAGGTTGGTTCTTCATCTTCCACATATCTTGGCTCAAGGCCAAAGCATCCTCCTCCAGGACATTGTTATTGTTGCAGTAGCATAATACTGTGTTGTAGGGTGTTGCAGTGGAGACTTCACAAAACCTCTTCCATTGCTTGTTTTTCAGAGAAGGAGTCTTTCCTTTCTTTGGGAGATCATTTTGGGAGGATTGGATCTGATTTTCAGATCTTGGCACATGGCCACAGTGTTCTATTCCACTCACTGCACAGTCCCTCTTAGTGACTGCGTTATTTCCATGGAGTATTTGCAATGAGGGTTTGCAGATTGATTGGAAGGTGAGATCTCAAGTGTAAGGATTAGCCTTCCACTTAGGAGATCTATTGGAGGAGTTCTACTTCATATTTTTCATCATCTTCAACCTTCTCTACTTAGTTCCAGATTTGAGTTGCAGCAGCTACCCAACAACTCCGACATTTTTTCCATTTTGTATATTTCAGCCAATCCCTTGGAAAATTGATGTATTATTGTTTCTAAGGGTTAGAGCTTTGCTCCCCTATTGTATTTGAGCCATATATTGTCATATTCATGTATTGAAATCATTTTGTAGCAATATTTTGTCATAGATTGCGTCCTCATAGCCTAGTTTTATGCAGAAATAGCAGTGTTCTTTCATATTCATGTACATGTATTGTTGAGGCTTGCATTGTCTTTCTTGAGTTGATGTTTCCTCAAGAACTTGTACTTATTTTGCTGCTATAACATTATTCATTGTCTATACATGTCTTCTTGTCTCACAGCTATTAAAATAACACTGTTGATCTATTGTATGTTCATACATTTGTTGAAGCCCCATTCTTTGGGAAATTCTTGAGGAAAGAATTTCACATAGCTATAGACAGAGTCTGTGAAGGGCCAGGTAGCCTTTGGATTTCATCCTTTTCTCAAAGGTGACATATCTGAAAAATGCCTCCACAGTCTATCTTTGGGATAGACTTGTGATATTTCCAAAAAATGAACATTACAGTGGTATCGAAGCAACTTTCTTGGTTCAGCCTATGAGTCTTCTCCAAGAAGAGTAGAATGTGTGATATTTCCAAAAAAGGAACATTATAGTGGTATCGAAGCAACTTTCTTGGCTCAGCCTGTGAGTCTTCTCCAAGAAGCGCAGAATGTTGAAGAAGATGAGTTTATTCTCATCTATTTTCAGATCCAGAGGAGACCTCTCCAAGGAGGTCAAGAAGATTGAAGAAGAAGAAGAGGAAGTACCATGCACTTCCTATTCTCATCAAGAAGAAGACATTGAGCATGGAAGACACTTGGATTATTAGATTCTAAGTGATTACCTTGTTGAGTATAGATCTCAAAATAGAGGCTTCAAGGAGGCTCTAGATTTTCCTCATTTCATCCAGCTGAAGGAAGAGAAGAGACCATGTAGAAAAAGAGAAATAAAAGGCAATATATTTATTTTGTCTACCTATGATGGGTCATCTACTACAAAGAATTGGGTGAGAAAGTTGGAGGTATTTTTCTTACTACATCCTGTAGTAGAGAAGGAAGCTGTTGAAATATCAGCGCTGCACTTGGAGGGTGAAGCCTATGATTGGTGGAGCAGCCACTTGAGCCATGAAGGGGTGAGAAATTTTGCAAAGTTCATCCAAGGGTTGATCAAAACCTTTGATGATGAAGGGGAAAAGAAATAAAACATCACATCGCCACTTGAGAAGCCTTGTGATAATGCTGTCACACTCATGGAGTAGCAGCCACATACATCAACAGTTGGGGCAACCAACAATTTTGAGGAATGAAATCTTGCAGCCCTATAAGAAGTTCCAAATGCACATCAAGGTATGAAAATATTTCCACATTCCATTGTTACAACAACTTCTTTTGATGAATGTGGAGATTTACTTTTTCATGACCAAGGGTCAAATCACACTGCTATCATAGAGAAACTTGGTTGCATTGCGCTGTGCAACATGGAAACATTCAAGGAAGAAGAAAACCATCACTCTCATGAGCCATTGTTGGATTGTACATCACATTGGGGGTTGGGGTTTGAAGCCTTGAAGATTGATGGTAGACATCTTGGAGTAAGAAATCCTTTCTCCCTTCAAGATGACATTTTCTCAATGAGCTCCTCTCAGCTCAAAGAGGAACTTCTACTTTCAGATCCAAGACCTCATTGGTTTTGGAAGACTATTGATAAAAGGGAGGTCTCAAGGAGAGATCTCATTGGAGGTGCACTTCAACACACCATGGAGTGCAATGTTTTTCTTCCTTTCTCAGAAGAACAGATAGAAGATGGAGGACATATTAGGATGGATAACATCTCTCATGATTGTGTTGGACATCCCTTGATCCATACATATCATGATGGGAGGTTTTCTCCTGCCACCTATTTGGATCTTGATAGGGTCTCATTGATCCTTGAGAAAATTTCATTTCAAAATCCCATGAAGTGCAAAGACAGGAGTATGATTTGGGAGGATGGTAGCCCTCATGGGAGGAGTACAAAGGTGAAGAGAAGAAGAAATCATCCACAAGTGGTTGAGTGGATGTGGTTTATGAGCAAGGAGCTGGGAGGCTACTTGCATATTTATGATACCGGGCAGCAGGAGGCTTGGCTGCGCTGGTTGCTCTTGAAAGAGTTTGGCCATCACTTGGCAAACACTCTTCTTAAGAGTAAGAGGATGGATATTTGCATCATTGAGTAGCATAGAGTATGGATGCATGGTGTTGATATGATACTCATATCATTCATTATGTATTCATCACATGATCAGTATGATGGAGGTATTGGGAGGTAGCAAAATGTCTTGTTGCTTTGCTTGTTTATGGGAGAGCAAGAGAAGATTTTCTCTCACACTTTGCATGATGTTGCAGGAGGAGGAGATGAAATTATCTCCTTGATCTTTGATGATGACTTGGAAGCACTTCCAACTTGGGAAGTATTCCATATTTTTTGCAACATTATTAGAGGAGTCTTTGACAAGGAGCATGTCACAGAACAAAGCTTTGTATTGACAGGAGCTTATTTGCATGAACTCACAGCGCTGTCACTTGGGAGCAGAGACTTATGGATGAAATGTGCCCAGTGGAAGTGTGGTGGATCCATAACCCATAGGTCCCAGGATCATTTCATATCTGATTCACTTGATGAACAAAGAGGTGATAATGATGATAGAGGCATCTACCACTATGGCATATTCTTCTTGACTTGGGTTTCCAAGCATGAGGAGGATTATCTTCTTGCAGCACATGGTTCATTCTTCTTCATAGCATGTCAAAACACTATGGAGGACTCATTTATAGACCCATGCACCATATTACTTCCAACATATTGTGAGGATTTTGTTTATACATTCATTTATTTGCACCCTCTTACCATTCTTATGCAATGCATTGCTTCACAAGAGGGCAAGCTTGTCACATTGCTCCATGAGTTTAATTGGGCCAATCTACATGATGGAGGCAACCATCTCTTTTGTGGCCTTGGAGAAATGTTTTATCATAACATGTATGTTCAGTTGCTTCACTATAGCATGTATCATATAAAGACATGCATGATTAACCATGTAGAAAGAAACATTTTTCCATGTACTTTTATCAAGTAGCAACTTGTAAAACTGCGCTGTACTTGTTTGGGAAGCTGTTGGTACCTTCTTGCACCACATGAAACCTTCAGAATTCTCTTCATTATATTTCTGATCATGACTTCATTTGCTGATATAGATCAGATTTGTATGAGAATCATGATTATGAGAGAGGCACATGCGTTGGATGTGTCTTTGAGTGGGAAAAATTCTCACAATTTCTGCACTACATGTTCTAATGGGAGCATGGGAGGAGATATGGCCACCACAACCAACTGTTTGTTCACTTTTGAGGTGGGCCATGAGATTGATATTCATCCATTGTAAAGCCATGGGCAAGTTCTTGATCATGTATTATTGTTACATTCAACCATTTACTATCCTTTAGTAGATATGATGAATCTTATACATTGCTTGCCATGTAACTTTCTGAGATTGCAGTGGGTGAAACTGCACTGTATCCTTGTGAGACATTGTTTTTATCATGTATAATCATGTATAAATTGCAGAAAAATTCTCATTGGGATACTCTATGATGATCTTGTCCTAATCATCATGGATGATATTCTTTGGGTCAACTTGTTCTTCATTGTCGGAGGAGAACTCTTTGGAGGATTTTTCTTCATTTTTCCATTTGAGGGAAATAATTTTGTAGCCCAGGATCATCACACACTCTACACTTGTCATAAGTGGAGATAAGGACAGCATGGGGTGAGCTATGAAGCTTGCTAAGTTCATATTTTCAGCCCACCTTCATTTCCGGAGCTTGAGGTGGAAGGAGATTTTCAGGAGTTGCCTTGTTGGGAGGTGGCTCATTTTGTTTGGATGATTGCTTGGGGATGGAGGATCCACATGGGGAAGATGTTCCTCATCACATTTAAAACTCCATGCCTTGAGTGGAGACTTTCTAGTTCTTTCCTTGCAGTTTCTTGAGGACAAGCAACATTTGGGAGGGGAGGACTGTAATGTTCCAAAATTTTCTTCAATAAATTGGAACATTAATTTTTTTTGTCTAAATTCCTTTAGGAGATGAATAATTTAGTAAGGAAGCCCAATTAAAATAAAAACATAAATAAAATACCTCTAGTATGGAAAGGGATCAGCCATGGAACCAGATTTCACACCCTCATGTGTGAAAGGAGATATTTGCAAAGAGGTTTGACCAAGTCAACCAACGTAGGATATGAGGTGGAAAGCACTACATGGAGGGAAGCTTCTAGAGGAAGGGAAACCCTAATTCGAAGTAGGGCCCATGGAGAGCCTTCATTTGATATATATGGAGAGGAGGAGAGCCATTTCCATTCATGCATATGTTTATGATTTCATGTCTATTCAGACATTGTGCATTCTTTGCTGTTTAGCAAGAATTGTCGAGAAACTCCTGTTTAAGATTTCCTCACCTTCTTGATAGGAATCTTGAAGGTTGGTTCTTAATATTCCACATATATTGGCTCAAGGAAAAAGCATTCTCCTCTAGGACATAATTATTGCTACAGCAGCATAATATTGTGTTGTAGGGCGTTGCAGTGGAGACTTCACAACACCTCTTCCATTGCTTGTTTTTCAGAGAAGGAGTCTTTCCTTTCTTTGGGAGATTAGTTTGGATGGATTGGAGCTGATTTGCAGATCTTGTCACTTGGACACAATGTTCTATTCCACTCACTGCGCAGTCCCTGTTAGTGACTACATTATTTTCATGGAGTATCTGCAGTGATGGTTTGCAGATTGATTGGAGGGTGAGATCTCAAGTGTAAGGATCAGCCTTCCACTTAGGAGATCTATTGGAGGAGGTCTACTTCAGATTTTTCATCATATTTAGCCTTCTCTACTTAGTTCCATATTTGAGTTGAGGCAACTGCCCAACAACTCCGACATTTTTTCCATTTTTTATATTTCAGCCAATCCCTTGGAGGATTAATGTATTATTGTTTCTAAGGGTTAGAGCTTTGATCCCCTATTGTATTTGAGCCATATATTGTCATATTCATGTATTGAAATCATTTTGTAGCAGTATTCTATCATAGACTGTGTCCTGATAGCCTGGGTTTATGCAGAAATAGAAGTGTTCTTTCATATTCATGTACATGTATTGTTGAGGCTTGCATTGCCTTTCTTAAGTTGATGTTTCCTCAAGAAATTGTACTCCTTTTGCTGCTATAACATTATTCATTGGCTATGTTAGCCACCTATAATATTTTTTATACCAAAAGGTGGCTAAGACTTTTTGAGCCTCCAAAGAACAAATTTTATCACTAAAAATTGTTGGCTCTTGAGGGATCCTTGAAGGCCTCATGCCTCTGTCCAAAATCCTCATTACTGTTCCCATTAAATCTGCTGATTTCATGTAAGAAACTGCTGAAAAACCATCATTTTTCCCCTTCTCCCACCCGTTAACAAACCTTCATTTTCTTCCCCTTTTATCCATATTATTTCTCTACTTTTCTTGAGCTTTATCCTTCCCTTCATGAAAAACCCCTTTCCATAGTTAAAAACTCACTTTTTAACTATTTCGGAGCCCCCATTTCCATTGAAAAACTCTGAAAAATCATAAAAAATGCAAGTCTTTACTATGGAATTAAGCCCCTTAGGCCAAGCCCCCTAAACCACTTCCCCACACGTGCCCTTGTCATAAAAACCAAGCGCTAACCCTCTTGGCGCTTATCGAATTGGAAATATCCAAATGCGCAACGTCTTTTTGGTCTATTCAAAGTTCCGATGCAATTGGTTTTATATTGAAAGACCCTGATGCGATTAATCCTTTGTGTTATAAAAACCTCCGATCGCATCATTTTTATATACGTGTCCTGTGGGCCCGCCTTGGCGCTTTAAAAACCTTATAATTTTTCTTCCCGATCACCCTTTTCCTTTGTAAAGTCGGAAAACCCACTTTTCCAAAGTTTTAACTTAAAAACTTTAAGTCACATGTTGAAATATTTCAATGGGTTTATTAAAAAGACCCGATCGCGCAATCGCAATCGGAGAATTCACAATGGGTTGATCGGAGAGACCTGCATCCAAACTTCCGATGCGATTGGGTCTTATGTATTATAAATCCGCCCCATCACTGTTTCATGTGACTTTCCCTGGGACCAAGTGTTAAAGACCCCAGGTGCTAAATCGCATCGCAAGTTTTCAAATGGGTAGATTAAAAAGACCGGGCCCGATGGCTCAATTGCGATTAGCCCATTTTTATTATATAAACCCCGAGTCATATAACTTTTCATAAAGACCAAAGGTCCCGCAGTTGGGTGCCTATCAGTTTTATGCACATTTTCCGCCCCGAAGCCGAAAAAACCTTTGTTTTATTTCAAACCTTTGTTTTTTCATGTATTACAAATGTTTTCTCCTGGTTCATCTCTGTCGTTGATCGATAGCTGATCAAACGGCCAACGCTCCATCGCATCGGCGATTTCAAATCGCATCGTAAAGTTGCATCGCATGCTTTGTTTTCCCCCTCCGATCGGCCAGTCCCCCGATTCGTTCACCACCGTTGATCTAATCCTTAGATCGACGGTCTGCGCTTCGTCGCATCGCTTTTTTCAATCGCATGCATTTATTCTTTCCCTTGACCGCTGTTCCTCCGATTCGCTCCTCGTCGTTGATTTGATCCTCGGATCCAACGACCATCGCTTAATCGCCTCCGCCCTCTCGATCACGCAATCACATCGGAGTTTTTCATCGCACCCTTTTCCTCCTCCTTCCGGTTGCGATTCCCCGATTAGATCTGGACGGTACACGTGTCCAGATCCAATGACTACGCTCCGCTCCCACCATCTGAAGCAGTTTAAACCTAATTCTGCAGGATTTCTTAATTTGTCTTTGTGTTTTGTAGGTGTTTTAATGGTTTTCTATTGAAAAAATGAAGGAAAGCCGAAGGTCGGGAAAGACATTTCCTGTTCCTTTGAGCTATTAGAAAGGACCGTCTGCCAGGCTCTATTCATTGTTTGTCAATGCTCTATGAGCATTGATACCTTTAAAGGCCCGACACGGCTCTACACATTAACAAGACACTATGTTTTAAACAAGATGTTAAAGAGTATCAGTTGTTGAAGATAGAGCGCGGCAGAATGAAGATTGAAGACAAATTTGGGGATTACGGCTAAGATTGAATATCAAAAGCCTAATCCCCCAAATTAAAACAGAATTAATAGAAAATCAAGAAGATCTATGAGGCAAAAAAGACCTCCACCGCTGCATTTGAGGCAAATTGATTCCTCAGCTACCACAAAGCCACCTGTTGCCTCAAACCTTTCAAATAGAGGCCGAAGTTATTGTTTTAAATCAGATATTTGCCTCAAGCACAACCAGAGAGTTTTTCTGTAAAGAACTTAATGAATAAAATATCTGTAGAGTTACTCCACACAACACGCAGAGCCTCAAAGTCAAATAAGGCTCCCACCGAGTTTAAATTCATAATTGTAAAGAATTAATACAGTAGTCCACCTGTACACTTCTCCATCGAGCCCCTCAGAAGGCCAGGAAGTCATTTAATCTGTATTAATGATCTTTGAGATCTTTTGTTAGTTCTCATCTCCTCATTCTTCTATAAATACCTCAGTAGAAGATGAGCAATTGTTGGTTGACCACGTTGCTGAGCATTGTTATGTAATTGAGCCTGAAAATTCTGATTGCAAATATTATTTAGTGACCCTTGAAGCTCTATTTGTAATAGATAAGTTAGGCTGAATAGTGAAGATGATTGCTGAACTGAAACACTGGACTTGAAGATTGTAACTGGTTTGACATCAATTACAAGCTGTTTCTTGGGATCCTGGTCTATATTACTGGTGAAGTGCCCCTTTCTTTGTTATTGTTTTTTCCTTCTATGTATGCCATATTGTTCACTATTCTCTGATAAAGAACAACATTTACAGAGTTAGGATTTACTGTTTATCAGTTCCCTTCTCTAACTGAAAATCTTTATCTTAATGTTTTCCTCTTATTTGTTTATTTAAGAATGATTCAATACAGTTTAAGCAGTTAGGAATGCTGGAGTTCCCTCATCCTACTGTTTGCTTTAAACATTGTTCTTGAAAGTTATTTTCCTTATTTGCTTATTAAAGTTAGACTAGAAAGTGATGGTTTGCCCTGTTTCTAGCTTCTATTCTCCAAAGGTAGATTCTGAAAGTTTCCCTTGGTGTTGGCTGAAAGCAAACAAGGTTTAAAAGTACTTTATCTGATCTTAAGATGCACTTTGTTTTCTCTTATATGTTTTCACACTTTCTGAAAGTAATCATGTGGATTACTGGATTGTTTGTCAATTAAGCTGCTTTAATACAAACTTGCCCAAGAAGTCAATGGTTGGCCCTGCACTTGGTTGGTTTTAAACAGTTACTTAAGAGGCTTTTTCTTGTTTGGATTGACTATAAATCCCTTGTGAAATTATTATCAGTTTCCACCCCTCCAACACTTTATTGTTTCCATTCCATCATTTCAATCTCAATGATCTTGTGACATAGATGAATTGCCCCTTGGATCACTCTTGATGTTGTTGTTCAATTAAATCCCTGATATGAATCCATAGCCCAATGGACAAAAAACAAGCGTTATATCTATCTTTTAAACCTAGCTGTTCTATCCACTTGCAACTTCTCACCTTTGAAACTCTTTGCGCTTAGAACTTTCCCCTCAAAACAATATTCATGCTCAACCATCCAAAAACAAACAAAAACCTTGGCCTTCATAACTAGCCTAATATCATTACCCCAAACTTCAAAGACAAATCCATCTTTGCACTTATTGGAGAGATCCCTCTCTGGATTCAGGAGGGCTAGATCCTAGAATCCCAAAGTTGGTTGAAACGATGTTGTTTCTGCAGTTTTAGTGTCACCAATCTGCTAAAATTACAGAACACTAACAGGCTATACATATCTTCTTGTCTCATAGCTATTAAAATAATGCTGTTGATCTATTGTATGTTCATACATTTGTTGCAGCCCCATTCTTTGGGAAATTCCTGAGGAAGGAATTTCACATAGCTATAGACAGAGTCTGTGAAGGGCTAGGTAGCCTCTGGATTTCATCCTTTTCTCAAAGGTGACATATCCGGAAAATGCCTCCACAGTCTATCTTTGGAATAGACTTGTGATATTTCCAAAAAAGGAACATCACAACCATTAAGGAAAGAAGTGAAGCATGTTAGAAGAGTGAAATTGCACTTGAAATCTAGTAACAGAAAGTTGAAGAACCAAGTTAAAGACCTCCAAGAGCAGTTAGAATTGATCCATAAGGAGTTGGAGAAGAAGGGTCTAAACATGACTATAGTTGAGGAACCCATAGCTCAACTCATCATCAATGAAGAAGAAACACCTATTAAATTGAGTTGGTTTATGTTTTGAGAGGTTAATGGCATGTTGAAAAACAAGTTTATATAGCTGGAAGGTATATTTTTGAAACAAGGAAAAAATATGGAATTTACACAGTTTTCCACAGTTTCGTAGTGTTTCCTAGGCTTGAAGCTAGGAAAACGCTACAAAAATTTCTGTAGCTTTATTTTTGCTTCTAAGACCAATTCTGGTAGCTTTCAAGGAGAGGAAATGATAGTGAGGATGTTTCAGGCCATGATGAACACAATGCAAGAGAAAAGAATCAGAAATTTTGATTGCAAAAGTCATTTTTTGTACGCTAAGAAAGCATGCTACGAAATTACCATGCTTTCGTAGCGAGTTGTTTTGAAGGTTTTTTAGCAGGTTTATGAGTAGTATTGGACAGGTGGACATATTCAATAGGTCAAGGGACCTTGCCAGCAATCATCCATGACTTGAATACCATGAAAGGGAGACGACTTATCTATTTAAGACTTCATTGAAGATAGGGCCTTGTTTTCCTAAAAAATAGGGTTTGTTTCCAGATTTTGAGGAAGGTATTTAAGATGTCAAGTAGTGATGAGTTCTATCAAAGCCTATTCAAACATATGAAGCATTATTTGTCAGATATGTAATTTTTTTAAGAGATAAGGTATTTGATGTAATACGTAGCAGTTTGAGTTCTATTAGGAAAATGACTGTTTTAGACTGTAGCTGTCATTTTCTCATTAAAGCACATGTTTTCTTGTTATGCAAGGTGTCACAAGAAAATTTCGATGAATGTAGCCAAGAGGAATATCATCTCTCATGTAACAAAGTCTATTAAAAGGAAGATATTTGAAATTGCAAAAGGGTTGGAGTTTTTTTGCACTATTGTAGATTTATGTAACTTGACTGATATCGGTAATACATAGGACCTTTTCTTGACAGACCTGAGATTCTCATGGATATTTTAGTGCTTTTATGATCTATATTTTTATGTGTACTACTTGTAGTGGATTTCATCTTTATTACTCAGACTTCATATGTGTATGCTATGACTTCCTTTGTTGATGAAATGGTTGTGTTGCTCTATGTTTCATGTGTGATTTACCTTTGCTAAAAACTCTTACCTGCCTCAGCTTCTATGTCAAGAGACCTTACCACTGAACCTACTGATTTGTTGACTCCATAAGCCCAATGGTTGTAGACCTGTACTCTTTTCAACCTACACATATCACAATCAAGTTATTTTCCAAATAGAGTTAGCCATCTAGTTTCATCATTATCAAATATCATTAACCCCTTTGAGAGATCCCTCTCAGACTGAAGAGGCTAAGCTTCAGTTACAAGTTGGTTTGAAACAGTTAGATGAAGTTGTCTGACTAGAAGCCAATCAAGTGCAATTTTTTGATAACACTATCTATCCAACATCTACAAGAGTAACAAAAAAAATATCAGTGTCATCACAATACACATATAAATCATAAATACTCAACAAATGTAGAAAAAGGTACAAAAAATCATACCTGCCAGTCCCCAAGCATACCCAGCAGGAAGACCCATATCCAAATCTCCCCGATACTCCATCCTGATGTATGGAAATGGGAGGAACATATGAGGGTTAGCCTTGAACCAAGCCTCGGTGGTTGCGTTCCTATAACGCCCCACCCAACCTCCCCCACCACAAGGTATCACTGGGGCCTATCAGCTCATACGAGGATCCCGATGAAACCCCACAGGCACAACCACCACGGGTCACGGAATCATCGCTCTCTCATACATAATGCTCACAAGAATACTAGCATATGTAAATAGTTTAGATCAATATCCCTCCTAGATCCAGAGAGGGAGCTCTCTATAAATAAAAATAATGATATATATATTTGAAGCTCAAAATGAGATATTAGGCTAGGTATGAAGCACAAGGGGGGTTTTTAAATGATTTGGTTTTTGGTTTGGAGATCATTAACTGAGAAGGTTATGGGATGAAAGGAACAAAGTATCAGGATGTTTTGGAAAAAGAAGATAGTTCAAGAAAGTGCCAGTCCATTGGGCTATGGAGTCATGAAAGGGGATTACTTGCATAACAACTAACGAAGGCTTTCCATAGGGCAAGTCATCTATACTAAAGGATATTTCAGATAGATGGTGAAATGGAACATTAAGGAGTGAAGGTGAAAGAAAGAAAGAAACCCAATTTATGTCTGGAGATCAAGTCAGATGTCATTTAAATCTAGACCTGATTTGACATACTCAAAGGAAACTCTCAGTGAAGACACAAAGGGTAGCTTAAGATCAGGTCAGAGGTCATTTAACTCCAGGCCTGCTTTCAGCATACTCTAAAGGAAAAACGAAGATAAGATTTAACACAAAGCAAGGCCTAAGATCAGAGAAGGAATTTTAACCTTCAATTATTTTGACACTCACTCGAAGGGATCTTAGAAAGGCCAATCTATTGGAAAAGGACCCCAGTGGATAGGGCTAACTCTAAATCCCCAGTATCCCAATTCTTCCAGCTTAAACCCAACAAGAACATCTAAGCAACAAACTCCAAATTCATACATCAGTAAGCATGGGCTAGACCAACATCTTTGACTGGTTAAATTATATGAATTTTCTCTTAGATACACTTAATAGCATAAAACATCAAAGATAAGAAGAGCAGAAAGAATTAGGGTACCATGCAGGGGTATATCCTAAGCCAGATTTACTGATTCTTATCAGAGAATAATGAACAACATGAATAATGTAATGAGATAATTGCAGTAAGAGAAACATCACCAGAAATATAGACTAGGATCCTGTGAAATTTTCTTGTTAAATTGATGTGCAAAACCAGTCACATACTCTGAGCTCAATGGCTGTTACAGT
The DNA here is from genome assembly GCA_034641835.2 of Pinus albicaulis. NCBI lineage: Eukaryota > Viridiplantae > Streptophyta > Pinopsida > Pinales > Pinaceae > Pinus > Pinus albicaulis. The sequence goes on from CM076577.1 coordinate 1,388,418,785, forward strand.
CCAAAATTTCTCCTCCCAACCTACTAGATTACAAACTACTCAGCTACTTCCCCCAATAACTGTTCTAGCAGTCAATGAAATCCCTATCAACTAACAACAACAACCTTTACAATGAATTCTTTAGGGGTTCTTATAGGAGAATGAGTAACTATGGTATTATATGTACATTTAATTGATTCATTAAGACAGAGTGGAGGAGATGTTCGTGCCCACTTTGCTTAATGGCTCTGTGTTGACATATTGGTGCTCTTTAGGCTGTTCAAGAAGTCCTGTCAGGTTAACATTAACCTCGGATGTGTTCTTTGAAGTCCTCTCTGACTGTATGGTACTCTGCATTTCCTTCTGAAATAAGTAACATGGATAGAAAGTCTGTCGGCCTCCATGCTTCCATAACTGCAGTCCTGACAGTTCTTTAGAAGCTTTTGTCAGTGCAATTACTTTTAAGGGCTCTAGGAGGCATGGAGAACGCTGTCGGAAGGTGTCCTTTCTAAGAAAATACGTTCTACTATTATTAAAAGGACTGATATGACTTATTAGTGTGCTTAGTCTTTGAACTGCGCCTTTATCCTTTGAACATGGGATTAGAGCATTAAGTCTTCAATAATAGGTTTAAATCCCTTAATTCCACCTCTGATACACTTTGCCGTTGTTGAAATGGTGTTTCTGCGCTCTGGATCACTGTTACGGTGACAGTGAAGGAAGAATGCGTTTCACCATCTGCAATCCTTGCAAAAACATGATAAAATTATTATAAAATCCAAGGGAGTGGTGGAATATCACTGTGGAGGCCTGAGGAATGATGGAAGAAATGGTGTATGTAGCAAAAAACTGATGAAAAACATGCAGAATGGGAAGAAACAGAGCTAATGAAGGTTTGGTGTGAAAATGGTTCAGGGCCGTCCGATTAGGTAAGGCACCGGTGATCAATAGTCAAGATTGGCTGACAGAGTCGTTTAGAGGAGTCAGGGAGAAAAAAGGCCTTTAGTGTAAAACATAAAGGTTTAATGTTTGGCTGATTTACAAAGGAAATGGGGCAAAATGTATGAAAGTGGGGCCTTTAATGGTGGGACCCGGCAGGCAAAGGGCGATTGACCATAAGCCGTTGGATCTCAGGAGGAGATCAAAGGTGGAGATCTTCTGGAGAAATCATTTGGAAGCTTCGATGGAGAAAAATGGTGGAGATGTGATGAAATGTGAACCGTAAGATCAAGATCAAACGAACGGTTGTGATTTTATTGGAGGATCGCAATCGGGAGAAACAGGGTGTGGCACATTAAGATTTTCCGATTGGTGTTCATGTGATGTTGCGATGGCCGTTGGATTATTAAGGGATCAACGGTTGCGATTGGATCAAAGATCTCCAATCAGGGAAGACAGAAAGTGGCACATTGGATTGGCGCGATGCGATTTTGCGCCAGCCATTGGATTTGGAAAGGGATCAACGGTCAGTAAGCAATCAGTGGGATAATGGAACGGTGTAATGGGTGCGGTGAAAGGTTAGCACTGGCCATTGATCTAATGTGGCTCAACGGTGGAGATTGTGGCGGGGGTCTATAGACCAAAAATTCATCACATTGGAACTTTTCAGTTAACAAAAGAAATGCGCTCACTCTCAAACTTACGATTGCGATAAGTGCCCGAGGCTTTAGCACTTGGTCTCGGGTGGGGGTCACATGGTGGGGAAGTGGTTAGGGGCTTAGCCGAAAGGCTCTTAGGCCTAAAATGAAAAATAAGTGTTTTTAAGCCAAAATGAATGTTTTTAAGGCTTAGAGAAGGGTTCCGGTAGGGGGGAAAAGGGATTTTTAAACCAAATGAAGGGAGCCATAAGTTTTTAAAAGGGGAATTTTATGGTTTAGAGGGTTAGTGAGGGATTTTGGAGGAATTTTGAAAGGGGAAAATGGTGATGAAAATAGAGGCTTTGTGGGAAAGAAGTAAGGGGGAAAGGAGGCCTTTTTGAGCAAAATTCCTTCACAGACAGTGAGGCTTTTTAAATGGAAACAACAGTGAGGATTGTTCAAAGGGAATAAGACACAAGGAGGCTTAAAGAATGATATGTTTTTAGAGGAAATGTATTTCTTGAAGGCTCAAAAAAATTTTAGCCACCTGTTTGCTTGTCAAAAAATTCATAGGTGGTGTTAGCCACCTATAATTTTTTTGGCAAGCGAACAGGTGACTAAATATTTTTTTTAGCCTCCAAGAGATACATTTCCTATGAAAATATCTCATTATTGAAGCCTCTGTGTGTCCTTTGTCTTTTAAAATATCTTCACTACTATTTCCATCAAGATATCCTCACTGTCTGTGAAACAATTATGCTCAGAAAAGCCTCCATTTGCCCCCTTGTATCCCTGCAAAATTCCCCATTTTATCCCTTCTTTCCCCTTCCCTTCTTTCCCCTTTTACCCCTAAAAAATCCCTTCCTAATCCTACTAAATCATCCCATATCCCCTTTAAACCTTACAAACACCCTTTTTTTAGCTTGAAAATCCTTTTTTCCCTCTATCGAAAACCCCTTTTAAGCCTCAAAAATCCTCTTTTTGGCTTAAAAAACATCCATTTTACATATAATAGGCTTAGCCCCTTTCGGCCAGCCCCTAACCACTGCCCCTCCATAAAGCCATGTGCTAAGACCAAGTGCTAAGCCCATATGGCTAATCAGAATTGGAAAATGGTCGGGAGCACGTTTTCTTTGTTAAAGTGAAATCTTCCTATGCGAGGAAGAATTATTCTATTAGTCTCGAAAGAAATACCCGCTGTTGATCTTAATAGATATAATGGTCCTCGCCTATTTCATCGCACCCAATAACATTCCTTTGCAAACCCCCCCCCCGATGGTAATCTCCACCGTTGATTCCCATTTGAATCCAATGGCCATCGCATCATCAGAACTTTTATTGCGCCAATTGCAACTCTTCCTATCCCCAATTGGATCCTGGCCGTTGAATCCAGAAGAACCAATGGCCAAGATTTGATCTCATTCCACCCTATGTTCCTCAATTAGTCACCCCAATCCAATTGCAACTGTTGATCTGCCACTGATCCAACGGTCCAGATGCAATCGCACCATCACACCATCGGAGTTTTGGCCCTTCCATCGCTCTTCACAACCGTCCATCCCTTTGGATCTGACGGTCCTCATTTCACCCACTCATTCTCTTAGCCCTTTGGCCTTCGCTTCCTCCTTAAATCTCCACCATCGATCCCATGGATCTAATGGATCATATTCCTCCCGCCCACTATACATCTTCTTCGCCTTTGCTTTCCCTCTGCAGATCTCGACCGTCCATCGCACTGATTGGACGACTCACAATCAAACCACTTTTGATCAGCCCCCACCTTACCAGCCACGCAACTTGTTTTATCGTGCTCCAATATCCACCACTGGATCTACCCACCTGTGATCCAATGGCTAGGGACCCATATCACGTAACTCTGATCCCGACAGTTAATTCCTAAAATTCGTGTGACATGGGCGGTTTTAAAAGGCCAGGTGTCAGCAGGGGAACTATATCGTGTTCAAAAGGTTAAAACCACCTTCCTCCCTTTTCATCACGTGAAAACAACTATTTCTTCAGCCGAAACCACTTCCCATCTTTCGCCTTTGGGACCCCTTCCACACAATCTCGACCGTTGATCTATGTAGATCAATGGCCCTCATTACATCTCGCATTCCATTCATGTTTTCTCATTGCGCTACCATAGCATTTCATTTTATCATCCCAGCCGTTGATCTCCTCTTGAGATCTAACGGTCCTAATTAAATCACCCTCCGCCCATGCCATGTCCCACCATTCAAGCCCATTTCATTGCATTTTCACGCATTTCCTTTGTATTCCATCCAAAGGTCGAAACTGAATGTTTTACATTGAAAACCTTTGTAATCCACCTACATTAAAATATTTTATGTTTTACATTAAAAGGTTATATCATTCTGCCTCACTTATAAAGGCATTCCATCAGTAAATCACCACCGTTGATCATCGCCACCAGATCTAATCACACGGTCCATATCCATTCCTCCACCAAACCTTCATCATATCATATTTCCACTGTTTCACAACATTTTCAGCCATTTTCCACTACATCCACTGCATTCATCTCTGCTGCGCTGACATTCTCACAGCCTTCCACTACATCCATCCTCCTCTCTCGCACGAATTTCTTAATGTTTTTGTGTTTTTTTGCAGGGAATATAGACGGTGAAAACCGTTCTATTCTACACAATCACTGTTAGTGACATAGTAGTGCCAATGAAGTTTTTCAGAGCCAGAGATTGCAGGAAGACTCCTGAAAGTGTTTTAAAAGCATATTTTATTCAAATCAAGGGTTTTAACTCCAGGTAAAACCTCTATCACCATAAGCCCTACAAATTCACAGTCAGAGATAGTCAATGAAGCGGCAAAGAGTATCAGTGAAGGATTAAAGACCTTTAAAGCCTGTAATTGAAGATTTTAAGATTTAATTCAATGTTTAAAGAGCAGAAGTACCAGATTGAAGACCTTGTGATTAAAACAGAAGGCCTAATGAGGCCTAAAGCATAGAAAAAAATATTATCAGTGTCACACATCAGCAGAAGGTTCTTTCCCGTGAAAGGACAAGTTCCCATACTGATTTCTATTCTACATCGAGCTCCTAAGAAGATCTCCACTCTGACAGAAAGTCCTAAAACGTTGCCAGAGCATTTGTTATGTAGTATGGCAGACCTGAAAGTCATTTATATACATTTTCTTATCACCAGATTACTATAGAGTACTACAGCCTAAAGTAAATCAAAGAACATACCTAGAGTTACTATCGGCCTGTCGAAGACCACTCTTTCATCCAAAGAGTACCAAAGATTAATGCATAGATATTAAGACAGAATGGGCCTCGAGCCCTCTTCTTCTTCTTCTTCTGTTTTAATGTTTCATTCAATGCTTCATCTACCTCCTCTGCCTCTCTTTCAGCTATAAGAACTCAAGAAAAACACAATAAAGGTTGTTGTTGGTTGTTGATTGGATATCTATGAATTGTAAGTTGTTTCTCTTGAGATATAGTTCTGTGTGTAAAGTTGTAAGATAGGCTGAGGAAGATGATTTCAGACTAAATGTCAAGCTGTTGGACAATGTTGTATATGACTAGTGTTGCTCTTTAATATGACAAGCACATTTCTTTGGATCATGATTTAAAGCATTGGTGATGTTTTCTACCTTCGTCTCTGTTTTCCTTTTGTAATTCACTGCATTTCATTTCTCTGGTAAGAATAAAAAATCTAGCTTAGGATATAACCTTGCATGGTACCTTAATGCTCCTGCTCTTCTTATATTTTATGTTTTCTACTGATTGTGCTATCTGAGAACTAATTCAGGATAATTTAACCAGTGTAGTAGCTGTTATTCACTGCTAACTGATGTATGAATTTATTAATTTGTTCTTAGATGTTCTTGTTGGGTTTTAATTGAAAGAATTGGGATACTGGGAGTTTAGAATGCTGATTCTGTCTCACTAGGGTCTTTTTCAATCAATTGAACCTTTCTAAGTTCCCTTAGGTTGAATGTCGAAGCATTGAAAGTTCAAAGCCTTTCTATGATCTCAGGCTTCACCTTTGTGTTTAAATCTTAAGTGTTTCTTGTTGTCTCAAGAGTTAACCTTTTAGGAGGTAGATCATAGGTGTTTAATGGCATGCCCTATCCCTAGATCTGATTCCTAAGTGGTCACCTCATAGGTTTCCTTGTCATTCACCTTCATTCCTTACCATTTCATACCACACTATCATCTTTAAAGACCCTCTGTTTTAGATGACTATCCCAATTGAAAGCCTTGGATACTAAATAGCAAGTAAACCCTTTTGTGACTCCATTTCCCAATGGTCTCAAGTGTTCTCTGAACTATCTCCCCTTTGCCTAAAATCCTCTTTTCTCACCCTTTGTCTTGTATTGAACCGTTCCTTCATGATTCCCAACAACCAAACAAACAAACAAAACAAACAAACCTTGTGCCTTATAACTAGCCTAATACCTTAAAACTAAGCTTCAAAGATATATCCATCTTTGCCTTTATAGAGAGATCCCTCTCTGGACCCAGGAGGGCTAGATCCTGAGGTCCCAAAGTGGTTTTGATGTTGTCTTATCTTTTGGTATTACCAAACTTCCCAAAACATAGGAACCCCAACAGGTGGCTAACAATGGCTCCACATGGGGATCACATCTTCTTGAAGGTGTCAAGAATTCAGAAAGTAATATTTGGAGTACGCCAGATGCCTAGTACTTGACACATCCTTTTTCTTTCTTGGATCATCATATCAGCAGTAATATTCTCCCAACAACTACCTACCCATACTATTGTCCTAACATTTTTTCTTCTGGGTTCATTTGGGCTTGCAAACCCTTTGCATCGTCAATTTTTTACAAACATGAAAATAAACCTATTCTACTGCTACCCTTATTACTCCATGAGGCCAGATTCAACAGTTGGCCTCATAGCCTCTCTACCTAGACTAATATATGTTAGGATTAAACTTTCTAGCAGACTTCTTCTCTACATTCTAAGATAGAAATTGAAAAACAACCAAGCCAGGATTAGACTGTCTGGCTTGTTGTGGGTCATGGAATAAAGACAAAAATGCTCATGGACTAACACTATGTAGAAATTAAAAACCACTAACTAATGCTCACAGACTGAGCTTTATTGAGATTTCCCTACCTATCCTACTCTACTTGGAAATCTCTGATGCTCTAGGTGATACAATAATGCCAGTGCAACCAGTCAAGTTGTAACAAAAAGGGATAGAAGAACTGACTGCTTGTCAGAGATAACCATAGGGTACTTTGCATGTGGGTCTTCAAAACTAAGGCCACCACTACTGGTGACCACTTCTGATGTATCTGGCTCTTGCAAAGGATCAATGCTTGAGGATCTGAGCCAATTAGGGCCTCCATATATTTTGCCACAGGATCAATCAAAACATGGTATAAACTTTCTTCTTTAAGGCCTTCCATGACTGGTAGGCTGTCTGCATCCTGGACATTTTTAATCACTGCATCTGCAGTGTGGCCTCTATAATCACAATCCTCCCTTTCCTAGCTGGGAGTATTTTACAGGTGAGTTTCAACCAGGATTACCTATTCTTCCATTGGATCAAGACAAAGATTTCTTGGAGAAAGAACATCTTCCTTGTCTTCATCACTTTCTGAGCCAGAGGGCTCATTATATTTGATATTGTTGTCCTCTGGTAATACTGGTAGGTCCCGCTGTAGTGGACTGAACTCTGTGAAAAGACTACCATATTCTTGAGCAGAGGTTTCTTTGATTACCTCAACCCTTTCAGGAGAAGGCTCAGGATATTCATCTTGCTCAAGAGTTTCTTCATTTCTTTCTTCCTCATCCTCTGCGCTAGAAAGCTGTTGACTTCCATCTTCATGGAAATCATTACTAATGATCTGATATATAACAGAGTGAAGATTCATTAAATCTTCGTCTGCTCTCAGGTTTTCAACGCTTTCCTCATCAGTATCATAGATATCCTGCATTGGCTCATAGCTTCTCTGAAGTTACTGGTCCTAATCTTCCTCCCCTGGATCTACTAATGATGGTCCTACAAGCTCGGCTTCCCTTTGGAAAAAATTATCATCAGGCAGACCAATGTTAGAGAAATCATAATTATACGCAATGCCACCAGCCGAATCCATCGAACCCTCAGCAAGTCTTTCTTCGAAATAATCTGCAAGTTCATCTTTTGATTTGAAATATTGTTCATCGTACATGCTCTGCATGCTGCTTGTGTCTTGCAGTGATTTGATTTGTTTTTCTTGAGGACAAGGCGAAGGTCTTTTCCAAACACTATTTCTGGTTTTAACCACATATTCTTCCTTTTCTATGTTCAGCAAGGTGCTGGCTATCTCTATTAGTCTTTCCAGTTTGTTCTCTAAAGAGATCTACCTTATTTGCTCTGTTTGGTCCTTCTTTTTTGCTTTTAATCTTTCTTCCCTGCACTTTATGTCGTATTTGACAATAATTGCTATGTTTTTCATTTCCTCCAGGCTCGAATGTTCTCTTTCTCTTATATGGAATTCCACCTCAGGGTCGAAAGAACTCGGATAGTGCAATAGGGCCCATCCCAAGGGTGGTTTTATCTCAGAAGGTATCACATTATATACCTTATTGAACCTGGCTAAAAAGTTCTGTACTGTCTCTCCTGGTTGTCTTCTCAAATTCTGGTATTCTTCTAGGATGAGGAAGACATTTACTGGGACTACCCATATATCAAGAAAAACTTGAGAAAACTGCTGAAAATTGATGATGCTTGCAGCTGGAAGGTTTTTAAACCAACTCTTAGCATTTCCTTGTAATGACAAGGCAAACATTCTAATACACACATCATCTTATTATATTTCATACAAGTCAAGTAAATCCTCAAGATCTTGAACATGCTACTCAACAGTGATCTTTTTATTTTCTCCATCAAAATGAGGCAGCTTGTTTATAAGTTCTGCGGGAGGGGCTGGAAGATAAGAGGTGAAACTAGAGGCTTATATCTTTCTATGACCTTTTTAGGTGTAGGTGGTGAAACATTAGGCTCATGGTTTCTTGAATTTTCTTTAGGAGTGCAAGATACACCATGAGGTTCTTGTTCCACGAGGTCTTTCACAGGAATATAGGTCTGCTCATGGTCTGAAGACTTCGGCTTGAGATCTTTCCCATACTCAATGTGGATCTCATATTTGTATACTTGATTAGGCTTAAAGTAGGATAGAACATAGTGGTGGATAAAAACAATGAATTCTTTAAAGCAAATCCAGCCTAAATGTTCTACCCTTCTATGAGGTCTGGCCATATTTTAGGTTCTTCCTCTAGTGGAGTCTTTTGAGATTTATGGAGTGTGGGGTTGTCAGGTGGATTAATTTGAATGTTTGAAGGAGGCTGCTATCCACCATTAGCAATTAAATACCAATCTAACCAGAGATCTTGGGTCTTCTGAGTGCCTAAGTCTTTCTAACGTAAAATGCACTCAAATTCCTCAGTGGAGTCGCCATTATGTTGGGGTTCCTGTGTTTTGGCCAGATTGGCAAGACCAAAAGACAAGACAACATCAAAACCACTTTGGGATCCTAGGATCTATCCCTCCTGGATCTAGAGAGGGATCTATCTATAAATACAAAGAATTATATATATCTTTGAAGCTCAAAATGAGGTAATAAGCTAGGTATGAAGCACAAGGGGGGTTTTTAAATGATTTGGTTGTTGGGTTGAAGATCATTAACTGAGAAGGTTATGGGATGAAAGGAACAAAGTAGCAGGATGTTCGGAAAAAGAAGATAGGTCAAGAAAGTGCCGATCCATTTGGCTATGGAATCATGAAAGGGGATTACTTGCATAACAACTAACGAAGGCTTTCCATAGGGCAAGTCGTCTATACTAAAAGATATTTCAGATATATGGTGAAATGGAACATTAAGGAGTGAAGGTGAAAGAAAGAAAGAAACACAATTTCTGTCTGGAGATCAGGTCAGATGTCATTTAAATCCAGACCTGCTTTGACATACTCAAAGGCAACTCTCAGTGAAGACAAAAAGGGTATCTTAAGATCAGGTTGTAATTCATTTAACTCCAGGCCTTTTTTCAACATACTCTAAAGGAAAAATGAAGATACAATTTAACACAGAGCAAGGCCTAAGATCAGAGAAGGACTTTTAACCTTCAATGCTTTTGACACTCACTCGAAGGGATCCTAGAAATGTCAATCTGTTAGAAAAGGACCCCAGTGGACAGGGCTAACTCTAAATCCCCAGTATCCCAATTCTTCCAGCTTAAACCCAACAAGAATATCTAAGCAACAAACTCCAAATTCATACATCAGTAAGCATGGGCTAGAGCAACATATTTGACTGGTTAAATTATATGAATTTTCTCTTAGATACACTTAATAGCAAAAAACATCAAAGATAAGAAGAGCAGAAAGCATTAGGGTACCATGCAGGGGTATATCCTAAGCCAAATTTACTGATTCTTATCAGAGAATAATGAACAACATGAATAATGTAATGAGACAATTGTTTTAAAAGAAACATCACCAGAAATATAGACCAGGATCCTGTGAAATTTTCTTGTTAAATTGATGTGCAAAACCAGTCACATACTCTGAGCTAAATGGCTGTTACATTCCAAAATTTCTCCTCCCAGCCTATTAGATTACAAACTACTCAGCTACTTCCCCCAATAACTATTCTAATAGTCGATAAAATCCCTATCAACTAACAACAAAAACCTTTACACTGAATTCTTCAGGGGTTCTTATAGGAGAATGAGTATCTGTGGTAGTAGATGTACATTTAATTGATTCATTAAGACAGAGTGGAGGATATGTTCATGCCCACTCTGCTTAATGGCTTTGGGTTGACATATTGGTGCTCTTTAGGCTGTTCAAGAAGTCCTGTCAGGTTAACATTAACCTCGGATGTGTTCTTTGAAGTCCTCTCTGACTGTATGGTACTCTATATTGCCTTCTGAAATAAGTAACATGGATAGAAAGTCTACCGGCCTCCATGCTTCCATAACTATATTCCTAACAGTTCTTCAGAAGCTTTTGTCAGTGTAATGACTTTTAAGGGCTCGAGGAGGCATGGAGAACACTGTCGGAAGGTGTCCTTTCTGAGAAAATACGTTTTGCTATTATTAAAAGCACTGATATGAATTGTTCCTGTGCTTAGTCTTCGAAATGCACCTTTATCCTGTTAGCTCTCCATCATTTCAGTAGATTGGTGAGACTGAAGTTGCGGAGAGCACACTTGAACCACTTTGGGATTCTAGGATCTAGCCCTCCTGAATCTAGAGAGGAATCTCTCTATAAGTGCAAATATTGATTTATCTTTTAAGGATTTTATGTGTGATATTAGGCTAGTTATTAAGAACAAGGGTTTTTGTTTGGTTTTGGATGGTTGAGCATGATCTCTAGTTGAGTGGAAAGTCCTAAAATGAAAGAGTTTCAAAGGTGTGTAGTTGCAAGTAATCATAACAAGATTTGAATGATAGGATAGATATGACGGTGGTTTTTAGTCCATTGGGCTATGGGGTCTGTTGGGACTCAAAAATGTCATATTTTCATCCACCTTTTCCTTCACTATTCCTTACATTTCATCATCCCATTAACCTTTCATTAACCTTCCATTAAATCAAGCTTTTTGTCCACGAAGTAAGGAAGAGGTAATGCCAATTCATCTGAATGCTCACCCATCGAGATCTCAGCCTGAGAATAATGCAACTTATAATGGTTAGGAATCAATGGCGAAACTTCTACTGGCAGTGGGTTGCTGAAATTGTGGCTTGCAAAGTTAGCACCATTAGCAAATGATAAGAATACAGAACTTAAGGAGACAGTTGTTATTATATCTGTCTATTCATATTTTTCTACATTTGTCTTGAATTTTATCTTAGGCCTCACAATTGAAGAGCAAAGCACATTGCGTTGATCTCTGAAGCAGTATACACCCAGAATTGAAGTGGACCTCATGAACTTTTTGCAAAGTAAGACCCAACGGACACGGTCTAAGTCATTATATGACCAGTCTGATCTTGTTGGCACATCTTCTGAGGAAAGCAGTCGTGATTTTGTTCTTGAACTTGCTAGCAAGCAGGAATCAGGCAGTTTAAATTGTATTACAAAGGTATGATCAGTGCTGAAAACTTGGACGGGACCTGCTATCTACAATTCGAATGATAATTTGATTCTGAAGCTGCGGAAGCAACTTGGGCTGGATATGAATAAGGCTGTTGCATTCGATTTAGGTATCCAGAATGTCACTGCTCATGGGGATTGTGTCCAAGTATACAATCAGCTTATAGGTCGTTGGAATGGCAGACAGCGCAAGATTGTTAAATTTCACCGGGACTGTGCTCATAAACTTGCTATAGAGCCTGGACGTCCTCACATATTTTTCAGCTGTGGTGAATATGGAATGGTAGAAAATGAGACCAAGTGTATAGATCCAGAGTGATCTAATAGGCAACAAAAGGTGAAGAATGATGGGGAAAACCCTCCTATTTATAACAAAATATTGGGTCATTCTAGATCTTGGTGCATGATTAAAATAATGTTAATCAAATCTAGATCCACTTCTATGGAATATTTTATTATTATTTGTTGGAGGGAAAGGGTGTTTGACTTGGGTCAAATCCCTTGATTAGTGAAGAATAAATAAATAAATGATTTATTAATCTTTTTAAGGAAGTGGTTGGGATATAATCAAATAAATAATGATTTATTTAATTAATGGTGGTTGATTTGGTCATATTTAACAAGGAATATTATTTAAATAATTATTCCTAGAAAATAATAAGATAACTATGGGTGTATCTCATTAATTTCTTTGTTTTTGGGTTAAACATGACTGGGAATAATAATTAAATTATGGTTTAATTAATTATTCCTTTTGGGGTTTCTTTAATTAACATAGTGAAAGCAGCTTTACTTGGGGTAAAACTGGTCTTACATGGTGTACTTGGGTCCATCTAATGATAAAAGGTTAGATGACCAAAAAATGGTGTAACAGATTGCCCCCCAGCGTGCGAGTGTCAGGAGCAAATCGTATGACCGAAGTACGTTGTAAGAACACAATCACTAGACAACAAAAAAAGGGGTGTCAGAGAGAGAACGGTGAGGTAGATAGTGTGCTGAAGGACTAGACCCGGAGGAGACGAGACTCGCAGGTGCAACAAGTCTCTTTTATGAGAGGGTACCTGTGCTGAAGGCGGCGGGGGAGGTATACCTATGCCCGCCGTGACAAAGTACAAAAGAATAGTGTGTCCAGTAAACAAGGGACCGAACCATAGAGTACAGCTGGCATAATCAAGGGCCAGATAAATATACAATGAAGAGTCTCACATACATGCTGTGCCTGGGATAACAGCCAGGACTAGTACAATAATATCTGAGTACATGAGATAAATACAACCCAAATGCCCCTGTAAATGGGGAAGGGCTCACAAAATCTGACTGATACATGCAAATCATAGAGGTGCTGCAAGTGGCTAAAGCCAACATCATCAAAATCTGGAGCGGCATCAAAGGCTGCAATGAAGAGGTCATCCGGGCATGTGGGGGGCTACCTGCAGGGCCACCCCCTCATGAGGGTTGAGACATCTCACACACGCCCGGAAATCATCAAGAGCTGCTGCTGGGTCACTGGACTGTCCAGTATACGAATCTCGATCATGCTGAAAGGAGCTGGAGAAGCAATCAAGTCAAAGGGAAGTGAGAGATCCCCCTGCCTGATCCGAGGCACCGAACAAAAGTGGAAGCTGGAACCAAGGTACACCGCCCTCTAGACCTTGCTTCTGGAATAAATGTGCCGATGTCGACAGAAGGAGGTCCGCCGTAGGTGAGGCAATGAGAGATCCTCAACTAAGGCACGAGAGAAAAACAATAGAGCGACGGACAGACTGACACTAATGATGATGGTGGAAATGGGAAGGATGGAGTGGCGAATGGACGACTTCCCTTGTTAGAGCATAAAGGGCATGAATGACATGGTAGCGACTGACACAATATCGAAAGGGACAGGGGACAGTGGGGCTGAAGGTCATGATATGCGACACAAGAGAGGAACCAAGAAAAAAAGAATGGAGGGCTATAGTGGGGTGTAAAAGGACGCAGGATAGACTCCATGAATGCAATGATGACTCAACTTGGATGCTCTAAACAAGGGCGACTTGATAGTGCTGCCACACAGTAAAGGCCCCAATGGGGGGCAATGGAAGCATGAGTACAAGGTGGGCACTCATGACGAAAATCGACACGAACATGGACAAGTAAGGGAGCGAGATGGTGCCCCAAGTACAAGTGTCGTAAGTGAGGAAATTCGATTTTAAGGAGCGGTGAAGTGACCCTTCGTGGAAAAAATGTGTCCGGGTGAAGTATCAAATCACCAAAAACTAATTAAAACCCATTTGAGAGCTCGGTGAGATCTAACCAGCGGTGCTGACGGTTCGTCGAACGGGGCTACGGTGTGGTCGCAGCAGTCGAAAGAAGAAACAGGGGTTCTCTTTTAATGAGGTAGTTTTCCCTCCAAAATCATTCATTTGCTATTGTTGCTGTGGTGAATGTGGAGAGGAGAGAAGGCCCTAAATCTTGCTGCGAACGTAGCGGACAAACCGACCGTTGGATTCGAGATCTGTCAGTTGGAGGTAAGAGGCCTAACCTTGCTCTTGCATTTTGGTGGATTAGATTTGCAGTTTAGGGCCCAACACCCCAGAAACAGTCCCTCCCTCATCTCTACGGCCGGGTCGCACTTTTTGGGGCAAAAAGTGCGACCCAAGACGCAGGTTCTAGGGAAAAAAGTGCGACCTGGTCTAGAAAATGGCAGAAAACTGCGACCTGGGAGATGAGGGGGGTTTGGTGCTGTTTTATGGCTGGGAGTTGGGTTTTGGTGTGTGGTTATGGTTTTCCCGATCTATACCCTGACAAAAATAATGTGTTTGTGCAGGTATGGCAGAGTTGCGGGTCAATTGGAGAGAGAGGGATCTGGGAACACTTCGGACAGAGATCCAGGCGGATCAGGGCGTCCGTCGTGTATTGGCCAGATTTGGGGTTCTCAAGTTTGTGGAGAACCCGTTGATGAGAGCAGGGGAACCATTACTGGCCCGGATTATCAGTTACTGGGATCCAGATCAGGAGATCTTTGTAGTGCAGGGGCACAGGATCGAACCGACGGTCCAGGATGTGTACTTCCTGACCGGCCTCCCACCATTGGGGATAGTGGGAGACACGCAGCCAGTGTTGCCGCGGGGGCGGCATATCATGGAGTTTGTGGAACGCCATTGTCGACTGGGTTTCCAAGTCAAGGGGACTCGGATATCGATCGGGGATCTAGAGAGGCTAGAAACCCGTGCAGTGGCCGCAGCTGTGCTACGAATCCTGGGCACCCAGGCGTTCCATCACATCACCGGTGGGCAGATGATGATAGTGGAGAGTGTGTTGGGTGGGACCTACTTTGGGTGGGCCCAAATGATGTTGGTGTCGCTAAAGCGACAGTTGTCGCTATGCAGGCGGCAGGTGAATCATGATTGCTCATATGGGACTTTATTGTGCGCCTTCTTCTTTGAGAAGATCCCGACCTTGAGGCCTCGTGTGCAGCTTCCAGATGGGGGCTCGAGAGAGCCCAGGATGCGTCGTTGGGGACCACTACTCTGCAGAGGAGGAGGAGGGGCGGTCGGGCGAGTGTTTCGACCGGAGTTTTTTTCCCATTGGGATCAGATGCCGTTGTACATAGACGACTACCCGTATAGTGGGATGAGCTACTGTGGGGATCCGGATCTGCCACTTCCGTCTGGTCGAGTCTGGGGGCCCGATGGTAAGTGACAAATGGCTATTCTTATATGGGCATGTTAAAGTTTTTGAATAGTAAATAATGATACTGATTCAGGGACTTTTGGTATGCAGATATAGCACCGGTAAAACCGACCGGATATATGGGACGACCGGCAGCGTCTGGAGCTACAGGTCCGAGTGGGTCGAGAGCAGCGCAGAATGAGGATGCAGCCGCCCTACTGGAGGACATCCGCCATAGATGTGAGCAGCTTTGGACCGGAGTATCGGAGCGCGGGTGGCAGGATTTAGACGACCAGTACATAGAGCCATGTGTTGGTCTCCCCTCGGAGTGGCGAGGTATCATGCGGCGCATGGCGATGGCTGGTCAAGCTATGCGTGATCTACATGCTGCAGGGGCAGAGCCATTGGCCCGGGAGCCTCCAGATAGTGATTAGGGGCATATGGTGCCCCCTCTGATGTATGTAGGGGCAGGTGGTGCCCCCTATAGTGTATGGAGGGGCATCTGGTGCCCCCAGTTGTTTTTTGGATTTTGTTTGTAACATGCCGTGGGCATGTCGTATGTATATGTATGGAGGGGCATATGGTGCCCCCAGTTTTTGGAACATGCTATGGGCATGTCGTATGTATCAGAGTAGATGGACTCATCAATATATGGTTTGTGACACATATTATGGATATGTATCGTCTTTTGATGGTTGATTTAATGTTATTGTCTTGTATGAATTGTGTGTGATAAATGCCAATCTAGAACATGGTTTGCAATACTATCCACGTAGTGATTCTGGTCTCTGGGTACATGGTTGAAAGTTATGGTTTCAAACGCACGTATTAAGACTTTCACTTGTAAATAGCGTCTAAACAGCACAGGGTTATGCACACGATAAACACCATTGAGTTGCATTACAAGAAGCAGGGAATCCAAACGAACGTGCAGATGGCGGATGCGATGCAAGAGGGCATCAGCTAATAGGCCACGCACTGCATCATATTCGGCCTGATTGTTGGTGGAAGAACCAATGCATACCCCATTAGACAGAACGAGGTCATGCAAGGGGGTGAAGATGGCCCACCCTGCCGAGGCAAGATTCCTGGAGTAGCGACTTGCACCATCGGCGTAATCGATAAAGGGTGTGGACGGGGGGTCCTGCAAAATGGTGTGACAAGACAATAAATGAGGGGATGAAAGGAAATGACGGCAGCGTGAGGGCACAGAAGTCATCGAGCGGGAATGGCAGGAGGAAGGGGCAGGATGATCAAGACTCAGACAAGGTGGTGTAGGAGAGCTATCGGAAACATGGTGAGGACTCGGGCTGCGGAGGTCAACAGAGACACAAGTGGAGTGATCTCGAGTATCAAGGGACACAACGGGGGAGGCTGCGGACGGGCTAGGCTCCGAGTGTCGTGCAGAGGAGGATAGGTAAAGGATGGCTACCGTGGACTCCGTCATCTGAACATCGGGGGGAGGGATGACAATGGAAGCGGGAGGATCCTCGGGTTGGCCTGAAGCATACTGCGCGAGGATGGGAGAGGCAGATTTATTCTGTTCAACCTCGTACTCTCGAATGACCTCTAAAGATGCGCGATAATGCGTAAGGTGAGGACAGCGGTGGGAGTAGTGGCCATGGACACCGCACAATGCGCACGGTTTGTTGGTGCGGAGAGTCTTGGGGTTCTTGGTTACGGACGAAGAGGAGGCTTCAGGGGCTGTAGATTCGGGGAACGCGACTTTAACCATGGGTTGGATACGGGGCAACTCGGGACAAGCATGGGTGGCATGACCGGCGACATCGCACAAGGCACAGGGCTTGGCAGGTTGGGGAGGGGTCGGGTCAGTCGTGGTGGTCTTATCTTTTGGTGCCCCCTTACAGGCTTTGCGTTTCTTCTCAGGAGCTGTCACGACAGGAGAGGGATCCTGCGGAGGTGCTGGAGGCACAGTAGCAACGGAAGAAGCGAGGGGGACCGGTTGGACCGGTGTCAAAGCCATGTAGGGTTTGGGGTGACCAGGAGGGGTGGCGGCCGGGGGATCAAGGTACCAGACCGGAATGCCCAAGGTCAGGTTAGGAAGGGAGAGGGTGGCCATGACGGGGACAGAATATACTCCGGGAGGGGGAGCCAAGAAGGGGATCTGTCCAGCAGGGTAATGGCCGGGAGGGACGGCTCCGAGATGGTTAAGGCCAGGGGGAACCGAGCCAGGGGGTAGAGGGGTTCAGGGATACCAGCTGTAGGAGGAAGGCCAGAAGGAGGAGGTCCGGTTGGCAGAGAAGTATGGCTAGGAGCGGGTTGCGGAGGGCGAAGGGGCGGTTGCGGACTAGCCGAAGCAGGCCTTTTGAGGGCGGCCTGAGACGATTGCATCATGCAAAAATTTGACAAGCTGGGATCAGGGATAAAAGGAGGGGGAAGACAAGGAAAAGTTCCAAGTATGGAGGAGTCCTTGTAAACGTCGGGGGAGACACTGGTCAGGGAATCGACGGTTTGCTTGTTGGCTACAGAAGAGATGGTGGTCTCATAGGAGGTCTGAGAGGGAGGCTCATGATATGTCAACTGGTCAATGGTGACTATCTTCCCGTTATGTGGAAAAGACATCTTGCGGAAAACCGCGGATGGGACAACAGACATGGCATAGGTGTAGCTTCGCCCCAATAGAATGTTGTAGTCTAGAGGGGCGTCAATGACTTCGACGTCAACGCAAACAGTCTTACCGGCGAGGGTGATGGGACAGTTACGAAACAGGCCAATAGGCTGGGAGGCATGACCGTCCCACGCTCGAAGGGTGATCGTGGAAGGGGCCAGCTTCCAAACCGAAGCGGACATCACATAGGTGGATGCCCCCTCATCAATTATACACCGGGATACAGTGGCGTTCCGGATTTTGACTGGGATTTGGAAAGCAGCGGAAGGAGGAAGAGGAGGATGGTCCGATTGAGTGGCGTCAAAAACAATCATTTGGTCATCAGCAGGATCAACAGCGCCCACGGCAGATAGTAGAGCCTTCTTATGAGAAGGGCACGACTGGAGGAGTTCCAGTGTGGAAATGGCAGCAGGGGATTGCGCCAAATCATCTACTATACTATACGATTGAGCGGCTCGACCGGAAGCAGCATTTCGGCGTAATGGGCCCTTTGGAATCTTCGGATGAACCTCAACTTTGGGCTGAGGGATGTGTAAGGGGCCACTGGATGTCGAAAGAGGCTCTGTAGAACCTGAAGATGGAGGCTCGGGAGCAGACTGAGCAGGAGGCTTGGGGTACTGGCGAGACCGAGTTTGAAGGTGAAGGTCGATGGAAGGGGAAGGATCGGAGCGCATCATAAGGATCTGGTAATCAGAGGAACCAGAAATGGATGAGGGGGTGGCTACATGGCTGTCGAGGGGTTGGGTAGCCACGAATCCCTGTTGAGGGAAAGGATCAGTGAACACAGCTGGCTGGGTAGTGGCCACATTAGGAGGAGCGTGAGGGGAGGCGTGTTGTCCGCGCAATGTGGCTTGAGACTCCCACATCTGTCGCATCTGGGGTAAGAGAGGACAATCGGGAGTGTAGTGACCGTAATCACTGCAACACGAACAGGGCTTGTTTGTGCGGCGGCTCCTGGTCCAACCCGGGCGGAATGACCTAAGGTCGGTTGCCAGCGTTAGGTCCTCCACAACTGCACTGGGTCCCTAGGCTCAGCGTATGGGTTCTCGTTAAGCTCCGCCTTCTTTGAGAAGAAGGGGATTAATCGTACCGCCGTGCAAATACTTGCCCCGAGGGGGTTATGCTAAGCTATGGTTGTGAGGAGGCAAGGGAGGCGGGAGCGCATATGCTGGAGGAGCTGGCGCACCAGGCTGTGGATAAAAGTAAGGGCTGGGTTGGGCGACATTGAGGTAAGCAGGAGGTTGGGCAAAAGGAGGAGGCATGCCGTATCCTGGATACATGTTGCCGGGAGGGGGAAGAGTGCTTGAGGTGCTGGCCCCTCCCTGAGGGAGACCATAGCCCATAGGAGGGTGAGCAGATGGGTGGGAAAGAGATCCAACGATACCGTCGGCGGAATGAGATGCCCCCGGGGCGTTAGCGCCACCGGGCCTGGGGATGTCAGGAAGAACGGTATAAACATAACCAGATTGAGCATAGATCAGGTCATATTTTAAAGCTATTTGGAGGGCGGCTTCTTCATATTGAGGAAAGTGAGAGGCGACATCTTTGCCGATGGGAGACGGGAGGGTGCGAAGGAACCAGTCCATGTAAACCCGATCTTCAAAGGGAGGGGCTCGACATAAGCTCCGTCTTCGTCGCCATTCCTGAACATGGGCAGAAAGGCGTGTGAAAGAGGATTGCTTAAATGAAGTCAAGAGCTCTGTGCCAGTGTCGTATCGGAGAGGGAGTTGGAAGTACGACAAAAAGGCTTGGGACAGAGTCTCGAACGTGGTATGGGAGGAAGTGGCCTGTTCGACATACCATTTAGAAGCTTCGCCGGTAAGCGTGCGTTGGAACAAACAAAGACGGATGGAGTCATCGGTAATGGAATTTGAGGAACACCACATGTGGAAAGACCGGACGTGATTGGTTGGATCTTCTCCATTAAGGCCCTCGAACTTAGGGATATCAGAGGGAAACTTGGTGGGCATAGCGGGCCAGGTAGTATTGTGGTGTATGGGGTCATTAATCAACTGATGGAAATCGGGGAGGCTGAGGCCTGCAATGTACGGCAGCACAGGGGTGGCCGGAGTGGTGGTTGTGACGGTTCCGCTAGAAGTAGGGCCGGCATTGGGGCCGGGAGAACCGCTAGCATTAGGTCCTGGTCCAGACATGGTGAAGGTGACAGGGGGAGAACCGGAAGGAGAAGGAGGACCCGATGAATCAGGAGAGGAGTCGGAGTGCGGACTCGGTGGTGGACTGGCTCGACGACGGCGGTGCGGAGCAGGTCGATCAACCGGAAACTGAGGGTGAAGGCCAAGAAGTCTCCGGGAAAGGCGCCTTGGGGGCGCAATGATGACGGGAAGAAGGAAACCGACAAGGGCAGAAAGGGACAAAAATCAAGAAAGGTCAAGGGCAGATAAGGTGCAGTGACAATTGATTTTAGAGTCTTTGCCAGGCGGTGTTGACCAGGCACTTCTTCTCTTAGGGTCAGTGTGTGGCGTGTGTTGATTTTAATTTTTAAACCCTTTCCGTTGTTGAGAGCAAAAAAAGTGTGCTGCGTAGCTGAAAATAAACCTACAGAGAACAGAATATAATACTGAAATAACAGAAAAATAACAGCTACGTATGCATTTATCTAACCCAAGAAGGTGGGTCTCTCACAACTATGCTGAAAAGAAAGGGAAAACTATGTAAAACACACATAAAGGGAGCTCAACAGATCTAGGGTCAAAAGGGACAGAGATCTGGAGGATAAAGCTGCAGGCAAGAGGTGCAGGTCACAACCAAGAGACAGAGGCAAGGTGGCTGGAAAAAAGGAGGGAAATCAGCAAAAAACCGAGGGGGCAGGGCGGAGGCCTTCAAAAGGAGGTCCAAACAAAACGACAAGGGGTGATTTGAAAGGAAAAAAGGCTGATTTCGACGGATCTGAAAGGGAG